>JAJEJO010000238.1:604895-828454 GCA_020662805.1 Glaucomys volans
AGAATATGGCATAATGAATTCCACTATTATGTTTAATTATAATGCACCAATAAAAAATAAATTAGAACACAAGTTACAACCTGGATGAACTTTTAGATCATTATGCTAAGTGAAATAAATTAATTGCAAAGGACAATTATCATATAGTTACACTTACATTGATGTACCTAGGTTAGTCAAAATCATAGAGAGTAGAATGGTGGTGGCCAGAGATGAGGGGGAGGGAGAATGGATAGTTATTGTTTGTTTAATGGATATAAACATTTCAATTTGCAAGATGAAAAGGGTTCTGGAAATGGATGGTTGACAACAATATGAATGTATTTACTATCATTGAACTATACATTTAAAATAGTTAAGACAGTAATTTTATGTCATGTGTATTTTACCACAATAAAATAACTGAAGGAAAGAAAAAAAGCATTCATTTACATTATATGTTATTCTCTATGTGCGTTATGTTCTATAATAAACATTTAGGTTACTGAAAAAATAAATAAGTGAACAAATTAGAAAAAAATAAGAGTGCGGGTGGAGAGGGAGAGAGAGAGAGAGAGAGAGAGGTTGAAGTCCAGACAAGAGCAAGAGCAGAGGTCCAAGAACAGCCTGTCCTGGACCCAGTCCGTCTCCAGACTTGGCCAGGAAAAGGAAGAGGAAAACGTCAGAGCTCTTCCCTCCCCAGCTCATGTCCCTTGAGCCACAAGCTTGGGGAGGGAAAATCTTAATTAGTACATGAGTTTAACATTTTGATCTATGTAAAAATAGACATTTATTCATTAAAAGTATACAGATATGGAATCTATCTTAGATTAAGGAACTTTAATCTCAGTGGGGAGAGGACGTTTGACCTCCCAGTTTGGTGAGCGGGAAGAGAGAATATAATTTCATTTTCAAGCTCGCTGATTAGAATTTGCCAAATAGGTTCATTTCAAGCAACATCATTTTTTTTTTTTTTTAACCACCTTTGTGCTTTCTTACTCCTCCAATTGTTTTCCAGGCGTTGTCTAGTCACGTGTTCCACATTGACACTATCTGCTTTCAGGTTCTTCCACTTATTTTACCTACTGCAAGTTTTGATTAGGCATCTCTGGTTATTTTAGGAAACAGTTCCCAATTATAAGTAAGTCTCTGGCTTAATCCTCAAGTTCAAGCATTCTTGAAAACAGTTTTCTACTTCTTCCTTTCCTCTAAAAATGTAATTATCTTTGTCAAAGTGTAAGATTCCCCTCCTATTTTATTTACAGCCTAATGTGCTGGTCTATGTTTGTGAAGAGTGGAAAACTTTCTTTTAAGTCTCAGAATACATGATTTCCAGTGTATAAAATCATGTGACGCCAACTAGTTAAGAACAGACATAGGGAGTACAGAATTAGCAGTACTATTGCTTAAGACCCTCTTTGGCAAACAACTATGATTGCCACTTGGGTTGCTAGAGATTTGATTCCCTCAATGGCAAGAGGGAAGTGGGACTTTTTTGGCCCCTGGAGTCAAGGCTACTTGTGGCACATGGTGAGGACAGATGGCACAGAGGGACCTGGGTAGGGCTAGGGCATCTTGCCTGCCTTCTATGTTTTGGTCTCAGCCTTCCTCGTTTCATCAATTCTTGTGCATTGTCCCTTACCTTCCTGGCACTCTTCCTATTGTTGCTACTTTGCTTTCTGATCTTTCTAAGCTTCTGCAGAATGCATGGCTTGTTGCAGATTCATAAAGGTGTTTACTGATAGGAAAAGAAAAAGAAGGGGGAAAAAAGAGGAGAGCATAAATAAGGGGAATAAAATGACTCCTTCCCTTGCTCCCTTTCCATTGTCCTTCCCTTAATCATTTAAACTTAGACTTGTACCCTGGCATCCCTCATTTTGGAGTCAGTCCACTGTCTACTTTTATTTGGCTTGTTTAATGTTTTAAGAACCAGAACTGGTCCAAGAGCCCCACGTCACAATTGGCTGGAAGCAGCAATGAGCTCTCTAAGTAACATACTCCTCACTCCTCTCTATTGTTTAGTTCTCTGCCTGCTTTACTTTCTTCTGTTATCCTCCTGACCACAGCTAGGCATTGTGTTGTAATCTTTCTCACGGTAGTGCATGTTTTAAACCTATTTTCATCTCTACTCTCTACAACCTTCTTAGGACATAGAACACTATTAGTGGAAGTAGCCATGCTACACCTATTAATAGACAGTGTAGAAGGATTAGAAAAGAGCAAAGGGGGTAAAAATGAGGTTGCTAGTATCTGGAGGGAGGGAGGTGGTGGGGGGGGGGAGGGGGGGGGGGGGGGGAGAGAGAGAGAGAGAGAGAGAACACCTAGTAGTAGGGTCCATAGGACTATGCTAAGGAACTGTAATATGAGCAGAGCATAAAGACTCACTCAAGTGCATTTACAGTTTTTCATTGATGATTCCCAGGACAACAGTTTTCATGCCACAGCAGGCTGGTTTTCCTGGGAGGTAAGATGTAATTACATGTCATGTGTATTTTACCACATAAAATTACATTTCCTGGGACTCTAAGATGTCAGAGTCAAAGTAGGTCTCTGATAGGGAGAAGAGGCAGAGACTCAGGTGGGGAATTTGCTAAGGAGGTAGCCCTGGGTGTGTGAAAGGCAGCAGGAGGGATGATCCTGGTGGGGGGTGGGCGGAAAGGTGGGCTGAGAGGAAGGAGTTGTTGAAAGAATTCACATTCTTCCTTGATACCCTAATATTTGCCACCTGCTCCAACCAGTGTAGGACCTCTTATTGCCAGTCCTGAAACCCGATCCAGCCCTGGTAGTGACAAGAATATTGGGAATTACAGTAAATATAACTTACAGTCTTTTACTTTTATCATTTTCTGTGTGAGCCAGCCTAACTTCCAGTTGCAGTCCCTATATCTTTTCACTAAGAACTTTCCCTGGTTTCTTGTCCCTTGTGGAAATAAACTAGAGATCATAATGCTTGCACACCCTTGGAGAAGCTTTCAACCAAGAGGGGTATGAACTCTCTCTTCCTCATCCCTCAGATGGGACACTTCTGAAATTCATGCTTTTGACTGCTCCTCAGCATTCCCAGTGGTGATGAATTCCCACCACAGCTAATGCAACCTGGTCTCCTTCCCTTCCTTGTCTCATTCCATATTTCTGTGTAGGTGTTTGGTGACCTCACCTCCCAAATAGACTACTAACATTTGAATCCCTTTCTCCAGAATTTGCTGCTGTGGGATCCAAACTGAAGGACACATTTTTCAAGATGATGTTGGAAGTAGAATACAGTCTTAGGCAGCTCCGGGGAAAAGCAGACGAAAAATTCTCGGGAGAGTTGGGAAAGTGGGGGATGGGAAGGGCCATTACACTTTCTCAACATTTTTTTTTTTTTTTTTTTTGAGAGAGAAGTCTTTAAATTGGATGTTACATTTGAAATTGAATTGTTTTAACTTTATGATAAGAAGAAAATGAATATTTACCAAATTGTTCTTATCTTTTTTTTAATATCAGAATTTGAACTCAGGGGTACTTAACCACATAGCCTTAATTCCAGCCCTTTTTTGTATGTGTATTTATTTTTTGTATGTGTATTTATTTTGTATGTGTATTTTGTATGTGTATTATTTTGTATGTGTTTTTGTATCTCCCTGAGTTGCATAGGGCCTATGCTAATTTGCTGAGGCTGGCTTTGAACTCTTGATCCTCCTGCCTCAGCCTCTCAAGCTGCTGGGATTATAGGCATGTGCCACTGCACCCAGCCTTTTCTGGTTTTTCATGCCTACCTTTGATACCTGTGCCCAGAAATCAGAGACCCGTGAACAATTCCATTTCTCTGACCCTCTTTTCTTGTTAGATTCTATTTAATGCTTTCCTTCCCTCATTTACTTTTTTTTTTTTTTTTCACATAGTACACATGGTTGACTTACCAACTCTGGAAGATGCTCATAAACTTAAATGAATGTCATTGAACTTTTTTTTTTTTACTGTTTTACAATTTATTTTAGATTATACAATGTTAATAATAGGATAATTGCTTTTTACAAAACATTTGGATTGTTTTGGATTAGTATTTTGACACAAACCTTACCAGATAAATTTTTATAAATATTATATTTAATTTTATAGCATGAATTATAATAATCTTGGCTTAAATTTTATTAAATGATTATTCCAATTAATAGCATCATCAATCAATGGCAAAATTCATTTAACTGTTTAATCTCTGAATCCCATCTATGCATATTAGTTGGAATGTTAACTTAAACATGACTACTTAAATAAAAATATTATCTTTTTCCTTCCCTTCCTTAGACTGTATTCATTTAATACTTTTTTCATTAATTTTATTTATTGAGCATATTGCAGGTGCCAGGCACTATCCTAAAGAATTGCAGAAAATAGAATTGAGCAAGACCAACTCATCACCCTTAATGAGGTTTTCATTTTAGAGAAAGAGATAAGCAATAAGCAAATTAATCAGTATATGCAATTTTCCCATATAGATATCCCAAAGTTTCTTGAAATTTTATTGTTATGAACAGGGAACAGATAGATATAATAGATATAACATTTATATCTTATTCAGTATTGAATACAAGACACATTTTGTTCAACTTACTAATGAATGAGGAAGCCAGGAAGATCTTAAAATGTATTTAAAAGAGAATTCAAAGAGAAGAGAATGAAGAATACTGAAGTGAATCTGAAAAGAGATGCAAAACTGACTTCTTGGGTCAATTCACTCACATTTTTTTTTGGTCTTTTCAAAAAATGTTTTTATTGGTGCATTAGAATTATACAACATAGTGAAATTCATTTGGACAAGTTTGTACTTGCATATAACATAAATTGATCAATTTAATTCCCCAGTATCTCTCCCTTTCCTTTCCCTTTCTTTGTCTTTTGTGGCTGTGTCACTTTTTAAAATTGGCTCTTTTTACTAAGTCCATTTTGATATAATTTTATAAGCATGGACTATATCTTATTCTGATTAGAACTTCAGTCTTGTGGATGTACACAATGGTGAAACTGACTGTGGTGTATTCCTGTATGTACACAGGAAAGTATTGTCAGATTCATTCCACTGCCTTTCCTTCTCATTTATCTGTTTTATTATGAGAAAATAAGAAATATGATTTCTTCATATGTAATAAAGGTTAATGCTTGGAATCCAGTAGAGTACATGCATGGAAGAGATGCTCCAGTAAAGGAGGAAGGTGTATTGAACTGTGATTCTCCCTTGATCCATTTGAATCCCTGGTATGTTTTAAAACCAGGTAATGGAAACAAAAATACATACATAGTTCTCCCTCTAAGTTCATTAGTCATTATGTAGAAAGATGAAAACCCTAGCTTTCCCAGTGATTTAATTTTTTTTGGTACAGAAATTATAAACTCCTTGAGGATGAGGTTAGTGTTTTGAATAATATTTAAATGCCTAATGTCTAAAACAATGCACACAAAATGTGCTCAATAATTTTTTTTGTTGAGCTGAAGAGAAATGGGAAGCAGTCTTTGATAAGTATTTTCCTAATCTTCTATTTTCTTAAACCATTACAACAAATATTCAATTTCCAGTGTTTTGTAGAATTAAAATCTAGTCACTCATGCTTTGGAACAAGAGCCTAAAATCTTTGGCGTTCAGCTAGTCCTGCAATCCCCTCCCTGCCACCCTCCCCAGGTCCTGCAATTCTTTATAACTGATAGAATAAAAATAGAATGTCTGCTTGTTTCTTCTATACCCTGTTCTGATACCCATGCTGGAGTTTTCCAGACATTCTTCCCACTGTGTGGAAGGTTTGTTTCCTGTCTTGCCTCCCACCCTCCCTTATCACAGAGACATCAATGATGCCATGGTGTCTTTAGTATTATCAGGGCAGCAGTTTTCATTAAGTCTTTGTCTCTGGGTCTCATTGTAGTCTAACTGAATAATTGGAGACTGGTATATGGTGACTGCAAAAGTTCTGCCTCTTCGGAAACCTCTGCATTGTTCTGTGCCTTGCCTCAGAGATATTAAGATCTCTACTGCTTCCTTGTGTTCAGAAACCTGACTCTTCAGTTCTTGATTCAGGCAGACAAATGCTTTATAAAAATGTCCTATTTTTTTTGGGCTCTGGGGAAGGAAGGAAAAGAGTTGAAGAAAGTAACAAAGGAGGAGAGGAAGAGTGATACCATCTTTGGTTTGATTCAGTTAGACTCCTTTCTTCATACCTTGACCTTTTTCTTTATAAAAAATGATAGCGTTTTTGATGCTGTGCTCCAGGCAGCCTCCCTGGGCGAGTGCAGATGTGCTGAGCCATTTGGCTGCCTTGTGGACCGACTCAGAGAGCCTCTTCTCCCTAATGAAGTCATCTCTTTCCATGGCCCGGCCTCTCCCATCACTCCATGTTGGAACTTGGCTTTGGCTTGCATAGTTCCCTCATGATGTAGATGGTCTTCAGCTAAGTTCTGGAGAAATCTACACAACCATGTACAGGACTTTAAAGAAAAGAAGAAAACTATTTTATTGAAAGGAATATTTTACTGTAATAGCTTGATTTAGAGGATGGGGTAACACAGGCTCAGTGTCTGATTTCCAGGAAAAATGTAATTGTTCATGGCTCTCTAAGGATATTTTTTTGTGTTTAGTTTATCTGAGTCATTTATATGCTTCAGGTTAAAGTGCAATGAGATTGTCATGATCACTTTGTCTTTTACAGGATTTCTTTTTATTTTTAAAAATAGGCAACAAAGACCTTTAGTTTGCATTTCCTAGAAAACCAAAAAGGATTTAAAGTGTTGGATAGAATATCTGCCCCTAATCTGTAGGGTCTTTAAAAAAGTGTTTTTTATACAATCTTAGAGGATTCCTTTTTCCTTTTTCTAGGGTTTTTGAAGGTCAATAAAGGTATATTTAAAATTTGTAGCATTCCTTCACCTTTGGCTTTCTGTGCCTGCATTCAGTCAGATCAGGGAACTGAAACATGAACTATTTGTTTCCTAAATTGAAATAGGAGTGGAATCTTGTCATGCCTAGTCAGCAACAGGTAGTACCATGTGTAAGAATGCTTCACCTGATCAATAAAAAGGGAGAAGATAGAAATGTGATTCTAAAGAGCCTTGGAAGGAGGTTTAGATGAAGATAATAAAATTCCCTGGAGACCCACCTGCCATCTACAGCTGTCTCCTCCAAGTCTTTGGCTGGCTGCCCCAAGCTCAGCCAAATTTCTAAAGACAAAATCAGGGCAAGAAAGCGAGGCACCTTGCTTCTGGCTTCAGGTCTTTCCTAGGCACCAGCATTTTGAATGTGAGCCTGGCTTTATCTATACTTGGAATCTTGGTGTTTACATCAACAACATCCCCACTACAAGGATTTGATTTCAAGGAGAGCTCAGAATTTAATTACCATTGATTTAGACTTGACTGTAATAGACAGGTAAGTATAGTTCTAGTTATAAAAGCTACAAAAATATTTTCCCATTCAAAGACATCTGATAGTTTTGTCAGATATTGGAGAATAAGAAATAACTGCTTTCCTATTCTATTTGAAGAAAAAAAAAAGAAAGAAAGAAAGAAAGAAAGAAAGAAAGAAAGAAAGGAAGAAAGAAAGAAAGCCCTCAAGAACAGTTACATAGATAGCTATAAACACTTTCCTGAATAGACCTGGTATATTTTTCTTTTTCTTTTTATTCTTTCTCTGTTATAGATATCTGAAGGGGAAAATCTACTCTAGAGAAAAGAAGCAGATATTATCCAAGGTGTATCATTTCAGTTATTTGACAGCCTGAACAAGTGCTTAATTTTCCAAATAATAATGTTACAAGCCAAAGAAGAAACAAGGCATGCAATATAAAGTTTTTCAACATTGTCTGTATTCTGAATAATTGAGGTTGCCTAAGAAAATGCCTTCCCCTTATAGAACTACTTTGTCAAGGGTTGTATGAATGGTATAAGGGATTATAAACATACAAGAACTTGAGAAACACATTTGATAAAACAAAAGAAAATCTCAGAATGTATTGTCACTTCAACTCTATGAAACTTGAATTGCTGAAATATAAAAACAAAAGTACTGATACATATCTTAAAGATATTCAGAGAAACATCTATCCTAATGCCTGGAGTATAAATTTCAATGAAAATTCACTTTGTTTCATTTTTCTCCTTTCTGAATGAAGTCATCTTGAGTGAAAAGTTGTACTCTGATAAAAACTCTGCTTTTAGTTGTGTGACTTTGGAAGAATCACTTTCTGTACCTTAGTTTGATTATACATTAAATGGAAAGATTGAAGTCTGATTGTTTTCTGTCTCTATTATTTTAAAAATTTAATGAAATAAAATTTCAGTGTTAGGAATGGTAGTATAACCATTGTACTAAGTAAAAACAATTCATTACAAAAACAAGCAAACTTATTTTCAAGCTATAAGATTGATAGTTACATGAATTATTGTAGTGAGCAGATTAAAAAAAGAAATGAAAAGTGCACATTTTGAGAATTGAAATGGTCCTCATGAAACTTTCACCTATTTATCGCTTAAAATCTTTGATCAACAAATTTGGAGTGAAGTTGACTTTCTCCTTCAATCACTACTGTTCTGAGGTTCGGTGTTTTATACAATTTTCTATGTAGAATCTTCCATGAGAATTATGAGGATACTTCAGTATTTGTGTAGACAGGAAAGTTTGCTATCCATTCCAGTATGTCTAGTGTTATACTGACATGCACCTAAGACTTATTTTGTTCTCATTGTATTAAATCATATGTGACTTCAAAGAAAAGGAAAATCCTGTCCTTCTTTTTGAGGACAGAAATCCTTTGTGTCAACCAGTTGACCCTTTGCTCTGTAAGGTCCAATTGGAAATCTTTTGTGACACAATGCAGGGGATTCTTCCTGCATAGGGGGTGTTGTTTACATAGGGGTGGTCCTAACTAAAAGAAAATCCGCATGAACCCATGAAAGATTATGGTTCTATTTCCCGACAACATGGAAGATGACTGATACCTCCAAGGAGTCTCTGTTTCTCAGAAAAAAATAAATAAATAAGTAAATATTTTACTCTAAGGGACACTTTGAAAGACAGAGGGAAAGAAAGAACGAAGAAAGCAGAATCTAGATTTCCATGGAGAGATGCGGATTTGTGGTAAAGGAAGAGGATTCTCTTTGAATCCAAGGAGGGATTTGCCTGGGGGTATTTCCTGTCCAGCCTTTTATTACCAGGGTCTTTGTGTATTGCGCGGTGCCGCCAGGCTCCCCATTGGGCAGTTCCCCGGGGAGGGTAGTGGGGAATTCTTACACTTTCTCTCTAGGGCTCAGAAGGATCTCATTTTCTCAGTGTCTCTTTCAGGTTGGCAGGACTCTTGAGCCTGACACTTCTTATTTGCGACAGGCAAGCTCAGTGGGCGCATAAACGCACTGTAGCCAAGTTCTTTTGCTGATTTTACAGAGTTTCGTTTGCTCTTGGGAAGGATTGGCCATATTCAATTGTTTTGTGTTTGCCTACCCCACAAAAGCCTGGGGGCTCCTTTCACCTAATTCAGGACTGGCAGCACGGGGGGCGGGGAAGTGGGGGTGGGGAAGGGGTGGGAAGGCAGTGGTTTCCGCGAGCACGATGTTACTGAGTGAGTCGCTGAATGGGGAGCGCTGCTGTCCCCAAGCCGATTGGTACTTCTCCTCAGGAAGAAACGCTGAGAAGTGGGAGTGCCTGGGGAGGGAGGCAGGCGGTCCCTACCACAGGCGCGGAGAACTGCCTTTCCGCCCCTCCGCCTGCTTTCCTAGCCTGGGCTCTTAGGAGTGGTTGAAGCTGCGGAGCGCTTCTGGAGCCTGTGAATGAACCCTCCTCCTCTCCCTCCTCCTTCTCCTCTCTGAGTCTCCTCCTCGGCGCTGACGGTACAGTGATATAATGATGATGGGTGTCACAACCCGCATTTGAACTTGCAGGCGAGCTGCCCCGAGCCTTTCTGGGGAAGAACTCCAGGCGCGCGGGCGCAACAGCCGCGAACATTAGGTGCTGTGGACCGACAGGCGCTGGGACCGGGATTTGCGGCCAGCCCCGCATCCTCCCTCATCCTCCAGCACCGTCCCGAACCCTCCACACCCTTCCCCAGGCCACCACGCTTCCTATGTGACTCTCACGGGCAACGCCGAGTCCATTCGCACAGCGCTGCGGTGAATTTTTTCCCCAAACTGCAAAAAAACCGCCTTTCAAGGTAATCACGTTTCTTTTGTTCCCCCTTTAAAAGAAACTTATAGGAGGGAGAGGAAAAAAAAAAGCCTTCAGCTTAGGAAAAAGGAGTACATTGCAATTGGTTGAAGGATTTAATTAAGCCAAAGAAAAGTAGCTGTAAGGTGAAGTTAAGAAAATATTTGCACTTAAAATTTCAGGTAACTTTCAAAGGGATTTTTGGAGAGAGGAATACAGAGGGACCTTGGTGCTGTAAAGATCCAGACAAAAGAAGCCCCGGGTGGGGTGGAGGTAGTAGGACTAACGGAATTGGGGGAAGGGATTTGTAGAGAAATCCTGGAAAAGTCATGGTATCATGAACTGGAAGGAGGGGAGGGACCCCTGGCACCTTGATTTTGTCTTTGTTGTTAACCGGCTTGAAGCAAAAGTTTGAATGGGTGTTCCCAAGACATGCCCATGTACAAGTCCCTGAAGCCACCTTGGTGCTGACCACCTGGTTTCCTGATCCCTGGTGTGTGGTCAGTGTCTGCCGTTCCTGGAAAGCCACTTCTGGGCAGCTCCTGACAGTGCAACCTTATGCCTTAGTAGCTCGGAACCTGCGCGGACGTGACCCCCTCAGCCGCAGGCAGTGTGGGAGGAGGGCTGACCCGGGAGGTCCAGGGTCCAGGGTTGCGTCTCTCTGACGACTTGGGGGCTGTCACAGCTCTCTCCTAGAGACCCTGGGTTCTTTTGTCCTGCGCGCGGTGCTCTGGGGCCAGCAGGGAGGGAGGGAGGAGATGGGGGTGGGGTTCTTGGAGCACCGCGGAGATCTCGGAGGCTCCTGGGCGGGAAAGCTTGTCCCGAACCCACAGGTATGGGCTAGAATTTTTTCTCACCCTTAGGAGAGAAATGGGAGTTGTCGCTCCCGTCTCAATAAGCAAGTCAGCGCCCAGGGCGCTCTCCAGACAAAGGTGGCTCGGGGACCCAAATCAGGGGCCTCTAGTTCCAACCCTCTCTCCCGGATTACAGCCGTTCTCGGTTCCCTTCCATATCCCCACCCCCTCCCAGTAAAGTTGAGCAACTTTACTGGCGGGTCGAATGGCTGCGGAGAACGAGTGTCGGAAGTCCCAGGGGACGCCCTAGGCTGTAGCGTCCCACCGCCCTGTGCAGGCGTGGGCGCTGCAGAGTGACTTCCTTGATGCATGTGGACCGGGGGCATTCCGTTGTCCCGGCTCGCTGTGTCACCGGGCGTGGAGCGGTCAGAGTGTTAGGCTGTGGGGAGCGGGGTAGGAAAATAGTGTCATAGTCTAAACTATTTGCTCTCAGGTCCAGCTGCGTCTCGGCAAGTACTGCAGGTCCCTGGGAAATTCTGCGGGAGGGGGAAGTCTACCGCGCGCCCAAGAAGCTGCACTATCGCGCGCACACCCGCAGCAGAAAGACCTTCTCGTTATGCGTCCCCCTTCTCATCTTTGTGTCTCTTTTTCTGTCTCCATCTTCTCTTAACTGCCTTCCCCTCTCCCAGCCTCTGCTCGATCTCACTCATGCGTCCCCTCCCCCACGGCTGACAAATGAATGGTTAGTGTGAAATCTCAGCCTTCTCTGTCCGAGGAGGCAGGCAGGGAGGGCGGAGCGAGGAAGGCGGTGCGTTCCCCTGGATCTGCCCCCAGTTCGGCGTTTCGGACTTGCAAAACCCAGATGTCTAGGAATGGGGAGTTTTTGGCGGATGTGGGCGCCCCCTAATGGAGAAGTCAAATAAAAGTGAAGAAAGGGAGCTTCCCAAAGCAAGCGAATCGCCTGTTTAAGGATGGAAGGTCCTCGCCTTCCCTTTCGTAGTTTTCCAGTTCAGAATCTGCGTCGTAAATCTAGGGATTTGGAGGACTTGAAAGAAGGGACTTTGCCTTTCCAAGTGCACAGGAGCCTTTTCTAGAGTTTGCTGGGCTGCACGCAGTGCACTGGGTCCAGTCTGCAGCTTGGACTAACACAACCACAGGAACAGATCTAGGTTTGGGGGTTCTTGATGCCCAATCTTGGGCATCTTTAAGAAACACAATACAAAATACCTACTTTTACAAATTTTACCGACCCCATGACCACTTGAAACCAAGGCTAAGGCCCCGCCCCAGGACATTGCAAAGAAGGGACCCTAAGTTGAACCTTAAATTCCTCAACTTCAGGACACACGTTGCACATGGAAATTGGGAAGTCGGGAGCCAGGAGGAAAAAGAAAGGAAAGGAAGGGGAGGGGAAGGAAACGGGACAATGGAGGGAAGGAGGAAAAGAAAGGAATGGAGATGGGGCAGATGCATGCAAACGCCCGGAAACCGAAAGAACTAGTTTCAAGATTTTTGACAGAATTTCGCTCTTTCACAAACGATAACAAATGCAACTGGAGCGGCGTGCTGGGTTGGAAGGGTGGGAAGGAGTTTAACGAGCAGAGGTGGTCCAGCTCCGCCTCCAGGAGCTGGGGCTGTGCACAGCCTTTACTTGCTCAGCCCGCGCGGGGGAGGAACCGCGCCAGACACTCCCCTCTGCATAGGGGTTCGCCAGCCGCCACGTGGGCTGGAGCTTCAGCTCTGGGCCAGAGACGGGTGTGACTTCCTGGGCTCGGAGACAGCTGTACAGCCACACCGGCAGTCAATTCAGCCGGGGTCTCTGGCTACCGCGGCCAATGGGGGCAGGGCGGAGCTGGACCTCGGCGGGACAGAGGAAGGCGGGGCTCTGGTTTAGCTGAGAGCCGGGAGGCAGCGCACCAAGAGCTCCCGGCCGGCTGCAGCTGGAGCCGACCCAACTTCTATTCAAATAGCGCTAAACTCTCTTATTAAAAGGTTATTTAAGTATTTTTTCCCTTTTTTTCGTCTTGCTCCTTGGGAGTGGTTAGGGAAGTTATAGTTTTTTGCCTTGAGACTAGGAAAAGGTAGAGATGTATTCCGAGCCAATTATTTTTATTATTATTTTTTGGCACAAAAGTGAGACAAGAGACAAGCTTATCATGTGCTCCATTTATTAGTTTTGAAATACATTCGAGTCTGCCTAAAGACTTTTAGTCAATTACAAGATTAATCACGTTCCAGACTGTCAAAGAGGACAAATGGAATTGCAGGAGGGCAAACATTAAAGGGTTGCGGGTGTAACTGAGGTCCCTGTGCATCAATCAGGAGCCTTAGAGTGGGTCAGGACCATGGTATGAGTTCAGAACAAATGACAGAAGGAGAGACTAGGAGAATGTGGCCTAGACTAGATGCTGCTACTTGAAGTTGCATTTTAAATTCGCCTAGTTCTTCTATTTCAGAACAACTGTCTTAATGATTTCTCCTGTCACCTGAACTTCTGTAACAAATTGAAGCACTTTCCTTTTGTTTTCTTCTAAAGCTGTAACCTAAGTTGTTTTAGGTGCCGCTTGGCAATTGTACAAACCTGTTGTGAAAATATTCATATGAAGTCCTAAAACAGGATATTGTGAGTTTAATATAATAGAAAAGTAGGAAGGCACCAGTGGAAGCCACAATTAGTTTTCTGAGGTAGAATCCACCCTGTTTAGGGAATAAGTAGCTTGGAAATCTAAGAGATCTTTGTTTAATACATTTGTCAGTTATGTTTCCTAATATAAAAGGTACAAATGTAGATCTACATTTAAATTTATATTTATTTCTATACTTATTCTATATAGTAGACATTCTACTTCATTCTTATAGGAATTTTAAGAAGTTTTTATGTGTAAAGTGAAATTACATATTTTATAATAAACACATACAGCACATAATACATTATATTTTTTTACAATTAATTTACTGATTTGATAGTACCTGAGGTATATAGTTGGATAAACATAAGCCTTGGAATAATAAAGTTTGATTTGGACTCTCCAGTTAGGAAAACCAAGTTCAGACAGGACTTCTGGATCTTTAGTGTCACAATTGATTAAATGAATATGCAGTCGTAAAGATCGAAAAAGTAAATATCTAGGAAAGAACTTTGAAAAGTAAAAACTACATGAATTTAGGATGATAATATATTGTGCCAATGGAATTCACATTGATCTAATCCTGTAATCTTAATAATAACAGCATATCCAAACCAGGTGTTTCCTACTAAACTTACAAAATGATGCAGAGAGGGTCATAGTGTCTCAAACATTCAGTTTTGTTAATCAGTAATCATAGTTCAGAAACAGACTCAAATGACAACCATTCAGTGGAAAAGAAGAATTGTTCAATAAATGATTTGGGGACAACTGGTCAACTTAAAAAATAAGAATCAATATCTATTTCTCATTGTAAGAGAATTTAAAGATACATCAACTATGAAATGTTAAGGAATGATTTTTTTTTAAAGTTACTAGAAAAATGAGTAGAGGAAGCCATGGGATTTCAAAAAATAAGCCAGGAGGAGAAAAACCTTTTCTAAGCAAAACATGAACCCAGAAGCCATACCAGAAAATATTGTAAATCTGATTGAATAACAATTAAGTTATCTACACAAAACAGAACATTTGGAGACTATCTGCAACACATGAGAAACAAAGGGCTAATAACTTTAAATATACCAATAATACTTAGGAATAACTAAAAGAAAGGAATCTATTTTTTTAAATGAGCAAAAGTTACAAATAGTGTCAAAGAGAAATAAAAATGTTTTTAATTATAGGAAAATATCACAGCCTCATTTATAATTAGAATAATAAATATCAATGATATACTGTACCATTTTTCATCAATAGGCACAATAAAGAAAAAAGGTTTGAGAAACAATTGTGCTGGTCAGGTTGTAGAGAAACTGAGTCTCATCAACTATTTTGGGAAATAGGTTTATCTTCTTTAAAGAATAATTTGGAAATCAACTTTTTTGATCTACCATCAGTTTTTTTAAACACATGTATCTTCTGACCTAACAATTCTATTGCTAGATAGTATCGTATAGATATTAGTGCAAATGTCCCCAAGACATTTGACTTGGATGGCCAAGGATATACTTTGCAGCATTGTTTTTCTTTTTCTTTTTTCTTTTTTGGTACCAGGGATTGAACTTAACCACTGAGCCACATCCCCAGCCTTTTATTTTTATTTTTATTTTGAGACAGGGTCTCAGTAAGTTGTTAGGACCTCATTAAGTTGTTGAGATGGCCTCAAACTTGCAATCCCTCTTTGTGCCACCATGCCCAGCTGCAGCATTGTTTTTAATAGCAATAATTTGGAAACATCTTAAAGGTTCCTTATAGAGAATTGGTTAAAGAAAAGTTGTTACTATTTCCATTTAATGAAAATAACAGAAGAAATGAAAATAATAGAAATATAGAAAGTGGTGACTTGGAACAAGAAAGTAATGTACAGAACTATGTATATTGTATGCATCTAATTATGTAAAAATGGATATATATTCATCCTTTTAACAAATGTTTACTGAAAATCTTAGGCATTTGTGGACACAGGAGTGAACAAAACATCAAAGACTGCTTTCTTGGAACTTCTGTTATGATGGGTAGAAACAAGTAGTTCCCAAACACATAAGTAAAATGGTAACATGTGCTATAATGAAAAGAGAACACATGAAAGATAGTGTAATGAGGGAGGAGTTCACCACGCAGAGAACAGAGCAAGGCTCAGGGACAACAACATGAAAAAGCTTAGCCAATCCTGGGTTCAGGAATCAAGTCTCAAGTGAGCATTATATTCACTACTGTGACACAAATTCTTGAAACCTCATGTCTAAACCACCAGATGTCTCTCTGCATTATAGCAGTTCTTCTCATGAGAAGACAAGAGGATCAATATGAAAAGCAATGCTCATTGCATCCACTTTGTGACCAAGGTACCCTAGACAATTGGTTGTCTAGGGTAACTAATTAGCAGAATTGCAGACAAAACCACCGTGTCTGCGTCCTGAAGTCACCCCTTGTCAGTTGGACTTCCCTAAAATCAAGGGAGAATACTAAATATCTGTTTAATAGAAACTTGGCTCTCTCTGAAGCAGCCTATCCTTGGCATGACCCTCTTCTCTGCAGACAGTTCTCATGGACAGGAGTCCTGTTGACCTTGCCACTTTGTCTCCCAGGCAACGGAACAGTTTCAGTCATCTGTACCTTGATTGTTTGATGACTCTTTCCTCTTCTCATTGACTTCACTGAAGTAGAAGGCTAAATATAGGCAGGACTCTCATATCTCCCAGGTCTTTCCATGCACAGAGACTTGTTATCACTAACAGACGCTGCTTCCAGGACAGACACGGAAGAGCAGAGGAATGGAAATGAAGGTTGGAGTGGTGCTAAAAACAGAGAGTCTTTTGAGAGTTCCACTTAAAAAGACAAATGCAGAAGACAAACTGTATTTTAATAATCAAGGACACAATCATACAGTTAAGAAAATTAGAGAATTGAAACATGGACTCTGAGGAAGAAGCCGTGGGAATGTAGCTCTGTGGCAGTAAAAGCACTCTGACATAATTACTAAAGAGAGAGATGATCATCCTTTAATTTGAGTGTTGCAAACACAGGTGCCTCCAGGGGCCAGGCATGGAGTAGAAGTGGATAAGGGGCTAAGTGGGGCAGTGATGACCTCACACACACAGACTCAAGGGGAGAACTGCTGCAAAGTTATTGCTGATGACTGGCCACTAGGAATACAGATCTAGCACTGGTAGCTCTTTTCATTATTCAAAAAAAGTTAGAGATCTGGAACCCAGCCTAAAGACCAGAAAACACTATTTTTGTTTTCATTGTTCTCTTTGTTTTGGAGGGTGTGTGTGAGTGCGCATGCACATGTGTGTATTACTGGGGATTGACACCAGGGGCACTCTATCACTAAGCTAACCCTTTGTTTTGAGGCAGGATCTTGCTAAATTGCCAGACTGGCCTTGAACTTGGGACTTGGGATCCTCCTGCCTCAGTCATTTGCATTGCTGGGATTACAGGCATGTGCCACCACACCTGGTTCTTCCCTATATATTTAATGCACTGACTTCCCTTCTCTAGTCTTAGGGGCAGTCCTAGGACAAATAATGAGTATACTTGTTTTACTTGTATAGTTGAAGGACCATCCCCCTACCTTCAAAAAATAAAAACACTTTTATAAGTATTAAATGTGGCACAAAGAGTTAGACTTGAGTATCTCTTTTGGGTAGGAAATGAGGATGCAGAAAACCCATCCTTGGGTCAGGCTCACAACTTTCTCCTTGGGTTTTCTTATGAGATTTGACACTGTGGATTTTGACAAATATCAGATATTGGGGGATGGTAAATAGTCACCTGAACTGATACAAATGTATTTCAAGTATTAAGTAGTCCTGTAAGAGATTATTAATTTATAAGGGACTGTTGGCACTTTGCTTGGAAGTATGTTTCTGAAAGGAAATGGAACTATTGGTTATGCATTTGGTCAACTAACATTCTTTAAGGATCTTCTCTGAACCTGTCTTTATAGAAACATTCTGAAAATTACAAATTTGAATAAGATACTATTTCTGAAGCCTACTGGTCTACAAAGGAGATAAAACATGCTGTAGACAATGATTTGAAGTACATAGCAACAAGTTATAGGGCAATTTATCATAAGCAGAAAGTGGTGCATTTCTGTTGTAGGTGATAACCCAGGTTATAATTTAGAGCTTGAAATAATTTTCAGTGTTAGTGATATTAGGCCAGAATTTGAACACTTGTAGAAGCCCTGAATTAGTAATTTTAATAATAAATATCGAGTACTGAATCTACTGTGTCACTGAACAAATATTTCGTGGGATTACCTTATCAAGTTTCATAATCACTTTATTAATAAGGACTAATGTTCACCATTAAATTGCTGTAGAAAGTGATGTTTAGAAATATAGTCAATGGCCCCAAATCTGACAGTGTAAGTAGAGGATGCAGAACTTGAATTCAGTTCTATTTCACAGTAGAATACAGATTTTAAAATTATGCTTATAAAGGTTTTCTGGACAAAAGAAAAAAGGAAAAAGGGAAAAGAAAGAACAGTTTTCTTGAGGGCAAGTAGGAAATTATTAATTTTAAGTATAATGAAACAATGGTTTCTTATCTGGATTTAGTTACTACTCATGAAATATATTGTATTTAGTAGCATTTTATGATACAACCTAAACTTTCATGTTGGCTGTGAAATTGACATCTTTATTATTATTATTTTTTCTGAAATGTAATGACATTGAGATACAGGTAAAACACAAACTTGTAAGCCATGTCAGCTTACTGTGAAGTCTTACAAGAAATCCAAGTATAGAAAATATAGCACTGCTCAGTTAGTATTTAACAAAATCTATTAGCTTTCCTAGTGATTATATGATAAATATCAAACTTAGTAATCAAGGTAAATTTTGGATTAACTGTATGTTTTTTACTGTGAATTATCAATTGACCTACAGATGGAAAATGTGAGATTTGTAGTGTAATTGGGTTTAAAAAATGTGCCTCAGGGTATAGTTAGAATTATAGTTTACAATTCTATTGTAGAGATGGTCTAACACTTATTTCAAGATATATAAAATAAAGCCAAATACAGAATAATACTCAGGAAAAATGAATAGCTGTCATAAATTATGAAATTGAATTTGAGCACAAATTGAACTTGGAGTCTTAAAGCATTTACTTCTTTTCAATCTAGGTTTCCTAGATAATACAAAATTTAGTTGTTTTCTGAGGAAGGTCAAGGAAGTTATTCAGGGCATCACCTCAAACATATGTCAGTATGTCTTCAGCTATAAACCACAAAAACCCTGATTTTATTTAAACTTCATTGGCTATGTTAGTCAGCTTTCCATTACTGTAACAAATACCTGAAATAATCAACTTGTAAAAGGAAAAGACTTTTGACTCGCATTACTGGAGGCGTCAATACTTGATCAGTTGGTCTTGTTGCTTTCAGTCCTGTGGTGTGGCAGTCATGATGGTGGGAGCATGTGGCAGAGTGAAACTGCTCACCTCATGGCCAGGGGAAGAGAGAGAGAGAGAACAGACCAGGGTCTCATGATCCCCTTTCTGGCAGGCCCCAGTGACTTAAAATCTATCACTTGCCTCTTAAGCTTTCTGTCCCCTCCCAATAACACCAAGCTGGGTCTAAGTGTAACACAAGGCTTTGGGGGGACACTTTAGATCCAAATTATATCAAAGGATTTAAACAAAAAGAATTTATTAGCTCATATAAAAGGAACTTCAAAGGTATGGGCCACCTGAGATCTGACACTTGAGGACTCACCAAAGCCTTGTCTTTCCTGTTTTTTTCCAGAGGCTATCTCATATACTTAGGCATTTGAGATGGCCAAACAGTTTGAGGAGAAATGTTCTACCATGACAATATCGGTGAAGAAAAGTGGCCCTCTCTTCCTGTTTTTCTCTTCTTAAGATGAATGTATCTTTCAGGAGTTTCCCACCCCCACGGAGAGGCAAGGAATTTCTCATATTTAGTCAGCCAAAATTCTATCATGATCATTACAAAATCAAACACTGGGAAAGGAAATGAGGTCCCCCATAATTGACTTAGAATATCAGAATCATCTTCTTGGAATGGGGTTTGACCTAGGCTTCTCCGAACTACATGGTTTAGAATGGAGCTGGAGTTTTGTTAGAAAGGAGAAAGAACAATGCCTATAAGGAAGCCAATAACATGGTTCCTGCTCACCTCATGGAGACTGGGAAGCAAATAGAGTAAGAAAGAGATAGGAGTCCCACAGTCCCCTGCCAGGGTGCACCCCGTTGACATAAGACCGCCCTCTAAAACCTTCCTCTTAAAGATTTCCTTCACCTTTTCAATTGTTGCAAACTGAGGACCAAGCCTTTAACATGTGGTACTTTAGGAGATCTTTAAGATCCAAACTATAGCAGTCCCCAACACCAGCACTTATCCTGCTCATATACAGCTTCACAGAAATTCAAGCTGTGAGGGTACCATTTTAAGACCCATATATTGTCAAACATCTTCCTTAAAGTCACACAATAAGTCAGAGCAGGGTTTCTTGGCTCTTAGTATAGGGTGGTTTCTTTCAATATTTACTCTTGAGACTTTCAAACAGTAGGGCCTGCTTTAAAATCAGGGCAATCATTGACCACTTTTGTAATCCATAGCTCCTTATATTTATTTTGTTTGTTTAACCAGCTAGAAACTTAGTGGGGTCTGTGCTCTAAAATGCCCACTGAAGTCTTTACTCTGTTTTGATATCATGTGCCTTAATCACCAATAGGTTCCATTTCACCTCACGTTGATGCAAATCTCTTACTTTTAACATTTCTAGTGCTTCATTGTTTTCACCTTCCTCATCTTTTCTTGTTCTGTGATCAACTTCCTGTTTCTAAATCAACTTTGCGGTTGACTTTCTCTCTTTGTGTCAGCTCCTAGCTGCTGGCTGCTAGTTACTTAGGTTGTGGTCTCTCTTGTTCTTCCTATGGCCTACCCAGTTGTGACTGTTACACATATTCACATTGCTATATATCCCTGAATTGGGTTATGCAATTATTTTGGTAACTACTGCCTTGGGTGACATTCAAACTAATAATTAAAGTATTGAGATAACTTTTCCTGTTATAGGTTTTTCCCATTTTTACAATCCAAGAGGAGCTACTTCTTTTACTCTTATTACATACAATGAACAAATATATGTGATTTATGGCCTGCCACCAGCCTGAATGCTTGTGATTTACTTTCTGTTTTTCTCATTTCTAGGACAAGATGTTGATAAATATAAAAAGCATCTTATGGATGTGCTCAACTTTAATAGTAACCCATGCAGTGCATAAAGGTAAGTGGTAAAAATTTCTTTGTTATGAATTAAAGTAAAAATTTAAATATCAGGGAATGGAATGACAGAATGGAATGGCAGTATGGAATCACTAGAATAAGGATTTCTTTTTTTTTGTAAAAAAAAAAATCTAGTGCTCAAAACTCTCCAATAAAATTTTATTAGTTTGAAAACAGTAGTTTTAAATAGCTCAAAATGAAATAACAGGCCAGTTTCTAAAGTTGCAAATGGCTTTCAATAACTACCCAGATTCCTCTTGAACTGTGCGAAAAGCCTCATATATGGCATTGGATATGCTTGGAAATTCCAATTTATTCAGAACTACTGCTTAAAGTCTTTTCTGTTTTAAAAAAAAATGGCCTGGAGATGGGGTGCACACTTGTAATCCCAGTTACTGGAGAAACAGATAGGAGGATGGCTAGTTTGAGGCCAACCTGGGAAATGATATAAAAGGCTGGGGGTGTGGCTTAGTGGTAGAGAACCTCTGGGTTCAATCCCCATAAAACACACACACACACACACACACACACACACACACACACACATTATTAAATACTTAGGAGTCTAGAGTTTGAAAAAAGTCAAGAAGATAGAGAAGTTTGACAGAAAGGATTTGTCCCCACCTTCCCCTTTCATTTATTTTTAAAAGGGTAACCAAACAAGTGCATATGCACTGTTTTTCTTGACTTAAAAATTTACATCATGCACAACCATAGAAATGAAAATTCTGTATACCCCATATGTGTACATTGAATCAAAATGAAGTCTGTAAAAATTTAAAAAAATAAAAAATAATATCCACATAATGAGGGTTCCATAAACCTAAGTTTATTATTTAGCATTTTTAAAGGACCCACCAAAGAATTTGAAGGAAAAGACAATCTTGCACTTCACTGACATTCTTCTGTCTCTACATATTCTACACTCAACTTCCAATTCCTCTCCATAGCACTTCTTGCTTCAGACTTTCTAAATTAATTTGCACATGCACATACACATACTTTTATCTTTCCTGGTTTTCCACATGTAATTCCTTTTGCATGCTACTCCTCCTGTTTCCTACAGTTCTGCTTTAATTCATTCTTCAATATTCAAGGTTTGAGGTTATGCCATCTATCATCCATACATCCATCCATTCATTGATCCTCCCATCCACCACCCATTCATTTATCTGCTCATCTGCAATATTTTTAAAAAATATTTTTAAGATGTTGATGGACCTTTATTTTATTCATTTATTTACATGTGGTGCTAGGAATCGAACTCAGTGCCTCAAACACGCTAGGCAAGTGCTCTACCATTGAGTCACAACCCAACCCTGTAATATTTGAATGCCTTTTTTATGGAGATAATATTCTGGGTGTCTGAGGATATACCAGCAGAGAAATAATACATTGTCCTAGCTTCCACTAAGCTTAATTCCCTAGTTATAGGAGATAAGCAATAAGTGGATGATGATACATAATGTGGGGTGGGAGGGAGGCAAGAATGGAGGAAGGATGGATTGCATAGAGGAAAAAGAGGGGTGGGGATAGGGACGGGGGCAAGAAAATAACAGAATGAGACAAACAGCATTACCCTATGTATATGTATGATTAGGCAAATGGTGTGACTCTACTTCATATACAACCAGAGAAACAGCAGTTATGTTCCATTCATGTACAATGAATCAAAATAAATTAAATAAAAAATTATTAATCAATAAAATAAATAAATAAATATTTAAAAAAAAACTACTTAAGGTCTTTGTGATTTATGGCAATAAAGCAGAGGTCATCACAGAGAAAGGTCTGAGGTGGGGAGAGTATTCTCTTTGAGAAAGTATCATTTAAGCTGTAATGAAAATTATGAGAAGTAGTCAGTCATGAAGATTTGGCCTTAAGTTTGGAAGTTATGTAGTGTGTTTAAACAACAGAAATGTTACTGCAGTTGGAAAATAGTGATTAAGGGGAAGGTGGATAATATAGACAGAGAGATAACAGAGGACTAGCTCTTCTAAATAATAACTTTTAGACTAGAACTCCCTATGAATCAGGAACTGCTTTAGGTGCTTAATACTAATTCATTGAAACATTTGTTACTAATGTATGATGTAGAGAAAACCGAGGGCTAAGTAGCCTGCTCAAAGCCCCACACCCATTAGGTAGCCGAGCAAGGGGAGGAACCAAGGCAGTCTCAGCAGTGCATGTCCTCTCCGCTGTTACACTTTGCATTTATAAAGGGCATTGCAAGCTCTAGAAAAGGTCCAATTTTATTCCAAATATAATGAGTCTCTGAAGAGTGTCTTTAACCATAAAGACATGAGTTCATAAATGTTTTTAAAATTCCATTTTTGATGCTTCATGAAGAGTTGGCTAAAGAGAGCAAAAGTAGTAACAGGGAAACTATTTAGGGGTTACTATGGTAGCCTGTGCATGAAATGGGATAGTTTGTATCAGATGGTGGCCAACAGGAATGGAGAGACGTGATTGGGGGAATGGCAATGTACAGCAATGCTATGTTGGAATCAGACCCACTGTACAAAGTGGGGTATGGTGAGGGATGAGAAGAATCAAGGATGCGCTGACTCCTGGCATTGTCCCCTTTCCTTCCCTTTCCAGCCTTTCTGTCACCCTTTCTGGCTAACATACAGGTCCTTCCTCCATCTGTGTGTTCCCTTTGGACCCTGTGATATTATAACTATCACAGCACATGCCATTCTCTTATTATAAGCTGTTTTTTCCCACATAGACTATGAGCTGTAAAAGGGCTGTCATTTATCTTCTAGCAAAGGACCTAATGCACTACTGGCACTGAGACATTTTCTGTGTTGACTGAAAGAGTGAGTGAATGAATGAATGCCACAATGAAGGACTCAAGCAATGAATGATGAGAGTCTAGGCACCCCCAATTGTTAACAGTCCAAGAGTTCAAGAGCTGTCCTTTTAAAAGGTTTTAGGAAATGAAGGTGAAGGGCAACAGCATCCAGTGAAGGGAGAGGATGTAGCAAGGGATATGGAAAGGGGTAGCCAGTAATGGAAGAGAAACTGTAGGGAAAGTAGTAGGCAAACATCCCACCATTTAAGTTTAGACTTTCCACTTACAGGAAGAATTGATACAATGAAAAACAAAATAAAACAACATACAGTGTAGCCCTTTCATAGTACTGAATATGGTAGTAATAAATAATATTGAGTGATTTCTACATATCAGGCCTGCACTTTGTAAACCCATGATCACTTTTGAGATGTAATTAATTGGGGGCTCTTTTTGGGGAATTTAATTTTTTCTTCTGAGAGGCAAAAAATAAAAATACAAGATATCAAGATTACAACAGTAATTTGTTGAGATGACACAAGCATGTAATTTTTGTCCTAAGGTTTTCTCTGTTTACTCCCAGGAACTTAAGAGGTCAGTGGCAAACATTAATTAGCACCTTGCCTACTGGTTATTAGCTTTATTTTAATACACAAAGAGCTCTTTGCTAAAGCAATATATATCATATGAGATTATAAACTCTGCTGATCGTTGATTATCTAACATTGACCTAGTTATGGTTATATTCCTGTAATAGTAAGAAATGGAGTCGTGTGCACAGTCATGAGCAAATGAATGAGCTAGATAATGATGTTTATTGAGAATGATAAATTCCATATTTCTTTACCTGACGTTTTTTTGGCCAAGGTCTCTGTGTGTGTAGTTGATCCAATTGTGCAGATGGAATTTACATAATTCTTACTCTGCAGAATCTACTGACAGAATGAGGGGTAATTGATAATTTATTACTTAGAGTTTTCTCTCTTACTATATTCATTTAGACCACAAACCATCTGGTGTGGTGTGAACAGTGAAAGTTTTTGCTATGATTCATTTTTATTTCTTGCATTGTCAGTTTTAGACAAACCTCTGAAGGTTGCACATTAAAAAAAAAAAAAGAGTGCATAGCTTATACACATTGCATGCTGAACTACTAAATATGCTTCTTAAAATATTTAGATTTCATTAACTTAGGCCTTGTGACCAGTAAATAAACTCACGATTTAATACATAAAATGGGATGGGAGGGGTGGGGGAAGGAAAAATAGTAGACTGAGACAGACAGTATTATCCTATGTATATGTAAGATTATACGAATCATATGAATCTACATTGTGAAGAAAAAGATATATTCCCTGCTGTATAATTATGTCAGAATGGGTTGTACTGTCATGTATAGTTAAAAAGAACCAATAAAAAATTAATTAATTAATTAATTAATTAAACAAAAAAAGAAAAAAAAAAGATTTAATACACAAAAGATTTGACCACACTACCTTTTGTTAATCTTATCATTAAGATTGGGTTCTACATGAATATGTGTTTATATCTGACCAAAGCTTTTAATTTTCTTTTATCTATAAACATCCTATCTATGCTGATTCTCATATCTACTCTATGCACCAGAAGTTGTGAAAAGAACTATAAATAGTAATAAATACTAAGGAATTAGAAGTCAATTATCCAAGACTATTTTCTAAGGAAATAGATGAAAAAGAGTCTCATCATTTATGCCATGATTGAAGTTCATGGTAAAGCTGTTTATTTGTCCATTAAAAAGCAGTTTTTAATTAAAAGCAGCATTTTATTTGTGGTGAAGTTACTTTGTTTTATTTGAAGTGAATAATTTTTCAGGAAGGAAGATGAGATTTCCTAGAACATATGACGAGCATAAATTAGGAGAATTTTAGATTACAGAATTCTCACCCCTCCTCTTCTTAGGGTCTCATTCTTGACCCCCCCCCAAAAAAAAGTAAGATATCTTTATGTTTCATCATCTTTCTAATTTTTTTTAAAAGGTCATAAAATTTCTAAAAGATTTTGGTTCATAAAATAGTTAAAAAGTATAGAAGTAGGATGAGTTTAGATATGGAAAAGTAACTAAAATAAAAACTTACTTGATTTAATTTGGTGTCAGGGGAAGAACCCAATAAATACCAAAGCTAAAAGCCTTCTCCATTATGTATAAAGAGACCTGTGTTCTGGCTCTGGTGTAGCCCCCACCAGTTGGGAGCTTGTCACTTCCTCTTAGTGGAGCATCCTTCGTAAGGATGGAGCAGTTCCACTCTAAGGGTGAGCTTTATATCAGAGAGTTTATTTTCTAAGCCAAGAAAGTCATTAAAAATGGAACTATCACCTTGCTGTCGCATTACAAAATGTGAATGATCTTAGTAATATTTCACTATTTTATTGGTATATTACAGTTGTAAATAATAATGGGATTTGTTGTAACATATTCATACATGCACACAATATAACAATATAATTTGGCCAATATCATTCCCCAATGTGTGGTAGCAATGACCATTATAAATTTGGAATAGATTGGGAATTTTTATAATAAGTACACTAAATATAATAGTGGATCATTTTAGATTTATTTGTATTGTATAAAATATTTCATAGATCAGTGTTTTGAAGTTAAATTTCATTCTTTAGCAAAGGAGACCAATTTTTTGTAAGGACATATCATCTACATAATATCTTCCAGGAATTTTCAAAATGACTTATTCCCGACTGAATGCCCAGGATTACATTGACAGCTTTATCACTTCTGATGTGTGCCCATGCTGAGCTATGTGTTACTTATACCTTTGACCATAGTGCTAGATACATATAATCATGTTAATTAATGACATTTCTCCTTACCTGGAAGCTCCTTTTAGCTTGTTGACCATATTTTCATGAAGTGGGCATTGTTTGTGTATTAGTGACCATTTCTATTATTACCCAGACATTGTCTAGCCTAATTAACAGAGGTTAGATGGGATGAGGGTAGGGGACAGCAGAGTGAATTCCTGTAAGAGTGAAAGTACATTTTCTTTTGCATGAAATGTTGTTAAATTGTAGTCAGTATATTCTTTGTCATTAAAAGGTTAAGAACTTAAACAGAAAAATATTTTCGGAGGTTTAGGTTAACAGAAGCCAGCTTTCTCTGATTGAGAGGTAACTCAATCACTACAAGTGATTGCAACTGGATTAGCCATTTTAATGAACGTCTTTGGTTCAAATAGCAGACCAGAGAGAGCCCTTTAAAAGTTAAATTTCCCTTTCTCCAGTCCTGTGAAGTGCTTTAAAAAAAAAAAAAAAAAATCCTCACTTCCTCCTTTAATTTTATTTTCATTTCCTCTAAGGTAATGTGGCCCTATCTTAAATAGTTTTTGTTTTCTGACCTCTGAACATAATTTTCACCTTTCAACTAGTTTTTCTAACCCAGGTCTCGTCTTTTTAACCATCAGGATGAATTCTCCATATTCTTGTCCATACCCTCCTTTCTTGATTGCTTGCTGAGATTATTTTCCTTCTTTTTTTTTTTTTTCCCTTTTCCTTCTTTTCCCTGCCCACCTCCCCTCCCCTCTTTCCTTCCTTTTGTGGTTCTGGGGGTGGAACCCAGGGCCTCAGGCACGCTAGCTGCCAGCTCTATCAATGAGGGACACACCCACAGCTTAATTGCCGCCCCCCCTTATTTTAACACTTTTTTTCATGTTAAATGCCAAGTTAAAAATACTTTAAAATGAACTCTACATTTGGGTAAAAATCAACATTATTAACCTCCTTCTTTGTTATAAAACATTGAAATTGTATGTATCTTCTTTATATAAAATCATCTAAGCAGTTCACATATTGAAGATGTACCCGTTGTAAAGGGGTTCTTATCCCTTCACATATTTAGTAGTCTCCATTAGTGTTTTTCGGGACTGTTAATCTGATATTTTCTCTTTTCTTTAGTCAAAATGGAAAAAAGCCCCCCTGTTAAGGGCTCTCTCTCTGGAAAAGTCAGTCTACCTTGTCATTTTTCAACCATGCCTACCTTACCACCCAGTTACAACACCAGTGAATTTCTCCGAATCAAATGGTCTAAGATTGAAGTGGACAAAAATGGAAAAGATTTAAAGGAGACTACTGTTCTGGTGGCCCAAAATGGGAATATCAAGATTGGTCAGGGGTACAAAGGTAGAGTGTCTGTGCCTACGCATCCGGAGGTCGTGGGCGATGCCTCCCTCACGGTGGTCAAACTGCGTGCGAGCGACGCGGGCCTCTACCGCTGCGATGTCATGTATGGAATTGAAGACACCCAGGACACTGTCTCTCTGGCTGTGGACGGTAAGTCTCTCTGAATCATAGGAGGGTGTCAAGCATGACACCTGGCTCAGAGGTGGTGTGAGCCGGTACTCAAAAGCAAACGGTTGCTGGGTGTTTTGGTGAGTGGAAAATGCATCCATCAACCCAGTAGTCCAGTGTCCGGAACAAACTGCTTTTCAGAGGTCAGGGAAGGTGACTTGTGCAGCAACCTCACTCTGATGTAGGGTAGTACACTAGAAATAATGAATACCTCAAGACTTGGCACACAGTTCAGTTATCATCACTTTGATGTTGAGACCTATCAATGATTACTTTTCAAGACTATAAAAGCTGATTTACATTTTATTTTTTGATGTATGTGTAATATGCACCTATACATACATACAAATGTTCACTCTGGTACATATGTGTATACATATATATATACACAAAAAGTTTTTCCCTTTTCTCATTTCCCTATTGTGATTATTCAAATGCTCGAGTTTAATTCTAAGAAGTATAAATTTTATCTTAATTTGCACTGATGAAATAAGATATTGAATAAGTACCATGGTACATATCACAATGTCTTAAAAGGCCAAGACTCTATTGAGAATAAATACTTGAATTGGATCAAAATAAGAAATCAGTGAAAATATATTAAGGTTAATGCACCAGCTGTTATTCATTAAGTTTTGCAATGAGACGTTTTAGTTTTACCTTCCTTCCAGTGAAGTTTATATGTCACTTGAATTTAAGATAAGAGACAAAGCAAAGAAAAATTGCTTTAATTGGGCACACACATAATGGCATAGCTCTTGGAAGCAGAATGTTTTGGCACGTTATTAAGCAAAATTCTAATACCCAGACATGATGGAACAAATTTTCTTCCAACCCTCCATTTCCCTATAAAATATTTACCTTACAGAAATATATACAAAGGATTTTACTAAAACTCTTTCTTGTTTAGCCAAAAGGAAATACTTTGAATTCCAGATGCAACAGACTGACTTACTGAGCATCGTTTAACATTCAAATTCTACTACTCCCTTCTGTAAATGCATTTTTATATCATCTAGGTATCCACTAAATATCCTGGACTCTTCTAAACTTTCCATCATTTATTGTAGTTAACCTAAGTTTGTACCACTGTTACCTCTTATGTATGTGCATCTATCACTTTTTAAAGTCCCCAAAGGAGTTTAACTACTTCTTACAATTTTTCATCATTAAAGAATTAGCAATGGATTTGCCCCTTGCCCCTCTGAAACAAAGAAAATCCTCCACTTAATCCCCTTAGCCCCATGGGGTCTTTGAATTATTCCAACAATTGCAGATACTTACATAGATGGGTGTTCCCTGCCTTGGTTGAGGATCCTCTCTTCTTTCCCATTACTACCAATCTTCAGTACATGTGGAAGATTTTTAATTACCAAGAAGATTAATTGAAGCACTGATGAACATAAAATTAATTTAAAACCATTCAAATTCTTGCTTAAGCCTTACTGAGCATTTTAAACTATCTCTCATATTTACCAGATTGTACCATACAAACTTCCTGACAATTTTAGAGAAGTCTATCAAGGTATGAATTAACATTTGGTGATTTTTTAAGTCATGAAAGATCAGAGATAGAAAAATGAGTATTAGTGCATCTACTTGGTGTTTATTCAAGTCTTTTTGTGTTGACATTGATCATAGGGGCTGATCTATGAGATGGCTAGTGTGTTCTTCTGTAGATACTTCATTGGACACTCTGTCCTGGAAGAGAGACACAATCTAAGGATAGACATATGGGAGAGTCTCACAGCTGGAAATCAGGCTGTGGAAGAGGGATGCTGTCAACCCCAGGAAGTTGGTGGGAATAAGAAGAGGGTGGCAGATGTCATGGAAACAGTTCATTCCAAACAACAACAAAAAGTGGCTTTAAATGATATGATTCAATAAAATTTCACTCATAAAACCCAGTTGCTCCAATTTCCATTTTCTATTTTCCTGTGACATGAATTTGACTTACTTTAATGTCTTTTAGAAGTGAGTCATGATATTTACTCCAGTTAAAAATGGAATTGCTCTTGTTGAAATGGCAAGAGAAGACCCATAATCCCACCCCCTCAGTTGTTCTTTCCTCACTTCTTGGACAATTCTGTCCTCAGCATGGTTCAAAAACCACTGGTTTAGGCAAACCAAAAAAAAAAAAAGTGAAATTTGAGGCAAATACCAGGATGCCTTCTTTACTCAGAGGAGTCTGAAGAACTTTCTTTTAAGCCTTCTTTGAGATCACTTTACCTGTCATTGCAGAGACCCTAAGTTACACTATTCAGACAGTGAATATTTTACATGTTTGGGTAATACAGTAGCCTACCTAATATTTTAAAATCCTTTTCCTAATTTGATCTTTAAAGCAATCAAATAATGTAAGTAATCTTAGATCTACTTTATAGGAGAAGAAATTAAGGCTTGGGATGAGTAGGGAGTACACTAAGGATTGGAATAAGTCTTTTACTTTTAAATAGTCCAGTGTCCTTTCTACCTAGCATTTGTCTCTGAGAGTAAGACTCCTGTTTCATGTCTGGAGGAAAGGACTTAGCAAACATTTTCATGGAAAAGGTGAATGTTTCAAGTCCTCCAAATGGGTTGGCCCTGGGTAAAAGGATGAAGTAAGATGTGACCTCCTTAACTCTGTATCTTCTGCAGAACCTACTCCCTTGGAGTCCGAATTAGGACAGGTATCCACCACTTGGGATTTAGTGACTAGTCTCTTTCTTAAATTGTTTACATGTTAACAAAAAATTCCTGGCTAGGAAATGTTCTAGTGGAGCAGAGTGCAACACCCATATGAATGGCTTTCTTGGAACTCCTCAGGTCAATCTGATTTTGTAGAAATAAAATTAAAACTTATCATAGTACTATTATGGTAATTAACTAATTTGATATATAGCTCCATTGAGAAATTGTCCACAGTAGAGTGGAAAATTTGGACATGCCTATAATTGCTATTGTCTTTGCAGGGGTTGTGTTTCACTACAGGGCAGCAACCAGCAGGTACACTCTGGATTTTGAAACTGCTCAGAAGGCTTGCTTGGACATTGGGGCAGTCATAGCAACTCCAGAGCAACTCTTTGCTGCCTATGAAGATGGATTTGAGCAGTGTGACGCAGGCTGGCTGTCTGATCAGACTGTTAGGTGAGAAGTCTGGGGGGCAAGGGTTTTAACTTATTAATTGACAATGAGAAGAAAATGCCACTTACTAGTCCTTAATTTCTCTAGATACCCCATCCGGGTTCCCCGAGAAGGCTGTTATGGAGATATGATGGGGCAGGAAGGAGTCAGGACCTATGGATTCCGTTCTCCTCAGGAAACTTACGATGTATACTGCTATGTGGATCATCTGGATGGTGAGATGCTCAAGTTTCTGTAGCTTCATTTGAACTAAGAAAATTGAGGAGAGACCCGAAGCATCCTGGAAGCGAGCAAGTCTTCAGACTTGTTTGGATTCCACATAGCAGCATTTGGTTTAAATGACTATATGATTTTGTGGTAAAATAGGCTCAAATTAAAGTGAAAATGGAAGGAGGTGTGTGTAAATGGTTTTGCAGGTTCAGAATGTCTTTTGCTAATGGCAGGTTTTCTTGCAGTCATGCTGCTCTTGGACTCCTTCCAGTGTACTTTTAGAGCATTGAGAATAGAAACTGTAAGGGTGGTATCTATTTTAGTGAGGACTTCAGGTAAAAATCCTGTGATGGCAAACCACTGGGAATCCGAGCACTGATAAACACCCCAGAGCTCAACTAAGCAACTCTGTAAACTAGCCCCAGAAGGGGTTTCAGTTTCTTGCCTGTTGACTGTGTTACACTGATATTCAGAGCAATCATTTATTCATTCAACCAATCAACACTTTAAAGAATATATTTAAAAACACCGCCTGCTTGATATGTACTCAGCTGTTAGAATTGTCAAGCAATTTAAGATAAAACCCTTGGTTGAAGAGCTTAGAGTCTGATTGATTTTGGCTCTGTTTTTACTTCTGCCTGAGTTAGAGGTTCTTAAAGACAAGTTTGATTGAATAGTGTTGACATTATCTAAGGGGTACCAGGTAGATTTATTATAAAGACACATGGAATAGAAGTCTTTTTGACCATAGGAATGGACTTAAAAGCCCAAATAGTGCATTATGTTATACCTAATAGTGGGGGTCATTTTGACATAGTCATAAAAGCATATAACATAGTTTTCTCCATTTCAATCTATAGCCCTTTCTCTATCATGCACTGATAAATAAAATTTTTAAAAAACACTTAAATGCTCAAACATATAAATATAAGTATTAAATTGAATTATAATTTCAATTTTTTTGCTGGATACACATAAAAAGTATGACCCCAACTTTTTAAATGTGTGAAATGAGAAGATTGGACTATATAATTTCTTGGTCCATTCCAACATTAGGATTCTGGGATTCTGTTTTATTTGTTGTTGTTTTTCATTTTGGGTTACATTTTTTTTCTTTTAGGATGGAGTCTTGTTATGTACTCCTGGGCTTAAGTGATTCTCCTGTCTTAGCTCCCCCCGTAGCTGGGACAGGTGCCTGCCTTCATGCTGGGCCTGTGATCTTATAATTGTTTTAATTGAGCGAATGACCACAGAGCCTGAAGGCTAGAATATAGGTAACTTCTGTCTTCCTTACCTTGACTAGATTTGAAAGGAAGACTGCTTTCAAAAACAGCACTTAAGTATGGTTCTCCAGCACCTTAAGAGTCTCTCTGTCATTTAAGACTAGCAAATGTAATTTTAAAACCAAAACTTCAGGTGCTAACAACTTCCACTTTTTGTAGAGCAAAAGAAGAGCTTACATAGCATCCAAGCCATGGTGAATATATATAAAACTAGAGCTTTTTTCTTCCTTTTATTTAACTAATTGTGAAAATAGAATAAGAGATGGTTGATTGGAGAATCTGGTTTTAGGGAATGAATTTGATTAGTGCTCTTTTGGTAGGGTGGAAAGGCATATCTCTTTTGTTTAAATTTAGAATAATATGTCAGCGTGATTCTTGTAAAAATATCTGGAATGCTGGCAATACTGGAACTTACTCCAGTATGATAAATAAACTAAAATATAGGTAGTTTTTGAAAAAAATATATGTAAGATCTTACCAAATATTATTAAAATGGTGGGTATTCAGGTACAAATTCAGGACCTGATTCAAATGTGGACATGCATCCCAAGCCAGATGGCTGATGGGAAGACAGGTTTATGTTCTCCTGATGCCACCTGCAGGAGCACCCCATGGCCCTTCTGTGTGCCTATTCTTTAGTTTACCCTAAAGGATCTACTAAAATTCTGCTCTCTAAGGTTATAGACTCCCCAACTTCAAGAGAATAATTTCAAGCCCAGAGGAGGTTTCTGCAGAAATCCCAGAAATTCCAGTCCCTCTGAAAGTACTGTTAGAAAGTCTTGGTGGTGGAAGTCCTGCCAGTGAACCCTTACCTTTTGCTCAGAGTGTGACACAAGGGTTTGGAAATTAGAAGAGTAGCTCTGAGGATGTGTGCAACATCTGAAATGAAGAAGGATTAAGTTGCCTCCAGAAAGTCTTTCCTACCTCCATAAGCATATTTGCTTCCACGGCAAATGTTCTGTGTGGAATCCGTTTCTGCCTCAGTGTAACCCAGCTCCATCATACAGTTTCTTGAGATGAATGTTCCATGTATCCAAAGACTGGAATCTTTTAATGTGGAATATAGCATAACAAATTCAGCAGAATTTGACCCTTTTGTTTTAGTATGTAAAAATATGAAGAAAAAGAGAAAAGAATCAGTACAAATATTAAATAAGGGTTGGATGAAATTTGTGTTAGCAGAGTAACAAGGTTACTGTTTCACAGAAGCCTCTTGACAATCCTGGAGGGTATTCAGCATGTTTATAATGATGTTGTTCTGGCAATTCTTTCTTCCTTGTAGTCTTGTCTCTTGGAATAATTAACACATCTAAGTGCATTTCTCTATTCTCTCGGCTTAAAATTGAATGAGGAGGGGGGTTGAAGAAAAACTTTATGGCTGATGATGTAAGTGGAAGACACAAGGTCATTAGTGTAAGTTTTCTCTCATTGCTTTACTGAGGCATATGTCTTCCCTTTGAAGTAATGACTGTTGGACAAGTTGTGAACTGGTACATATTCTTGTGGAAATGTGACTGCATAAAATTACATCTGGTATTTCAGTTGTCACATTGACTAAAGATTATTTGAAGGTGAGCCAAGTTCCTCATGAAAGATATCTATCGCTATATTTATGGATCTAATATTCCCACTTATATCTTATTTTTGGGAGCCAAGTGTGTATGTACAAGAGATGGGGGGATGGCAAAAATTAGAGACATTGATGTATTCAAAATGCACATTGTAGAGCATATAAATAGGAGTTTGAGTCAGCGTGCGGTTACTTTAGATCAGAAAGTACATTATTCCAGATGGTCAAATGAAAAAGCTAATTAAATATAAAATGAAATCCTGTTCAAAAAGACAATTAATTTTTTGTTTTAGTTATTTATCATGAAATATGTTTTAGTTGACATAATACGGACTTTCTGTTTTTCTACTTTCTTGTTTTGTAGTATTTCATTTGTCCTGACATATGCATTTCCCTAAAAATTTCAAATAATTAACGTCAACTCAGCCAATTTTCTGTTTTTTTCTCTAACGAAGTGATTATAGCAATATATATGTATATGCATACATATATAATCTCATATATACATATGACTACAATCCTCAACTCTATTTTTAAAAATGAAGTGCAAAAGAGCAATTACATTAGCTGTATCCACTACTGAGCATTTCAACATTAGCTGTGTTCTTAGAAATATAATTGAAGTTATGATGGTTTATTAGATATGATTCAGTTACAGAATACTTATTAAGAAATTAATGAAATTAGGATTCTAAAACAGAAATATAAAAGTTAAGATTCATAAAATTATCCTTATCAGGAATTTAATCTCTGTTTCTTCCTAAAGTAGATTTGGAAAATGTTGAGATGGTTTTAAAGTAGACTTCACGTAATTAAATGGTTCAAAAAAATAGGTAAGGGATTGAAACTACAGATGCTCCTATATTAACAGTGGAATTACATCACAATAAACCCATTGCAAATTGAAAGTGCATTTAATACACCTAACTTACCAAACATCACAGCTTTGCCCTGTGTCTTACAGATGATCTGTTGTTTACCCTGTGGTCATGTGACTGATGGGAAACTGTGGCTTTATGACACTGCCCAGCTATAGTGTACTTCATGTCACTGGTTTAGGCAAAGATCAAAATTCAAAATTAAAAGTATGGTATCTATTGCATGGGTACTGCTTTTGAACCATCATGATATCTAAAAATTGTAAATCAAGCCAAGGTAAATTGGGGACTGTCATTGGTTAGGAATAGTAAACCCAATGCTGAAAGTAATTCTTGAGAGAACAAATAAGAATAGGAAGGACCTCAATTGAGTCCCAGATCAGGCTTTCACTACTTGTGAGATCCCAGGCAAAGCTTACATCTCTAAACTTCAGTTTCTTCTATTAGATAAGAATAAGAGTACTTGCTTTTTAATCAGAGTAGGAAGATTGAATAATATAATGTATAAAGCTTTTATCGCAGTGTGTGGCAGAGAGTGAGTGCTTAATAAATAATAGCTGTTATTATAGCTATGGGTATATGAGAAGTTCTTTATTTCCACTGAATTCATAAGAAGAAGAAAGGAGTTAAAATTGCAATTCTGTGAATTATGTTCAATATAGGAAATTTTTTCTGACAATGAATAATGTTGAATGTCAAAAGAATCTTGATAAGCTGTAAAATTTCTTCTTCAAATATTTCTTAAAAATAGAATTGATGTAAAGTATTATCAGTGCAATGCTTTGTTAAAGTCTGTTGCAGTCATGATGCTTTGAAGGATACAGGGAATAAAAGGGAATGAGACACCGTATGAAAAAGGGTCATTTTTTAATATGAAAAATAACTGGCTTGAGCATTAGTTGAATAAAAATGATTGGTCTAATTAATGCTTGAACATTAATTGAATAATTAAAAATAACACTAGCAAAATAAGAATTTCCAAATTATCCCATCCAAATTGTTTGAATAACTTCATTATTTGATTAGAACAACATATTCCTAAATCACAGTGTTGGGAAATAATCTGGTGTCTGATTCCCTGGAGAATTTAAGGGACACAGGAACACACTGTGTTGCCACCGGAGGGCTTAAATAATTCTGAAAGTGTTCTGAGACTTCATAGGTTTCTGTGCTGAAAACTGAGAGTTTATTAAGAGGTACATATGTCCAGCTTTATCCATAGCAAAAACATCCCTAAATAAGATAGGAAAGAGGGGATTGTGAAAAATACAGAATGAGTATTTCAGCTGCAAAAAACACCCATTTGAGCTTTTGAAAATATCTTTACTTCCTTTTTAACAAAATGAATAGGTTGACTATTTGATTTCTTTATGGTAGCAAGTACTCATAAGAACATAGTTCCTTTTTTTTTTGGCGGCCTTTATTGGCCTGCAGATAAAATAGAGGGTGGCGGATGTGGTCAGACTGCCTTCCATCATGGATGAGGCACTTTGTTCTCTTCAGATGAGTACATATGTGCCCTCTTGTGCCCAGACCTGACAAATGATTGGCCCAAACCTCATCCCCCCATAATCTCGGAGATCTACACCCTATCTTTGCATGGCCTGTATCTTCTATGTAGCCCTGCCTTTGGCTTTTACTTCACTAGATTAACCACCCCGCTATTGGAATTCCCTGACTATTATTATAAGCTTTGCAGCACTTTGACAGACCTGCACTGTGGACTCTGTCTTTCATTTCATATCACTTCCCAAAGTCCTGGTTGATTTCTCTCACCTTTACCTTCTCTAAACTGGGAATATATGCCTATAGTCACCCTCCTGCAATATTTGCTTACACTTTTCCTTTCTCATACTACATTGTGAGTTCTAGGAAGGAGGAAACCATACAGATTCATCTTTGTATTCCCAATATGTTCTGACACATAGTAGGTGTTCCATAGGTGGAGTTGAATAAACAAGTGAATTCATGAATTGACCCCAAGTGCCCATCTTATTCACCTTGCCCTGTACTTGCCTCTTGGAGAGTTTCACACTTCTCCAGGCATTGTCAGTGTTCTACTTGCTTCCCTTTCCATCTCTTTCATTTCTTTATTAGGTTGTTTAGCTCATTTTTGTTCTCTTGCATGAAAATTTTAAATCAAATGCTTTGTGGAATGACTGGGGTGCAGAAGAACATCGAAAGGACCGATAATGAAAAATGAATATGCCAAGTTTTGTATGTTTGGCCCCAACTACTTTTCTGAATTCCATATCTATTTTTCTAGTTTGTGGATCATTTTGTTTCATCTCTGGTTTGAACATGCAAATAGCACACATGTCTTTAACAATCTTTCATGGGATCTGCTTTATGACTGTTTAGCTCTTAAACACCTTTGACATATCATTCCCCTTATCAACATTATTCATTGCTTTTTTTTTTTTTTTTTTTTGTCATTGTTGCTTTTCCACAAGCACAAATTGTGCCTGGTCTTGAAAGCTGCTAAGGCCTGATCTACTGTCATCTATTTACCCTCACTTTCCTCCCTTCCAGAATGACCCTGCACAACTGCCCCTGACCCTTCACAGACCCCATACTTGCTGCTTAAGCAGGTCTGCTTTGCTCCTCTCAAGAACACATGTTCCTCATCTTTCCAACATTCTGATCTTACCTCTACTTGAAAACTTACTTCTTCCAGGACCCCCTTTTTGGCTATTCTAGCTCACACTGAAATTTCTTTGATGCGAACTCTTATTTAGAATTGGTTTCATGTGTTTTAGTGTTGGTTTTCTGGTTTCTAGGTGTTCATCAAATATAAAACATTGCCAGTTTTATTTCTGTAAAACTATTATAAGCTCTTAGTAAAGACAAGGCCATAAACTTCTATATCTTTCTGAGACTCACAGTGACTTGTTTGAGACTGGGGCACAAAATAGTCACCAAGAAATACTTGGTAGTAATTGCAGTTTTTTCCCAACCTTCTCTTTTGGAAACTGCCTGATGCCACCACCTTTCCATTTCAATTGCATTTAAAAGAATACTTTGCTTTGTTCACTGGTCTCACTACTCACTAAGGGTCTGTTTGTTTCCTTCCTTCCTTCCTTCCTTCCTTCCTTCCTTCCTTCCTTCCTTCCTTCCTTCTTTCTTTCTTTCTTTCTTTCTTTCTTTCTTTCTTTCTTTCTTTCTTTCTTTCTTTCTCTTCTTCTTTTCTCTCTCTTCTTCTTTTCTCTCTCTCTTTTCTTTCCTGCCTTCCTTTGACATTATGAGATGTCCATAGCACTAACTTTTTCCTTTGAATTTCTCCTTCATTCTTTCATATGGTGTCTCTTAGAAATCATTCCTTCCCAAAGATACTCCTTCCTGACCTCTTACAATAATTTCTATTTTGATCCCTACAGCTTCATTGCAGCAATAGTCCTTTCTGGAATTTGCTCTTTTATACCTGTTCACAAATTATAAGTCATATATTTTATTTTTTTCCTGTTTTTGGGTGTTGAGATCCAGGAAAGTGCCATCACTTCTCTGACTGACTTAATTCCTCTACATCATTCTTGTGCCAGCCACAGAACCAACATTAAATTTTTCTGTTGGTTTTTCTCATGAGTTCCTTCAGATATGAAAAGCTAAAAATGTAGGTGAAGGTTTGAATGACATTAAGCAGGTCTTACTTAGAGCAGAGCTTGATTCTGGCATTATAGAAGCTTTGATTGGACAAATATTATATTAAATCTGGAAATTGTGTGATTTCTTCCCTGTTGATTTTCAGATTCCTTTTTAATTTGAATGGAATTTACAGTGTGTAATCTAAGAACACTTCACTTTGGGGGGCTTATTGAAGAATTAATGTTTTTGTCCTTACTGAGTTCATTCAGTTGAAAAGCCTCAGGTTGTATAGAAGAGCTTCCTGCACACTCCGGTTCATAGATAATTGAGAGGTAGATTCTGGATTTCAGAATCTCTCCATATTAATTGAGATTGGTGCTGGAAGATGTTGAAAACGTCTTAGTTATTCTCTGTAGAACTCATAGAATAACAGATTGCACTATGGCTATGAATACTTAAACAGGTTTTGGAAAATTAACATTTTCCTTGGGGTTTGGAAATGAACTTATAGTTGGATTATTGGAAGACTGAGGAAGGTGACCAGGCATGGCTTGCTGGCAGCACCTCTGAAGAAGGGGCCTCACTTAGTATATTGATGTCAATACATGTAATGAGGCAGCTCTATGAGTAGAACAGGGAAGACACTATCGTGTGGCTGCATTATTATGTCATTTTGTCTTCAGGAAAACCAAGACAGGATCCGTTTAAAAAACCATCATTTTTGCACATAAGAAATTGAGGCAGAGAGAGTTTAAGGGACATGGATATGCCTTTTCTCTAGTTGGACTGCAGTAAACTCACAGGACCACCAAAGATTTCCCAATAGAGCAACAGTCAATCTTGCAAGTCAGGAAGATGCAAAGTGCCCTCAAATCTCCTTCAAGTCTCTGGTTTCTCACATATATAAATATCACTCTTTTTATTTGAATATTGGTTAACAATACTGGTGGATTATAATGGTTGGAATTGCTGGGTTAAACAGTGACTTTTTGAAGAACTGCTGTTTGCCATGGAGCCTGACCATTTTCTCTGCTCACAATTATATTAAGATCCTGATTCCATTGGTGTCGACTCTTGATATATTCTGACATTTTGTATAGTCATCTAATGGGTGTGAAGTAATTTCTCATTGTAGTTTTGATTTGTATTCCTTGGATACTTAAACATTTTCAGCATCTCCTTGTGTGCTGACTGGGAATTTATGTGTCTTCTTTGGAGAAATGTTTATTAAGAAACTTTGTCCATTTTTGATTGGGTCACTTTTATTGAATTGTGAGAATTCTTTATAAATTTTGGATTCAAATGTCCTCTTATGTACATGATTCGCATATATTTTCTCCCAGACTGTAAGTTTTCTTTTTGCTTTCTCAGTTGTACTTTGAAGTACACATGTTTTTAATTTTAATGTAGTCCAGTTTATCTATTTGGGGTTTTTTTGTGTGTGTGTATGTGTGCTTTTTATGTCACAGCTAAGAAAATATTGCCTAATCCCTGGTGGTGAAGATTTTCCTCTGTGTTTTCCTCCAAGAGGAATTTTAGTTATCTTTTATTTTGATGTGTTTGGAATTACTATTTGTATATGGTATGAGACAGAGTTCCAGAATTAATCATTCTTTTGCATGCATCCATTTGTTCCAGCATCATTTCTTAAAAAGTCTACTCTTTTTCCATTTAATGCTCTTGACACCCTGCTAAAAAGCAGTTGATCATAGATATGTAACTTCGCTTCTGGACTCTCAATTTTGTTCCATTGATCTATATGCCTAGTCTTATACACATTGTTTTTATTCCTATTGTTTTATAGTAAAATTTGAAATTTGAAAGTGTGAGAACTCCACTCTTCTTTTCAAACCCATTTTAACTGTTCTGGGTCCACTGAGTTCTCACATAAATTTTAGAATCAGTTTGTTAGTTTCTACAAAAAAAAAAAAAAAAAAATCAAGATTCTGATAGAAATCACATTGAATTGCTAGACTAATTTGGAATATATTGCCATCTTAACAATATTAAGTTTTCTGGTCCATGAACATGGGCTATCTTTCTGAGTTTAAAGGTATTTTTGAATTTAATTCAACAATGTCTTGTCATTTTCAGAGTATAAGTTTTACTGTTCTTCTGTTTAATCCTAAGTATTTTATTATTTTTGATGTTAATGTAAATGGAATTTTCTTAATTTCTTATCCTGAATGTCTATTATCACAAATAGGTAGGAATATAATTGATTTTTATATTGGTCTTGTGTCTTACAATGTTGATGTACTTGTCTGTTAGTTCTAACTGCTTTTCAATGGATTTCTTAGGATTTTATATATATATAGTCTCCATTTTATTATTGTTTTAGTCAGCTTTTTCACTACTGCAACTGAAAGATCTGACAAGAACAGTTGTGGAGGAAGAAAAGTTTATTTTGGGGCTCACAATTTCAGAGGTCTCAATTCATAGATAGAAGGCTCCATTTCCCAGGGCTTAAGGTGAGGCAGGACATCATGGTGGAAGAGTGTGGTGGAGAGAAGCAGATCACATGATGATAAGAAAGCAGAGAGACAGAGAGCTCACTTGTCACATACAAATATATACCCCAAAACCTGATCCCCATAACCCCCAATGCCTTACCTCCTCCAGCCACATACCACATAATATCTTTAAACTCAGAAAGATGTCCCATGTATCACTCAATTAATCCCATCCAGTGATTAATTCACTGATTGGGGTAAGGCTGTCATAACCCAATCATTTCTCCTTCAAACTCTCTTGCGTTGTCTCACACAGAAGATTTTGGGGGACACCTCACATCCAAACCATAAAATTTCACTCTTGGTGCCTCAAAACTCATGACCAATTCACAATGCAAACTACATTTAGTCCATCTCCAAGAGTCCCTAGAGTCTCAACAGTTCAAGGATTGCCCAGAAGTTCAAGTCCAAAGCCTCCTCTGAGAATCAGGGCAAACTTGCATCATGAGTTCCTGTAAAAATAAAAAATCATTTACAAGTATCCAATATACAAATGTACAGAATAAACATTTCTATTCACAAGAATAGGGGCATAGAAAGAAGGGATCGGACCAATGTAAAACTGAAATCCAGCTGGGCAAACAAGTCCTGTAGCTCCATGTCCAGCATCTGGGGCACATGGCATCATGATATTCTGTCTAAAGGGCTTGTGTAGATCCACCTCTGTGGCATTGTAAGTTGCAGCCCAAGTGGCCTTTCTGTTGGCTTGTCTCTGCTCAATTCCTGTGTCTTTCTATGTCCCATGTTACTGACATTTCTTAATCTCGTGTGTCTCCACTGCAGCTTCAGCTTCCTTCTTAGATCTCCACACATTGCCCTCTCATGGGGTGCCTGCAAGTACTCTGACCCTGCTGCACTTTGCCTGGTACTCCAGGCCTTCTTTTGAAATTTTGGTGGAAACCTCCTTGTTCCCCTAACTCCAGCATCCTGCAATCTTGCAGAACCTGTAGCACATTGTTGATACTAAGATCTGCTGATATCTTGAGCAATAAACAAGCCTCCAGGGACCCTGGGTACAGAAGCCTCTGAGTTCCTGAGTAGCCGAGCACGTTGAAAAAATTTCCTAGGCCTCGTTGTGCAAGAAGGGTGCCCCCTGGTCTCTTCTCAAGAGAATTATTACTTTTCCTTCCCTGAGTCTGAGATGAATATGATCTTGCTAATTCCTGAGATGCCCTCAAGCCATTTTTCTAATTGTCACTGGGCAAAGTTTTTAGCATTTATTTAGTGGCAGTAATGTCTTTAACAACTGCAACTTCATTAGCCCCAGATTTACCCTCACCTTTAAAGTCCAAGTTCTTCAAATATTTCTGCTCCTGATTATCACAATAAACTTGGCTAAAGGCAAACAGCAATATCCATGCCACTGCCTGAATGCTATGATGTCTAGACATTTCTTCTACCAGATTAAGAAGTTCATCACTTTTTAAATCAGCCTCAAAGAAAGTCACAGAACATGGGTGAAATGCAGACAACTTCTTAGCCAGAACATAGCACAGATGACCTCTACTTCAAATTGTAATAATGTTCTCCTTTTTTCCTGAAACTTCATGAGCTGTGTCTTCACTGTCCATAGTCCTATTTACATTCTGGTCTTCTGAGCCCCCTCCAGAATTGGCCATTAAGCTGTGCTTACAACAATCTAAAACATTTCCAACTTGCACTGCTAAACATCTCAGAAATTCTCCCACCAATTCCAAAAAGCTCCAAAAGCTTCTGAATGATGCGTGGTCAGGTTAGTCACAGCAACAACCCTACTCTTGGTACCAATTTCTGTTTTAGTCATCTTTTTAGCTGCTATGACTAAAAGACCCAACCACAACAACTGTAGAGGAGGAAAAATGTACTTGGGGGCTCATGGTTTTAGATGAGACAGAGCATCATGGTGGAAGAGTGTGGTGGAGGGAAGCAACTCACATGATGAATCAGAAGCAGAGATAGAGAGGACATGGGGAGAGGGAGAGAGAGCTCCACTTGCCAGATACAAGTATATGCCCCAAAACCCCACCTCCTCTGACTACACCCCACCTGCCTTCAGTAAAACTCAATTAATCCCATCTGGTGATTGATTCACTGATTGGGTTAAGGCTCTCATAACCTAAACATTTCTCCTCCAAACATTCTTGCGTTGTCTCACACATGAGCTTTTGGGGGACACCTCACATCCAAACCCTAACAACAATGTTACCATATATAAATAGAACTGTCTTAAACCCCTTGAATCATGTAATAGTCATTTGCTTTTAAGGAGTTCTGAATACAAAGAGCTTCTTTGTAAATACAGTGGCCATTTACCACAGCTGCGAAAAACCCAAGTAAACCAAAATGAGACTGATCTTCCTGTGTTGACCTGAGGCCATACTGTGCCTGTCTAATCAAATCACACATTCAATCTTTTATGTATTTTGAAGACTCAGAAACCCAGAAATTGTTTGGAACCTCTTTCTTACTCTAATTAAAATCCATTGCTCTGTCAATGGGAAACAATGAGGTCAGACATCCTGAAAACCATAAAAGCATGTTTAAATTTTAGTGGGATCTTCTTGTGTCTTCAAAACCATGTGCATGAGATCTTATATAATAATACAATATTCAGATTTGTTTACAGATGACTGTAATATGCTTTAGAGAGTGCTATCATGGCAAACTAATGATAACATTCTAATTATTAGAGGTTAAAAATTTCAAAACCAAAGTCTATGCTGTGAAGTCACACCACACTTCTATTTCAGCCAGAGACAAGGAAGAAATTTGGAAGGTTCTGATGTAGCTTCTATTCTCATTGTTCCCAAATTAGAAACATTGTGAGCCTAATGCTCACTCTGGGTTGTAAAATGGAGGGAAGTTGTTTCAGCACCCCCAGTATTTTCTTGTTACTGTTAACAGAAGGTTGGTGTTTTGTGCAGGCTGTAAGACTAAATTTTAGTGAGAATTGCCACACTTTTGAGTGATCTATAAGTGCTGTTCCTTTAAAAGTTATTTATTAGTTATTTATTAGTACATGTTGTTAGCCAAACAAGTACAGCTGATGGATTTTGTGATTCAGAAGATAATAGGTATTAGTCCATTAGTCTTTCTACTAAGATCTAAGACCTTCTGTATATAGATATAGGCAGAGAAAGAGAGAGAGAGAGAGAACACTTCTTTGAACAAAGTGAAAGTCAAAACTTAAAAGCTAATAATTATGTTGAATCATTATCACCATGACATTGATGTATTTGATATACTTTGATATAAGTGGTTTTATCATATGGGTATTTAGACGCTCATTTCATGTGATTTCTTCCAGCTCACTTATCACATCTGTAGGTAAATGCGTACTTTTCTTACTTACATACCATTTGACTCTGATTGCAGGGAAATGTGAAACCATTCACACCTCCTGAGCTTTGATAATGAAAACAAACCAAAAAGCACAAGGCAAAGGGAATCATAATTAATTTATAAAAATGATGTTTGCATCAAACAGTTCAGTATGGTCCAGTTATAAGCACAGAAGAAACTTGAACTTTTACAACACTACTTGCGAAATACACTCATCTAGAAAATTGCGGAGGTCTCTTAGGGTTAACTACCACGGAGAGCGGCCCATCAGCTGCAGCCTACGACAGAGTTGCATAATTATCTGTGATCAGTTTCCCTTTGGTGATTGCATGCAATTGCCAGTGGGAGAGAAAGATTGTATCCCAATTTTCCTCTAGACTTGGGTTCCCTAATAATTTTTCTGAGTGACTCCTGGAGTAAACTTGAGCTTTCAAACATTGTGGATCATTTTTACTGCTTTGATTCACTTTCATCAATGTTTGCCATTTAAATGTGTCGTCTTTTAGTCATCCAAGAAGCAACTTTTCCACATAAAAATCAAAAGTGTAGAAGAAGAACAGGAGTGGTCTACTTTTCAGGGAATCTTTTGTGACTAATAGTCACATTAATTTTCCTTTCATATTTCTCCTGGTATTAATTTCCATGATTAAGAAGAATTTAGTTTATGGAATGTCATCACTATTAAAGTCTCACCCAGCAATGTCTTCTAGTTTCTTGTAGATCATCCCTGAAAAGCTGACATAACAGAATTAATTCAAAGCTAGAAGCATTTAACTTGAAATTTTGGAAAAATATGACTTAAAATACTGCAAATATGTTTTCTCTATGAATATGCAAATTGTCCTTTATGTGAAATCCTCTGTTCTACTTTATGTACACACAAATATGAATATATACAATCATATACACCTCAGTGAATTCTTAAAAGTTGATATTTTATTTAAACTAATGGGATATTTTGCATATATAAGATATTTTGTATATTTATTGATATTTTATTTACTTTCTTTAGAGAAAATGAAAATTCTCTCATGGGCAAATTGTCACTTTCCAAATCTATGCTTTAGCTATAAATTTAATTAAGTATCTTATCCATCTTGCTGTTTTGATGAGGCTACTTCTGCAACTTAATAGTAAATGAATTTTTGTTAAACTCTGCAAAAGACATTTGTTTTCTAAGAAGGTCAATTTCTAGTGTATCTGAAATTACATTAAATTGTTTGTTCCAAGTTTCCAGAACTGAGATAGAACACAACCTCATCCTATGCTCATTAAATGCCCTTTTTCTCTCACAGAAGACTGTGCATCCACCCTCTAACTCTAATGCGGTACTGAGATAAAAGCTTGGAAGGAATTTTCATTATTCACATCAGAGACAAAAAGTTGCCTGTAAGGTAGCCTCAGGGTGGGCTTATGCAGCTGGGCCAATTAGGTCATATTGAGAGAGCACAACTAAACAAATGTCCCCAGTTGCTTTGCTTGACTTCTCGTGTTTGCTGTGATCAATGGTTTTCTCTTTTGTCTTGGTTCCTGACTTGGCTATGCCTCTAGACTTCAGATTTTATCTTTTGACACATCCTTATACTACTGTTTCTTTGTGAATCATGCCTGGATTTACTTTATTGTCACTAATTGAGACAATTTCTGTCCAGTTCCATTGTGCTGTAGATGGGAAAATTTAATTTGAGTTGTACACAGTTTTTAATGATGGATTGGAAATTCAAAGTAGATCAATAAAAACTTTGAGGATGTTAACAGCTTGACTGCGTTTCCCAGCATAAGAGTATTCAATGCTTAGCCTAAAATCTGTATTCCTCTGGCAGATATGGTACTGAAAGAATTATTTCTGTGATTTATTATTGAGGAGAAATCTGCCACTTTTATTCTTGGTACCTTGGCTTACCTTTTGTAAAATGAGATTCTTTTTAAGACAGGAGTACTTTGTGTTTGGCTTAAATTGCTATCTCAGACCCTTGCTCAGGGTTTACTGCTTTGCCCTGTTCCCCTTTTTGTTCACTTGTTGTCTTTGACACAATCTTGGGAGGCAAGTGACTTCATGTACACTTGGCTTTATATTCTCCTGCTTTGATTCTGTTACCTGGTCCACTCACTCTGCTGCTGTCTTCAGCAGATATACCCAGAGGCTACCAGAAACTTAACACTGAATTATATCTATTGTAAATCAATTCAGAATCCTCTCTTTGATTGATACACTAGAGTAATGTCTTTGAGCAAAGTTCTCCAAACTATCCAATGAAACATTTCCATGTACAGATGTCCTGGGGTTAATGTTTGCAGGTTGATACACAGAGGGGACGGAAGTTTGGACATACAACATTTGGTATGAATTCAGGATTAAGTAGTAAGAAAGACACTAAAATAGTTCTATTGTGTAAAGGCTTCACTGTATCATTAGGCTTTTTAGGTGAGCAAGGTAATGTTGCTCAATGTCAAACAATTAGGATTTTGGAAGATTTAGGTAGTTAATTTTTGAAGAGAGTTAAAGGAGATGTTTTTATATATTTTTTTGATAATTCTGAAACAAAACGACAGCCATGCCCCATATGATGGATGATCTCACATTGTCTTTGTAGATGAATTCTCTCATTCCTCACCTGAAAGTAAACTCAACCGATCCAACTGAATCATCTTTTTTCCATGAGTTACATGAAACCTAATGAGGATGTTTCTTCCAGTATGTTTTTTTCCTTTAAACTTTATTTGCAATGTTTGAAAAATTCCTACATCTAAATGAAAAGGAAAACAAGTGCTCTGAGGATAACAACATTTAATAAAAGTAGTAAAATCCTTCTATAGGTATCAGAGAGATATATGGAAATTGCACCCTTCAAAAATGAATTAGATTAATTAATATTTTGTTATCAAGTCAGATTTAGTAAGAATTTCTACATGACAGGTTCTGTAAGCAGGCCTGTATTGGTTTAGTAGTAAGGGAATTCTTTTTAACCAGCCTACTTCTCTCCATCAATACCCCAAACATGTTTGCTGCTTAAAACTGGGAGTCTAGTTATCATGCTGTCATTTCTCCTCATTAGCCCTGTGGTCTGTGCTTATTTTGGAGAAGTTGATGTCCTCTCATAGTGCTGTTTGAAGAGTGGAGTTTTACTCAGTTAATGACATTTCGTTGCCCTGCTCACTGTCTGGCTGATCACTTGTTACTCAGGAGGAACAGTGGTTTGGCTTTAAAGTGCGGGAAACTATGGCAACAATGATGGTATTCCCCTGTAGTAGCAAGGCCCAGTATTCTACCTTTGAGGCACAAGTATTGGCATGCTATTCTCTTGCAAACTTGAGTCCCTTTCGGGCCCAAAGCAAGTGTGACACTGAGATGAACAAACTGCTCAGGGTGGTCTTTTTCCATGTTTGAGCCAGGCAGGTCCATATGAATTGCCTGTACCAGGCAGAAGCTATCCAGAGCATTGCACCAGAGTTAATGTTACTTAATGTGCTATTTGGGGAGAATGGCAAAAGGAGACCTCATTTCTTAACAAGAACTTGAAATATCTCTCGTTTAACAAATATTATTGAGCACATACTATGTGACTGGTGTTGTGGCTCTTATGCTTTTTAACATTTTAACAGGGAGGGAGACATTGTGGGAGCAGAACAGGGAACTTCTTGTGGATTTTTGGATTTGAGATTATGGTTCTTTGTCAGAGTAGATAATTAAATATAAAAACCTATTCTTACCTCTACCACTTTTCTCAGACAGGTAAAGGAAATTTTTCTTTCACTTCTGGCAATAACTCTTATTAGGATTTGGTGTATTTTCCTTAGTAGCAATTTTAAATTTAGAGAAAAACTGGTAAATGTGCTTTGGCTGTTTTTCCCATGATTAATTTTTTTCATAAGTTATTACACAATGTAGAGTAATGGCACTCTTCAATTTAAACAGTTGCTTGTTATTTCTGTCTTGAGTCCAATGAAGATCCAAATCATGAGTGCTCTTTGTGTCCCTGTTATCTAATATATCTCAGAATCAGAGATTAACCACAGTGAGATGGAAATGGGACCTGCAGCTGCTATAATAATGCACTATCAATATTTCAGTTTCCTCTTTCATTTTTTATCCTTCTTTGTGCCTGCTATATTTGCTTAGGTGTTCTCTAATCCTACCTGTCTTTTGGCCACTTGTGCACATATGTGAAAAACATCATTTAATTTGAGTTAAATTTTTCTTGGCGAATTTGTAGACAAGTTACCTAAATAAAATTCCAACTTAACCAACTGAATTTTCCAGTATACTTTATTGTAACATGTTGACTGCTACTGAATAGTCCCTCTGCTAAATAATCTGGTGATAAGCAAAGTAAATGTCCAGGTTTTCCTTGTTATTCAATTAGCAAACATGATTGTCTCTTGAATCTAGTTAGAGCCCTGCTGATACTTACTGGTGCCTTTGTGAAAATTAGAAAAAGTGCCCCTTCTGGGTAGTCAAATTCTAAAAAGTATCCTGTCTGGGCAGAGCAAGTAGAAAAAAAGTCTTCTTCCAAAGGAGCTTGGGTCCTTTTGGCTAGTGGGGTGGTAGCTGATGACACCCATTCACTCTTGGCCTGTGCGGCCTTGTGGGTCACAGCCTGCAGAGACAGCATGGCAGCCCTGAACCTGGGACAGGAAGCAGGAAACAGTGTCCTGTTGCTTCTATCCCTTCCTGCCTTCAAACATTTGGAAGTTTTCTTATTTGGTTCTTTGGTTTAATGGGAGTTAACCCATTCTAATGGTAGTGGCATGTGAAAAGTGGAGTCACAGAAGTAATAATTGGTTTTAGGATAGATAAAGTGAAATCACCCTGGTGTCAGACCAATACCGCTTCCTCCTTCTGACATAAAGTGTTTAAGTACATCATAGCCTCTTTAATTAAAAAGAAGACCCATTCACTGGAACCTGAAGAACCACTTGAAAAGATTTGTTTATTTAAAGGAATTTATTATCAAATGACTATTTCTATGGCCTATGGGAATATACACACGTATAAACACAAACACAGACTCAGAGTCATACACAGAGAACAAAAATTTTCAGGTGTGTTATTTTTATTATATATTACTAATAATTATGCCAAAATATCCATCATATTTTCTGTTTTACAGTATCAGATGCTGCTACCTCGCTACGAATAAAGTATCACTGCCCGCCCTGCCTGTGCTTATCCAAACAGGAAAGAAATGAATAGTAAACCTAAGCGTTTCTCCCCCTTCTTCTTATTCCAGGTGATGTGTTCCACATCACTGCACCCAATAAATTCACCTTTGAGGAGGCTGAAGAAGAGTGTGAAAACCAGGATGCCAGGCTGGCAACGGTGGGCGAACTCCAGGCGGCTTGGAGGAACGGCTTTGACCAGTGCGATTATGGGTGGCTGTCGGATGCCAGCGTGCGCCATCCTGTGACTGTGGCCAGGGCCCAGTGTGGAGGTGGTCTACTTGGGGTGAGAACCCTGTATCGTTTTGAGAACCAGACAGGCTTCCCTCCCCCTGATAGCAGATTTGATGCCTACTGCTTTAAACGTAAGTGTTTGATATCTTTTTTAAAATTACAGATTAAAAAATGCTTCCAAGACATGCACAGACATTCAACTAGCCATTGGAATGGATTCCATGTCTTGCAGTGTGTGTACAGAATGGAAACAGTTCAGTGGCTTTGAGAAGCAAGTATTCTGAGTAGCAGCAATGTGGCTAATCAAGAGAAAGTTTAACAAATGAATTTTTAGAGGGGATGGGAAAATATCTGGTTAGGGTCTTAACTTTATGTGTTGTACTAAGAATCACAGAACGTATTTCCGAATAGTTATTTTATATTAATTTAAGTCCTTAAATGCAATTTTATTGTTGGTGCTATAATGCAGAGACCAACAATGAGTGAAATCCTTGAATTCTTTTCATTTTTTCTTATTTGATATCACTCTTTCTTTGAAATGGTGTAGAATTTAAATTTCAGTAATTGCAGGTGAGTAATTGGAGCTGACATGGATCATTATACTGTTCAATTCTCACTTAAAAATGAACCATGCTGTCAATAAAAATATCCATGTATCTCATTATTTCAAGTAGTGGAATATGTACCTTTTAATGATTAATTCTATATTGAATTAATTGAAGTATAGTATATCCTCTTTGTAACAAGTAAAACAAATAGGCTATCTTTAGTTAAGCTTAGTACTTAAAATTAGTTTTATGTAACATTGTTCAACATTCATGATGTAATTACTTAAAGTTTTTAGATGCCCTTAAATTATTTTGGCAACATTAATCACATGACATAGTATTGTAATTGTAGAATGCTTAAATAAACAGGAAAGTAACCTGGAAGCTAACTGTAATATTTACTGTAGGGTCTATATTATGCTAACTAAACAACAAATGAATGCCCAGAGTTTTTGGTGACTTGGGTGTGTCCAACAAAGTCATATAATATTGAAATATCACAATTTTCTACTAAATTGCCAAATGTATCTTGTTATAGCAATATTTATCAATGAGCAGAAAATACAGTACACTAATTATGTAATTGGTTTCTAAACTGAAACATACAAATGTATTCATCAATGCAAAAGACAGGGTTATAATATTAAGTAGTCGACAGATTAGATGTTAGTTCAATGGAAAGGTTTCATTCCTCATACTTCTGTGTCCCAGCAAGATGCCTCTGCTTGCATCTTTTCCTCTGGACTCAACTTTCTGAGTGTTAAAGCCATGTGTTGTGTATTAGCTTGATACAAGACGGCTGATCCATGAAAGGCCATTAAAATTATGAGCTTTTGTTTTCAGACCCTGAAACAACAGAAAAAGGCTTTCCTGATCATTTTCAGGAAAACAGCAATAACAGAAACCTTATAAAAGTAGATAGATATATATTCCTTGAAGTTGCAGTTGCAGAACACTGATTTTTAGGCTTTTCAGGCTCTAATACCAACTTTATAAGAAGTAACTGATGTGACGAAGGAACAAAATCAGATTATGTGTGGGAAGGAAAGTCTAGTATAAAGGAGGAGCAAATCATCCAGATGGCCTTACCCAATTGATTTTTTCTGTGCTTTATAAAACTGGTACTAGAAATTTTTTTTTTTTTTTTTTTTTTTTTTTTTTTGTGGTGCCGGGGATTGAACCCAGGGCCTTGTGCTTGTGAGGCAAACACTCTACCAACTGAACTATGTTCCCAGCCCCTAGAAAACTTTTAAATAACACATTTTCTCCTCAAGGGTAAAACTGAAATCAGTCTATCACTGTAAAGAGTAGCAAAGAATTCATCCTGATGTGTTTTAAGTTATTTATTTAAATGAAAAATTCACATGAATTTATAAAATAAATGAGATACTTAGATTTAAATAGATTAATCACCTACTAAAATCTACATAAAATATTTAATATGTTTGAAGGTTTAGTTCTGTTTTTTCTTTTTAATTCATTTAAATTTATGGAACTTATAAGTAGAATGGGTCATAATTGGGTTCTTTTCTCCCTAGACTGAAGTCCAGATCCTTGTGTATTTCCTCCCTGCCCAAGAATATATTCAGCACATAAGTGGTTAATAAAATTAAACTATACCACGAAAACCTTCCTCACACTACACACAGTGTCCACAGCATCCTCAACATTCTAACACATTATTTAAGGATTCTTAGGTATTTTTAAAGGCTTTAAGAAACATTCTCAAGATGACCAGTGTGCACTTTCCCCACATAGTCCAGTAGTAACTGAATTCTGTAGGGTAACATTTGTAAGAGTCATGGCCTTGGCTATAGTCCTAATAATGAGTTCAGTGATGTATGCCTGGCTGGTTAAGTAGCGGAATTTAGAAGTATGCCCATAGTTTTCTCATTTGCTTTTATCAAATATGGAAAGTATTTTTTTAAACCATGTGGTGAATGAACATTCTAAATCTTACCTCGCTGCAATTCCTTTTTCTTTATAAGTCAGAGTAGTACACTTATGAAAACTGATAATAAATACTGTTAGAATCTATTTTGGTCAAATACATTTGAAGAGGTGAATGAATGTCTTTGTGAAGTTTCCCCCTTCATGATTACACTGGACCATCAACTTTTTATTTTTATTTGACCTCAGAATTAAGTAAGTTCTGTGAAAGTTAGAAAGTAATACAGGCCTTTGAGAGTTTAGTCCATATATCCCCCAATTTCAATTAATCAGAACCACCAAAGACTAATGAAAACCTACGTTATATACTATTAAGATCTCCAGGAGAGGGAGAAGGTGTGTTTCCTAGAAAAGTGGTTCCAAGATTTAACCACCATTACCCTCAGATAGTTTTCCTAAGTATCTAAGAGTTTGAACAGTAGAGTTTGAATCCTTATTTTCCTGTTGGAGACTAGTATCTAAGTCATTTCTATTGAACACAATTGTTTAATTGTCCCTCAGCATCTTCTCTAACTGTAATAATTTCCCTGTTTTAAAATCTGAATTTCTAAATGCCCATCATCATATGATCTTGTTTTGATTCTTCTTTGCATTTCACATCCCTCTGCTTGATTAAGTTTGGAATTAGAAATAGTGGTCTAGAGCAGACTAAATTAGTTCCTGCCACTTTATGTACTATTTTATATATCTGTTTACATTTAATATTGACTTGCCCTTCCAAATTTATGGTCACTTCACTATCTTTTTTGGTGTCCTAAATCATAATCTGCCCTTAGGTGCCAATGATAATCCTTCCCTGATTTGTATTTAAAAAATGATACCTGTCTGTTGGATTTGAATCATTTAAAAGTCAGTCATGAAACTTTTAACAGATAGTTCAAACTTTAATTTCACTGTTTCGATTTTGAGACTTTCTTCAGCTGTGAACCCAGGGTCAACCTATCGAATATCCCCTCCATCTGTGACTTCTTCCCATGTTTATATGTATTTATGTGTATCAAATTTAATACAGAAAAACCAATTTAAAATTAGTCATTTCTCTATAATGTAGACAGTGTGGGATAGGAGTCAACTCAACTATCATGCTGCTAATAGGGGTTTTATATTTTATTAGGAAAATCTGTCTCATGTCTTGCAACAGAAGCATAGAGAAGATAGTCCATAGGACATAAAATAACATAAGTACTGTGATATAAAACATCTGTGTGGCAGACAGCTGCAAAGGTTGGAAGGGAACTTTTGTGGGAAAGAACTATGCTGACTTTTGTTGGCTTCCTCAATAACGAAGTTGAAGGAACACTGGTAGTTTTCCAAGACTGAAACATCTCCATGTGAACACACCTTCTGGGAGAGGGGAGACACTTTTAGAGTCCTCTAGAGTTGTGTTTTCATCTTCATAATAGTCATCAGTAACACTGATATTTATTCTTAAGATGTCTCTGTAGGTATTTGTGCTCTTAGACAATTATTTCCTCTTTTGGAATGACTGCAACAAATGGCACAGATAACCAGATACACTGAGCTATGATGGAAGTCAGCTGTTAAGTTGATGAAAAAGCCACCCAACCCCAAAAGGAAGTCTGAGGTTTTCCATTCTGAGTTGTAGAATTAATTAACTTAATTGTAAGCAGACTTTCTTAAATGGGGTTCTAAAATTATCAGAAATCTTTTTTTTTGTCTGAAAACAAAATCACATAAATCTTGGCTTTGTAAGGCAAAGAGGTATTACTCTCATTTTACTAGACAACAAGACTAGATGACGGCAAGAGCAAGCTGTACAGTAGTAATTAACAATGACATACATTTATTTAGTTTTTAAAATCTGAATCCATTTTTAAAATACTATAAAAATATTTTCACAGCATTATAGAGAGTTGCTAGCAGAGAGCTTGGGTTGGAATGTAGGAAGACCTGATTCACAAGCCTTTTCTTTGGTCCCAAAGCAATATCACCTTCTTTTAAGTTAATTTCATCAGCCATGGAAATATGCAGAGGGAAAAGGTAAAATTTTTTGTTGTTATTAATAATAACATGATTAGATTTTCTCTAATATGTAGTTTTGTAAAAGGTTATATTATGTTTCCATGGGAACTTTCTCTGTACATATTTTTTACTATTTCCCCAAAGAATGCTGTTATAAGACAAACATGATATTTGGCAGTGAATGAGGTAACGGTTATGAAATTTCAGAGGATAGAGAATTGAATTAAAAGAAATAGTCAACCACATTTTGGATCTTTAAGTTGTTCTTGTCAATCAAAGTAGACCAATGCTTTTTTCAGGAAATGAAGGCAGAAAGAACTTTTCCTAAAAATGGGGAGGGAAAAAAGATTAACTTATTTTCAAAGACTCCAGTTCTTTTTTGTTTGTTTGTTTAATTTTGTTTTAATAAAAGAGGATAAATAGTGACCGGAATTAGAGAACATTTACATGCACAACAATGCAAGTGGCCACCAAGTTTTCATTATAAAATCAATGATACTGGCCTTTAAAATGGTTTGGGGCATGATGATAGCTAATAATAGCCCATGCCAGAGAAAAAATAAGGAACCTATTTCTGCACTATTCTGATTACTATAAAATCACATCATTTTATCATTAAGTTTTGACAGAGAAGACAGAGCCAAAAAGTACCTAATTTTGTTTTGCAAGAGGTTCTATTTGTGGATTATTAAAAAGAAGATATAAGATATTATAAATTCTGCAGACAATATAGCTATTATCAGGGAGAAGGAGCATTACCTGTACAAAAAGTTTTAAGTCCTACAGGATGTAGCAAAACAACAATTATGAGTTTCCTTAGAATTGTTTCTCCTGAATTCAGTAGCAACTAATTTTTATTTTCAAAAACACTGGGTTTTAAAAAAGCAGAATATTTGTATACTAGGCTGCTGCAGTTTCCTTGTGTTGAGAAGGAGTTTCATTTATAATAGTCATTTTAGTGTACAATTTAAATTTCTTTAAACAACCCAGCCATTTTCTGCCAATCTGGAGACACTATAACATGACTTTTTATGATGACACGTTACTTTATATTGCCCGGGTCCATTCTTTCTGATACTCAGGGTTGTTCCAGTGACCTGCAATTATGGACATAAAATACATCATGTGGACACTGTACTTCCTGTAAGTTTGTGTTTTATGTTAAACTCAGGGTAAGACCAAGACCCTGAAGAGCACAATCTATAGAATGTAGAACACAATTCAGAACAACACATGCCAACCAGCCTCTGCCAGACACATTTTGTAACTTGTTAGAAACAAATCTACAGAGTTGAAAGGAAGATGAAGACAAATGTCCAACACCTGGAATCAAGTGAAGATTGGTATTAAAAAGTTTAATATCCTGTTTTTATGAAAGTCTCCACATTATGGACAATGTAATGGTTTGTAACTCGGTTATGTTTGATGTGGTTTTTTGTTGTTTTGCAGTTTGAGACACTCCCTCTCCCCTGAGACGCTGTGCAGTTTGAGAAGGAGGGAGGGTGTGGAGAAAGCTAGTGGCAGGGCACAGTAGCCTCCAGAATAATAGTGTCAAGTTCTCCCACCAGGCTTTAAGGTGCTGCTATTTGTGATAAAAAAAAAAAAGCTCCTGTTGCCTCCAGAGTCTGCATTTACACTGTTTTGGACTTCTCTTTATATCAAAACTATATAATGTTCATTTTCCTTAATTGATAACAGGCATTCATACCTGTGGGTAAAAGCAGTTACCCTTATAATAGAAAATGACTTACCAATTTCTGACCAGTAGCTGTTCAATTATCTGTCTTTGGGATAAGTATAATTTGTTGACTCCTTTCCATCACCAAATACTTTGGGTTCACCTGAAAATACACAGCAGCATTTAACAAACACTGGACATACAGACATTTTTTTTTTTAGTGATTTGTCTAATCAACTCTTTGAAATTATTTTTCTAGCTAAACAGAATATATCAGAGTCTACAACCATCGAATTGAATATCCTCGCAGAAACTGCATCACCCAGTTTATCCAAAGAACCACAAATGGTACTCGACAGAACTACACCAATCGTTCCTTTAGTCACCAAATTACCTAGCATTACAAAAAAGTTCCCTCCTGTAGGAAATATAGTCAATTTTGAACAGAAAACCACTACCCAACTGCAGGTGATCACAGATGGATTAGCCACTGTGTCACACACGTCTGTTGGGAGAACTGAGAAGCCTTGGGATATGGACTACTACTCACCTTCTGCTTTAGGACCACTTGGAAAGCCAGACATATCTGAAATTAAGGAAGACGTGCACCAAAGTACAACTGTTATCTCCCAGCATACTACTGATTCCTGGGATGGTGTCGTGGAAGATACACAAACAAAAGAATCAGTTACACAGATTGAGCAAATAGAAGTGGGTCCTTTAGTAACATCTATGGAAATCGCAAAGCATACTCCTTCCAAGGAATTGTTTGTAACCAAAACACCATTTGTATCCACAGAAATGACCCCAGAATCCAAAACTGAAGAGAAAACAGTAAGCACCATTCCTGATTTGGTGAGCACAAGTCACTACGGATTCACCTTGGGAGAAGAAGACAGCGAAGACAGAACACTCACAGTTAGATCTGGTCAGGGTACTTTGGTCCTTAGTCAAATACCTGAAGTCATTACAGTATCAAAGACTTCAGAAGACACCACCCACTCTCAGTTAGAGGAGCTGGAGTCAATCTCAGCATCCACAACTGTTTCCCCTGTAACGATGCCTGACCATGATAAATCTTTAATAGACAGCGGGGAAGAGATACAAACAAATGGTAGGACAACTGAAGATATACTTAGCCAATCTCTGTCTACTGCACCTTTCCCATCACAGAATCTTACAGCAGTAGAATTGTTCCCTTATTCTGGTGATCAAACTTTAGTAGAAGGAATATCTACAGTTGTTTATCCCTCACCACAAACAGAAATGACACAAGCAACAGAAAGAACAGAAACACCAAGGCCAGAGATGGGAACAGGTCCTCGTACAGAGGTTGAAATACAGGAAACGTCTACCAAAGATCCATTTATCGGTAAAAGAGAGGAAGAAGACTTCTCTAGAATGAAACTCTCTACATCTCCCTCAGATCAAACTCATTTTACACAGTCTTCTATGGAAATGACCACATCTTTTGATTCCCCAGCATTGACAACAATGAAGCTAAGTGTGAAGCCAACAGAAGCAAGAGATGTTAAGGAAGACAGTGTGACAGCTGTGGTTGGATTAGGAACAGATGACTATCAAGATACTGCCAAGTATGAGGAAGCTATTACCACAGCACATTTGACCCATAGTACTTTAAGTGTGGAGGTGGTCACTGTATCGAAGTGGTCATGGGATGAAGATAATGCAACAACAAAGCCTTTACAGTCCACAGAACACACACCCTCTCCAGAATTGCCCCCTGTCTTACTCACCACCATGGGAGCAAATGAAAAGGATAAAGAAATCCCAAGTTTTACTCAAGGTGGAGGAGATGAATTTACTGTTATTCCAGATAGTGCTCAAAGGCCATTAGAAAAGTTCACAGATCATGGGAAATTCACAGTTAAATTTCAACCAACTACATCAACTGGTATAGCAGAAAAGTCAACTTCTAGAGCTTCAACAACTGAAGAAAGAGTCCCACCTACCACAAGCACAGGAGAACAAGTTCTTGCAACCACAGAAGGAAGTGCCTTGGATGAAGAAGAAGATAGAGACATCTCTAAGCCAGTACCTACTGTCTCCCCATTTGCACACACATCAGATATGGAAGGATTGGCATTTGTTAATTATAGTACCACCCAGGAGCCTACTACCTATGTAGATACTTCCTATGCCATTCCTCTCCCTGTAGTTCCCAAGACAGAATGGGGAGTGTTAGTACCTTCTGTTTCGTCAGAAGGTGAAGTTCTAGGTGAGCCCTCTGAAGACATACGTGTCATTGAACAGACTCACCCAGAAGCAACTATGTCTCCTGAAACTTTGAGAACAACAGAAATCTCACAGAAAACAAGTCAGGAAGAACTCCCCTGGGATGAACAAACTTCAGGGAAACCAGTTCCTTCTCTCAGTTCTACAGCAGGGATACCCAAGGAGGCAACCACATCATTGGATGAAGAGGGTGATGGATCAGCATTTACAGTTTCTGAAGACAGAGTGGGAACAGGTTTTGAGAGAGTCCCAATTTTAGAAACAACTCCATTTGGGAAAATTGAGCATGATATGTCTTATCCACCTGGTGTTGTAACTGAGCACAAAGCAGAAACAGATGAAATGGTAACAATAATACCCAGCATCAGGCCCGAAGTGTTTTTAACTCCAGAACCTGAAGAAAAATATGAAGCAGAAGGTAGTAGTACAACGGAATTTGTGTCACCTTTGAGTCCTCTGAGCACGCGTGTTACCCAGTTTATAGAGGAAGCCACTACTGAGAAAAGAGAGAAAACCTCTCTAGATTATATTGATTTAGGCTCAGGATTATTTGAAAAGCCCACAGCCACAGATCTTGCAGAATTTTCAACAGTCAAAGCCATGGTTCCAAGTGACATCCCCGTTGCCTTCAGTCCAGTAGATAGACTTTACACAACTCCAGCGTTGAAGCCATCTACAGCATTCACTGAGAAACCACTTCTCATTGACAGGGACCCTGGCGAGAAAACAACCGGCGACATGGTACTCATTGCACAATCAACATCTCATGTTCCTCCAACCACCCTTGTTGATATCGTAGCTAAGGAAACAGAAACTGATATTTATAGAGAGTATTTCACTACGTCAAGTATTCCTTCTACACAGCCAACAAGACCATCCACTGTGGAAGGCAAAGAGGCCTTCAGACCTCAGGCATTTTCTACTCCACAACCCCCGGAGGGGACAAAATTCCACCCTGATGTAAATGTTTATATTATTGAGGTCAGAGAAAATAAGACAGGTAAGTCTTTGCTTTCTAGACATGCCTTTCAAGGCAATCAGCATTTTACCTTGAAAGTTACTTTTGGGAAAAAATTAATCAACATACCAAATGCTGCCATTAGAAGATAACTGGAGTGTGAAAAAAATGTATTAGCTTCATATATTTGTACAAGAATTGGAAGAATATGTTAAACAATTTGGAAGAATGTTAGATACGATTTTGTTTTAAAGTCATAAGAAGCCCTGCTTTACCATCTAATATAACCAAATCATCACTGTTACATCACTTCAGAACATGCAGAACAAAATGTTTTAATTTCAGTGTCTTTCCATACATTACTACTCAAGTGTAGCACTAGACTGTGTTAACATTCCATTGGTCTGTAACTATTAACCCTTGGTACTTACAATGTGGACAGCTAAAACATTTTTGCATATCTCTAGGGTTGACAGAAAGACACCCACTGGTTTGCTTTGGTTTTTTTCTCTTCTGCGATTTGGCAGGTTTATTGTCGGGTGGGTAGAAGGTCTATAGTGTAAATATATTTTCATGCAAATTCAACGTATTTTTAATCCATTGCTTTTAGTACTTTGATGTGTTGTTTTTAGTATCTCAATGCCGCGCTATTAAGAATGGAGTTTAGCTCATTTCTAGACATTGTTCTAAATTTTGTATCTAATGGAATTTCAGAAGATGGATATGTAAGCAGGGTCTTTGTTTCCAAACACCAGCTGTAATACTGTTTATATTATTATTTAACTGTTTCATCTCTAGGAATGTTTGCAGTGCCTTCTATTCCAGATCAAATATTTTAACTCTCTGGAAGAATTCTTTAGTGCTGTTTCTTTACACTGATTAATGCTTGCAATTGTCATTATCAAACGTGACTTATTCTTGCCTAATTTGGTAATTGCCTAATTCTTTAAATTTGGTAAGGTGGGTTGAGAATACATAGTACATGCATCAATGAATCATCGCGTTTGATGATGGCTCCTTCAACAGATGAATTCAAGTTTGTCTCTTTTCAATTTAGAAGCTGACATCACTGATTTTAGTAAGTTGTTCTTTTCTAATTTTAATTTAAGAATTAAGTGAATAAGCATTTATTTTTCCTTGTCCTGGCTTTGAGAAGCCAGACTACAAGGATATCTTTTTGGCAGGGTTTCTTTTTGTTAGAATTCTCCCCTTGGGTGCCATTTTTCTGAAGAGTGATGTTTTCTCTGGAGTGCTCAGGAGCCCACCTGTTGGAAACAGACAGGCAGCTCTATTTTTGGTTCAGTTAGCATCCACTGTGTAAATGATGTTTTAGCAGCCTTTTCACTGCTGTGGATAACTGATCTGACCAGCACAATTATGGAGGAGGAAAGGTTTATTTGAGGGCTCACTGTTTCAGAGGTCTTAGTCCATAGAAGGTTGGTTCCATTCCTTGGGGCTCCCTTGAGGTGAGGCAGAACATCTTGGTGGAAGAGTGTGGCAGAGGGAAACAGCTTACATCATCAGGAAGCAGAGACAGAAAGAGAGCAAGAGAGAGAGAGAGAGAGAGAGAGAGAGAGAGAGAGAGAGAGAGAGAATGCACATGTGTGCAAGAGTGAGACTTGACTCTCCAGATACAAAATATATATCCCATAGCCACACTCCAATTCCCACCTCCTCCAGCCACACCCTACCACTTAACCATTGGGTTAAGACTCTTACAAACCAATCATTTCTCCTCTGAACCTTCCTGCATTGTCTCACATGTGAGCTTTGGGGGGACATCTCACAGCCAAACCATAACAGATGAAAACTTCATGGTTTCTATAGACTTTGGCTATCCAGAATTTTCTCAGTGTAAAACTGTTTTCAAAGCAGTGAAAAGTTGGTAAGAGAATATATCCCCTAGTGCTAAATTTAATCTCCACTTCTCTGCAGTTTAAAAAGGCTGGGATTGGAGTACGATTTTCTTGCTAATGGTGCTGTTTTTTGGAAACCTTTACATATTTCCTGTCTTCTACATTCCTTTTCTGTCTCTCAGAGTTCAGTAGGAAATAGAAGTTACAAAGAAGAAGGAATGATGATTGCCAATAGTAGGTTTAGAAAAGGGTCAGAAAGATATAACCTTGAAAAAACAATTAAGAGAAATAAGGAGTAAGCTACTGACAATACATAATTGGAGAATTTTGCAAAGTACTTGAGCAACTTATCATGTAGAGGTTTTCCTCAATTTATATTTCTCTGTTAAAGTAAATATTGAGTTGAATTGAATAATATAAAATGCAGTAAAAATGTTCTATGTCTACCAATTCTTCTAAATGGGAAATTGTGCATTGTGAGGAAAATCAAATAACAAAATGGAACAAGCTAAGTTGAGAATACATAGCGCCCTATATTACCCTAGGAGAGTTGGCGGTCATTAGGAAAAACAAAAACAAAACACTTAAGTTAATAAGTGTTTACTCAAAACAGAGGGTCTGACTAACCTAACCCTGAAACAGTTTATACTGAGGGTGTGGTTGTATGGGAGTTATGGACTTAAATTCAGCCAGACCTGGGAAATATGAATAGATGGGTTTTTTTTCTCCCATTTTTTTTTTTATAACATGGATCTCAACTCCTTCCTCCAACTAAGTTTGTTTTAATAATTGGTCAGAAAACTCTATGGAATATTTTGATACCTCCATTAGGTGGGGTTTGTGTGTGTGTGTGAGTATGTGTGGGAAGGTATGTTATCTATTGAGCAATCTGTCATCTCTAGTTTTATATATTCTGTACATGCTGTCCTTAAGAATGAAACATTGTTCATTGTCTTCATAAAACAATGAGGTTTACTCAGACTGCTCACTTATACTAATATAATTTGTTTTCAATGAGAAATTCAATTTTCCAACATTTTGAACTTTGGCAAGGGAAACCCTAAAGCACATGTTCAATTAATGAGTTCTGAGGCAGGTGCATACATTAATAAGGGAAAGTGCATATATGCCTGGAAAACTGACCTTTTTATGTATCAAGGCACTTTTTTCCAGACTGGAAAATCCTTGGTGCATGTATAAACTTGTATAAATCTATTCCTCTGAATAGAATTGACCTTTACATATACTGTGTATCTAAGTAAGCACAAATACCACCCATGCTACACTCTACCAAGGCATTCATAATTTTTTGCTGCTCTCAGCAAGTCATATAAATCTTGATTTCTTTTTTAATGCTATGAAACAAAACATGCTACTCAGGACATGCTTATGTTATATTTGTTCAAGTGGATCTTAATAGCAACTTAAGGGTGCTGTGGCTGGAGGGCAACTGGTTAGCAGTTAAAAAAATCTGAAGGAACTTTTCAGCTCATTAAAGTTTTATGAGCTGAAAAATGCTATGGGGTGTGTTTAACAGTGGTTCAGGGGATACTGAAAACTTGACTCCTGTCTATTTCAGGAGTAATTTGCACACCTGCATTTTTAAAAATTGTTGAAAGGTTTTCTTTGTGAATACATATAGAGGCTACAGGACTTGAAGGTGTAGGAAGAGTTTCAATTCTACAATTTTTTTTTTTAAAGAGCAGTACACTAAATCATTTGAAATGTTACAAGTTAATGTAACAGAACTGTAATTGTTTTTAAAAACTGATATACTAGTATCCGTAAGTTAAAGAATAATTTGGAAATCTGGATATTAAATACCAATATTATTAGGCAAATACTCATAGTTATAACCTTAAAATAGGCAGCTTATTCATATTTTTATATAAACAAGTTCATATATGCTACTGTCTCAGGCCTCCTTGATGTTGTCTTGTTACATTTTCTTTTTACTGTTTCATCATTTTTATCTATCCAGATGTAAGTGTAAGGCAGGTATAAAGCTAAAATTAAAGTGGTATAAAGATTAAAATGCTGATAAAATTACTAATGAAATGTTTTTATAGGCTAATTAAATTTTAAGAAAGATAATTTTTGGTATCAAAATTCGAATTCAGTTTGTTCAGTTTCCTAATGGAGAATTATACGTAATTGTTTTTATCATTGAGCAATAACTTCCATCTGATTAATTGTATTTTTCATTAATAAAGCTGATAGATGTAAATAAAGCTAAAGGATTACTTTCTGAATACTGTGGTGCTATGGAGAGGGTGAGGATAAGGAGTGCTGGCTCTGAGAGCAAGAGATACCTGGTTAAATACCAATATTTATATTATTGATTACACAGTTATTGTTTTTCTGAAGGTAATGTTTATACAAGATAATCTCATGTAACTTTTAAAAATGTCTTAGTTTTCATTGTTATAGAATTTTATAAAAAAATTACTTGGAGTTTTTAAATTAGAAAATGAGATGCCATTCCTCAAACAATATCTTATGAGGGCCTCCATACCTTTTTTTTTTTTTTAAATTTTTTTCTGTTGTGGCACTGGTTATTGAACCTAGGGCCTTGTGCTTGCAAGGCAAGCACTCTATCAGCTGAGCTATATGCCCTTGATACCTTGATTCAAGGGTATCCCTGTTGGTTAACCTTGCGGGGGCAGGGCCTGCCTCCTCTTGGGACCTCCTTCTCATCTCCTGTGCCAGTTCCTAGACTAATGTATACCTCAGAAACACAACTGGAAAGAAAATAGCATCATCTGGATGATTCAGAATAAAGCAGAAACAATTATTAATCTTTGAATGAATTGATTTTTTAAGGAAAAATGTTTTAAAAATTGGTTTATCAATACCTTATCTCACTATAATGATACTCATTTATGAATATTTACCCTTATATATTTATTAATATTTACTTTTATTTAGCATGATGCTAAATAAAACCAATTAAGCAAATGTAGTTTCAGTCATACTTATGCCTCTGTCATCAAGATAATGTATAACATTTCAGAGCATTGTGTGTTTATGTAGAACTAACTAAATTATCATCCGTCATGCTTGTATTTAGGGCTTTATATTGTCAGACCACCTTATCCACATAGTATCACCTTTAAATATCAGATAAATTGTGAGACAGCTAAGGAAAGCTAAAGGGCAAACATAGACAACTATGTCTAACTCTTGTGTCTATGGGTCCAGCAGCCTTTGCTCTCGATGGAGGGTTTTTGAGTGAAGTGATTCTCTCCTCTCAGGAGCAGAGAAAAAATGCCCTCCTCTGTGTTGGTTCAGGGACTGTCCATCCATTCCTGAAAGAGCATAGATTCTGGAAAGACTAATTTCTCAGTAGCATTCTTTTGGTTTGTTAAGAGTATACAATTTAGATTTGGTTAATGTTAATATGGCAAGATACCTTCAATGACAAGAAAATAGCATGCTGTAGTTGATGCTATGCAGTTCTGCTGTTCTTGGCTGGTGCTTTCCTGCAGAATTTTGGAGTACATCCCTATAAGTAGAGGGATTGGTGTCTGCACTGTACACATCGGTGTCTCCCTTTGCTGAGCTCCACTTGTGGCTACTTCCAGAGAAGCACATTATTATTTCCCTACAGGGCATTAGGATGACTTATTCCATTGTTCATTGACTGCCACAATCTAGAAAAGGATAGAGTTCTTCTTCAATTATTCAAATAATGAGAAGAGAATTTTATTTTCCCTTCTTTCCAATAGTGTGATGGAGAAAAGAATTGACCTGTTTCTAAATTATTAGTGAGATTAATACTGTACTATAGACAATCCTTGCAGATGAAATATTTTGTATGTACAACACATACATGCACATGCAGACCCATACACAGAGAATTTCAATTTTCAAACTGCTCTATGTACTTCTTTTTTAAACTTACTAAACTTGAGGAGAAATTTTAAAGAATTCAAAGTGTTTTCTTCAAAGTTTGAGGTTTAATAACAAAAGAGGTGTTGCCTAGAGAGCCAAAAGAAACTCTGTGGTCTCCATTCTAAAATGAAATAATACTTTCTGAAATTGGCATTGGCAATAGCAACTTACCATTACTAGAACTACCACCAAGGAAGAGGCATTAGCCAAACACAAATACCACATAGCTACTATTAGCAGCTACATTGAGAAAGATGCATACATCATCTTCCAGCAGAGTACAGTCAATCAAGAATCATCTTTAGGTAAAGCTACAATATGCCTGGTCCTTTGACAGATATTAAAGGGTAGAGGGAGGAAAACAATAAATAAACCATAGACTCTGCTCCCAAGCCTTTCAGTACATATTGGGGGAAAATATTAACATAATCAAATATAACTGTGTAGAAACATATAATCACACACTATGTCATATAGTATGACCCACTATAAATGACAGAGGAGGTCAGTAAAGGAAGGAATCAGGCAAGAAGTAAAGGAATATTTCACAAGAAGGAAGATATTTAATCCAATCCTCATCAGAGTGGTAGATTAAAAACAAATTTCTGGAACCCAGTTATTTGCAATTGCTTCCTAATCTAGGTCCCCACTAGGGCTAAGAAACACCAAGTGTAACCACCCATTTTTCTAAATAGGTCAATGATCACAAAGAGGGCATGGCCAGCTTCAGAAGCTGAATGCCTTATTAGGATTTACCCAAACACCGGTACATTCAAATCATATTCAGTCGGCTTCTCAGAAGAAGTGTTCTTATGTTTTCTGTGTTTCAGTGATTAGTACAATTTGATAAAGATAGCATCTTCTGCAAAGTGTGTTTAAATTTTATATATTCCCACAAGGTATTGTGGTTCAGAATTATGCACTTGCAAGCTTAAATGGCATAAAAGTACTTTTAAAGAGTGTCTACATACTCTTAAAGTTGACTTAAAGGTTTATGACCTCTTAATTCAAGTAAATGTTGAGTCAGCAGAATTACAGAGCAGGTACTCCAATTTGCAGAATCTGGAGTCAATTTTTGCTTATTTACTATATAGATCCAGAATTTTACTAATTTCCCTGTCCAAATATTTTTACTAGAAGATGTACATAGTAACTACTCTAAAATAGAATATTTTCTAAACTTTAACCCATGTTCTTTCTCCAAATCACAGGTGTTATGAAACAGAAAATGTATATAGGTATATTTGCACACCTGTTTAATGTACATGTGCACATGTTTTTTATATGTACACATACATATCATATGTGTATGTACATATATATATATTTGTCATTTACATAACAGTTAAATAATCACAGTGTACCAATTATTCTAGAACTGGAGTTTTTGAAATACACACTGTAATATTCTGAATGAACATGGTTAGGTAGTCAATTTGTTCTGTAGGATACATGGAAGAGGTAATTGATGTTTTAGGGCCTTTGGAAAGAGACTTGGATTCATGGTCAACGTTATCATTTAGGATCTATTTGGTCTTGATAAATTGGACCCTCTACTGGTCTCATCTGTATCATAATATCACACCCTTTCAAGATTGCTTCAAGTCCAGGGTTTCTCTGAGAACTTTGCACATGCCAGCTGCTAGAGTAGGCATGTCACGCATGCAGTATTCCTTAAGTGAGTACAGCACCAGGCATGGTAGTTGGCACAAGGAAACTGCTTAGCACCAATGAACTCCTCTCAACTACAGGAATCATTGTTTTTCCAAACTTCCAAATGTAGGAAGCATAGCTAGTTTTGTACTAAACAGATAAAAGTTAAATTATTTCAAAATTCAAGATGATTTATGTCCCAGGGAGCCCAGTATAATTGTACTTGGTATCTGCTTGACTGAAAGAGCATTTTAAAATTTTAATCCTCTGTGGTTCATGATTCTGCTTTGTGTACAGAGTAGAAGCTGCTCCAGCTCTCATTTAAAATTTCAATATAGGATTGATTCTGTTAGATCTAATATTAGAATTCATTAAGCATTCTGTGTATGTGTGTGTGTGAAAATTGGGCTTATGATTTCAATCAACTACCAGTTTAATTTTTTTGTCTTTAAAAAAAAGATATTTTTTCACAATTCTTTACAAGTGTGTCCAGGTGTTGGCCCTGGCCTCTTCTTGCTTATTCATAGACTGCATGGCCATTCCCTGCTGTCTTTTTGTTGTTGTCAAGGAAACCCCCAGTTCTCTACACAGGGATTACATTCTTCTTTCTTAAAAGCTCTTAGATCATTCATTTGTGCAATGAATAAAAAATGTATTCACAGGTCCAGACAGTGTTCAGAACTATTTGGGGGAGGGGTGTAGCTAGAGAGATGTGCATGGTGAGAGAATCAATAGGGATAAAAGGAAAGGAAAAAGAACGCTTTTTGAGATTGCATTTTAGTAAGGCAAAGCTGAACATTTTATGTTTTTAAGATGTTGCCTATTTTTATTGATTTAGAAAATGTATAGCATTACTCCTCAGTAAGACTAGTTCTTCACATTCAAAGATGATTGTTTATGAAGAGGCTTCATTGCTAGACCAATTCTAGGGTTAGGTCATAATTAGCAAGGGTAGAGGTGTTTTAGTGAAAACTCGTGTATGTTTTTTCATTTGCATCTAAGTGTTTTGAATTTTTTAAAGCATAACAGAGGTGATAGAAAATATAAAATATTTTTTTAACTAGGCATCGAATGGATAACTGAGAACCTATTTAATTGCATTAAAATGCTGTTCCTTAGAGAGTGTCAGTATTATTTTTTAGTATGAATCATGAGGGAGAAACATCTATTGGCAAGAAGACAAGGATATAATATTCTTAAAAACAGTGAATTGATCCTTTGGAGGAAAATAAATTATGGAGAACCTTCTAAATACTTGCTATAATGATCAGGATATTTTATACAGTCTTTCTCCATAAATAATTTAAAGTATAAATTGAAGATTTTTAAACCAGAAATAATCTATAGAGTGAAGGGAAAAGTTTAATTGAAGTGCTGTGTGAGGTGTCCAACTTGTTTGCACAGAGGTAAAATCAGGATACAGTAAGCACCTTAACTGGCTTTTAGTGACTTCATCTTTTTACATTGTAACACAGTCTTCTTGATTCTCATGAGAACAGTTTAATTACTTTGACCTTATGCTATGAAGGGTTTGGTTTTTCTGAGATGATAACGGGAAAAGTAATATAATAAGGTATAATTATGGAGGACATGCTGGAGTAGAATACAGTCACTATTTCCCTATTGAAAATCTACTTTCTCCATTTTATTGGGAATCTACTTTACTATCCACAGATAAAAATTCTCAGCCTATCTCCTAACACTCACACCCAGAATAGGTTTTAGAAGTTTGTTGAAATATAGGCATTTTATCAAGACATGTGACTGGGCAAAATAAAATAACAATTTATTGCTTATTTGAGAAGGCAACTTGAAGTAATGTAAGCAAAAGAGTATGTAATAAAAAGGCCAATGCTTGCTCTCAACAGAATTTTAGAGACTGATATGGAATAAATTAAGATAAGAAGTATCTTTGGCAGGTGAATTCTCATAAATGATCTCAGAGGCAACTTAGGGTGCTCACTGCCCCTGTAGCACCTATTTTGTTTCCAGGGGGGCCCAGGGTCAGGCCAACCAGGCACCAGCTGATGACTACCATGATGCCACAGAGTGGGATGGTTTGAGGAGCAACAGGAAATCACCCAGTGTCTAAATATTGCCCACATTGCTTCTCAAACCCAGTTATATATCAGGATTACCAAGGAGCCTCCAAATAGAAATAACCACAGCCCCATCTCCACTAGACACTCAGAATCTGAATTTCTAATGGTGAAGCTGAGACAGGCATTTGTATTTTAAAATCTATCCCATGTGACTTTGATGTACAGTGACTGATGAATACTACTCTTACACCAAAGGCTTTCTGAACTTCAGAGGTCAGCTAAAAGGCAAAACCCTAGGAGGAGGCTGTTTTCAGCCTTTTTCAGTTTAAAGTGTACCCCACCAATTTGGAAAGGATGAAAAAAATTCTGACTTAGTGTTCCCTGAGCAGAATGGTGGACTTTGGTTGGATCTGGAAGAGTGTACTTTTTGTTACAGATGTTAAGGAATGTTGGCTTCCGTAAATAAGGAAGAAAATAGAATTGAATATCATTAAAATGTATGTTTTTAAGATTCAGGAATAATGATAATTGAATCAAAATTAGCAGTGAAGATGGGAAGTGCATTTTTAATTGCTCAGAACTACATACCTCACTTTGCTGCAGTTCTGTCTACTTCTATCTGCAAACATGCGAATTAAAAGGAAATATACTTATGGTTAAGGATTCTTTTGGTTATACTGCCAAAGTGAGTTTGTGCAACTTACATTTACATTTGAGAAAAATAGTGATTACTGTCTTGATGTAAATCTGTAGATTTGAAAAAAAAATGAATGATAAAGTTTTGAGACTGTGCTTGCACATTCAAGTTAAGTAGATTTTATAACCACAGAAATTTTTAGTGTTTGATTTTTTTGTAAGAATCTTTAATTGTGTCTCAGACTTTGAGTTGTAGTTGCAGGCAAAGAACAAGTCCTTCAGTCCAAGGTATAAATCTTTCAAAGGAAGTATTGATCCAGCAGAATGTAGACTTTTTCATTCTTGATGATAAATACCTATGCAGATATTCTTACACTCAAACTCTCAAAAGAGGGGGTAAGTGAATAGAGTATGGAGAGCATTATGTATATAAAGGACCATTCACTTCAATTTTGGGAATTGGAACTTAGGAAGGCGAGCCAATAAAATGAAACACCTAGGAAATTTATAAGTGAGAAAGCACATGAAATAAGTCCTATGACATACATGTCAAGGATATGGTCATTAGGGGTTGAGAAGTTTTAGGAAAGATATATAGAAGGTCTAGGGCTTCATAACTGGATGGTAAAGTTCAAAGGAGGTTTTGTGAAGCACTAATTTCCTGTCAAGTCTGGAGTGGGAGTTGAGTTGGGGGGCAGAAGGAGACTCCAAGATAGGAACATGCGCTGCTGGGCTCCAGTGCAGAGACTCAGAGAATGACAAGAGAGAACTGAAGGAGGTGGCAGTGTGGGCCAGTTAGTTGGAGCCGTCTAAACACCTGTTGGAGAGGCCAGGTGTAAGAGATGACCAGAAACTACTGCCAACTTTTGAACAAAGCAAGTGGCATAATTAGTGTTATGTAATAGTGTTATGCAAGTGTAAATTAGTGTTTGTAAAGTTTAGTTGATAAAATTCTATGAACTTAAAGGGGAACTTTTGTATGAGAACTTTGTTTTACTTTAGTTAAAACTTTTGCTTACTTTTAAGCCCTTTATTCTAAGCAAAACATTTTTCTTATATTAGAATATTTGGTTATCTATCTGTCTATCAATCACCTATCCATCCAACAAGGGATTTGACAACGTTAGAACACTAAGTGAAAAGGATAACGAAAGGGCTGTCCTGTGATGGGTTTTTGTTTATTTGCTCTATTTTTTTAAGGAAACACTTAGAAACCTAAATTGCTTGAAATGTGTGATTTTCATATAGCTCTGTATTTCATTTTTCAGAAGTCGCTCAAAGTTCCAAAAATTACTTGACTCTGCTCTCCAGGAAATCCCTCAGTCTTTAAAAATAGGAAGATATGAAATCCTTTGGGCCTTTTGTGCAAGCAATCTGAGCTCCCGCTCAGTGGCATCTCCTCAAGTCATAGGCCAGTTGGCTGTATCTAAACACATTCTTTTCACTTGAGGGAACCACATTATTTGAGGATTATCTGATGTTGGGAGAAGAAATGATTCTCATTTATCGTCTCCATAACATGTCTGCCTCTTAAAAGTGAGGCCTTCAGAAGCACTCATATTGTTTATATACATATATTGCTCCTTCTGGGTATAAACTTAATGAATTGAAAAATGTTCAACCTCTTGCTCAGCACAGAGAGCTGTCATTTGGAAATATTGTGCTCCAGTGGTCCACCAAAGGAACCTCAGCTTGATCTCTTGATCTTCTCCTTAATCTCTCTCATCACTGGGAGGATTGAGTATTGATACAAATATCACATGATATTCAATCTTGGGACTATTTAAGGAAGCAAAAATATCTGACAAGAATTGGGAAAGAGGTTGATATTGTAATTACTACTAACATATTGAGTTGCCACCCTTTTTTAAAAATGTCAAGGATTCAGGATATTGAATTTGGACAAAATACACATTAGTTGGTTTTCTTTGTTTCTTAAGGTGCCAGTCAGAATTTTATTGTAGTTGAAAATATATAGAAGGTGCTCAGGAATGCCTGCAATCCAAGTGATTCAGGATTCTGAGGCAGGAGGATCTTGAGTTTAAAGCCAGCCTCAGTAACTTAGTGCTTAGTGAGACCTTTTTTAAAAATTAAAAAATTAAAAGGGCTCAGGATGTGGCTAAGTGGTTAATAACTCCTGGGTTCAAGCCCCAGTGGCGGGGGGGAGAGAGAAGAGAGAGAATATATGAAAGTATGAAAGGGGGATGAAACTGAAATATTTGCTTCTGACTGATTATTAGATCCATAGATATGCATCCATTTTAAAGAATTTTAGGCTTTCACTCTTTAAATAAAGTCAGTATGACTACTATATTTTTGAAATAAGGAAGAAAATCTTTTTTGTTACACATTAAATTAGAATCAATTTTAGTAAAGAAATGTGATACTTATATATATCTACTGAGTAGATTGATATAACTTACATTTAATTAAAAACTCTTAACTTATAAAATCCCCTAGAGAATCTGAACTTTAACCAGCTGCCTATGCATCGTAGCAGCTATGTTTTTTGTCTGGAAACGGCATGACTGGAAGACTTGTGCTGCGTCTACAAAACTCTACCATGAAGTACTTAAAAATACTTGGTGAATGTTTGAGGTCAGCTAGCAATAAAGCTTTGTGTGAAATGTCATTAAAAAACCTATTAACCATGGTACTAGTATATTCAAGTCAAGCTGTTAAAATACATTCACATAAACATAGAAAAGATTATACATACACTCTACAGAGTTCTGTGGTTTGACTCTTGAAATCCAAACAAAAGTTATATTATCCTTAGAGCAATATTCTAAAATAGAGCAGTCTTTTATAAGGACTTGTTCATCTAAGAGCTTGGAATGTCAATAACTCCATTAGGTTGCTCTGTTAGTATGAAAGAGAACAGATCCCCATTTTGGAATGAGATGCTACTTTCATAATAGCACAGGTGTCCTCTAGTATACTGCACAAAGAAACTGCCTGGTTGATAATAATTATAGCTGTTGCAATTCTCTAATAATATGTGTGGTGGGTGGGGGTGGTGACAGGAAGCGGAGATGAAGAAGATGAAGAAGATTTTGGAAGATGAATAAACAAAGAGGAGCAAGTAGGATTTGGTGAGCTATGAGGAATTACTGATGGGAATTTGGATCATGCAGCAAGAATAAAATTCACCTATCAAATAGATTTTTATGTGACTATCCCCCCACACCATGAAATGCTAAAAGTATGGGAACAAACTAGATATGCAGACAGAATAGAATGTAGATTGATATGCAGAGAATCTGTTGGCAGAAAAATTTAACTTGAAAGTCCTCTATAACTGACATTTTCCCACCCTCAAAATAATATTAAGAAATCCAATAAAAGCACTTGGGAGTAACACATTTACTTAAACAATGAATATTAGTTGCTTAATTATGAAACTATTCCTTTCAAAAAAAGGAAACAAAATAATTTGAACTTTCATTTTGCATTTTTGTTTTATGTAAGCCCCATTTAGTAGATTTTTTTTTTTTTTAGAGATCTGGTGTATAATGTGAGAACTCTGGCTAATAGGATTGTATTATATTAAGGACTTTTGATAAATAAGTGGATTTTAGCTGCTGATGACACAAAAAAGTAACTGATAGCTGTGTTAGTTTGCTTCTCTATAATAACCATTTTATTATCTGTGTATCTATCTATCGTAGATTGTACATCAGATTGTACATCTAAAATATGCACAAAAATATATTTAGAAGAAACATTTTATAATATTTATCAAATGAGCATATTATTTATATTGATTTTCTTCCTGCTGTCTTTATTATGATGTGCTGATAATTCCTTGGTCACTGCAGGCTTCTTGGCACAGTGCAAAACAGGATGAAATAGGTTAATGTTTCTGTTTTCTACTATTCTGAAGTCAAGTAAGATCATAAGCTTGGGAGGTGAGTAGAAGAAGGAATCTTACCCTCAATTTAATGATAGGCATATTGACATATGTACACTCAGCAAGTTTCACCTTATAATTGGGAGAAAAAAATTTAGTCAGTCCAGTTCTCTGATTGACAAAAGCATTTGCTTCAGGGAGAGTTAGGAGTAGATGGAACACCCAAGTCTCTGTAAAGTTGATAAGACAGTGTCATCCATGGGGCCTGAAGCATTAAAAGCACTTAGTAAATTCTGTGCAGTCAGAGGCTTCTGGGGAGGTAGTACAGTTGGCATGGAACACATGGTTGTGGCAGTGAGCTTCGTTGTGCAGAAAAAGACCAGTATAAAGCAGTCCTGGGGTTGTGAAATATGTGCAAAGATTATGTCTCTGATAGGTTTGTATTGCTGTGATCTAAGTATTGTGATATTTATTTTGGTCATAAAATGGAATATATTGCATTTAAGGGCTGAGTTTGTGAAATACTCTGTCATGATGGTCTGAAATGTTAAAGCTCTTAGGTTTATGAGCAATGGGAGTACTACAGTTCTTTATCCAAGTGGGACGTGAACTAAACTAATGTTTTACTTTGTTCATTAGAACTAAAATCAGAGAACATAGAGTGAATTCCATGGTCTTTAATGAACAGAAGTCAACTGAATATGAGTCGATGGTTAACTCAATTATATAAATTATTGGTTTGCAATTAGGTTCTCTCTGTTTAAGTGAATGCCACGACCCCTAGTTTCACCCTATGAGTCTTTGACACAGTGGCACACCTTAGTGTCTCTGCTCCATCCCACTCTTGTAGAGTCACTGACACCATACTTCACTGAGCCTCCATCTGAAGGGACGTGTTTTTATCAGTTTTTATTTTTAAGAAGTAAAGACTTTATTTAGGAACTCCCACAAATCTATAACAGCAGTGAATGTTTTTACCCTGCTCGTGGTCCAAGAGCTTATAAATATGCAATGTTGAGCAGATATTTCCATATTTATTCTGTATTTGACTGCCAAATCCTGGTTTAATAGCTAGTTTTAACTCCACTATTTATTAAATGGTGTTAAATGTGTTAGGGGTTCTTATATACTTGACACTAACTGATGTTTCTTATTTAAAATTATTTTTGCATTTAAGTAAGTGATATTGTGACATCAAGCCACCATAGGTGTGAACTTAGTGTACTTGTGTGTAATACTTTTTAAAAAATAAGTCCTAATTTTATTTATGGCTAATGAAACAACATAAAATGTTTGCATATGAGAGTATAAACAGTTTAAGATTGGCACATTTTTGAAAGTCCAATTAAAGTTCATGAAGTTGTACAGAATACTTATCATTAAGTCTGACTGTATTCAACTATATTAAAATACTACTAGACAATGAGAAACTACATATTTGGTGATTAAATAGTTGATGTGATATTTTAAGAGATTCATTTGTGCATAAGGCATTTAGAATTTATTCTTTCACATAGTTCAAACATTTTCTTCACATTCTTTTTTCATATTTCTTCTTGTTTTGCATTATAGTTGTACATAGTGGTGGGATTTGTTGTTACAAATGCACACAATATAACAATATAATTTGGCAGTATCATTCCCCCTTGTTACCATTTTTTTCTCCCCTCCACCCTTCCCCTGGTTCCTCTCTTCTTCTCTACTGATTTCCCTTTGAGTTTCGTGATTCGCATTTTTTTGTAGCACAAAATCTGCCTCCAATGCAAACTGTATTAAGGTGTTGTTGTGTGAAGATTTTAATATATCATCTTTTAAAACATATATATAGTGGGTGCTTAAGAGCAAAATAACAACTTTAGTGGTTTAATATTCAACAGATTTCTTCTTTTTTCTATTATGTTTTATTTTTTATTTTTAGATATACATGACAGTCAAATGTATTTTGACATGTTATACATATATGGAGTATAACTTATTCTAATTAGGATCCCATTCTTGTGGTTGAACATGATGTGGAGTTGCATTGGCTGCGTATTCATATTTGAACATGGGAAAGTTATGCCTGATTTGTTCCACAGTCTTTCCTATTCCTATTCCCCATTCCTTCCCTTCATTCCCTTTTGTCTAATTCAATGAACTTCTATTCTTCCCTCCTCTATTTTAAATTGTAGTTTAAATTTTCTTTTAAAGAAAAATTTAAATTGTATTTTTAGGAATACAATTTTATATTGTATTTTTTTAATTTGTATTTTAAATTGTATTTAAAATTGTATTCTTAAAAAAATCCAAAATATTTAATCACTTTCTTGAACTTGACAATTAGGTATACCTGCAACATGTATCCCAGAAATAGCCTCTATTAGTTTTATATTTTTATAGTACACTGGAGTCAGGCATTGATCTCACCAATATGACAGAAATATTTTCTCATTCATTTGAATACCCATATGCCTTAGCTTACATAATTAAAAGTTGAATTATGAGGAAGAGTGGATGGAGATATACAAAATGAACTGCAGTGTGTGAAAGTTAAGTAAGAAGGACATATAGATAGGGTTAGAATAATCCAGACCTAAACAAATAGCATTTTAATGAGATAATTTAGTAAAAATGTGGTGGGATAGAGAGAGAATTTTTCTTTTTTGTTTTTTATTAGAATGAAAGGGAAATGTAAATATAGTATATGTTTTCTATTACACGAAAGTCTTGTGGTCTTTGGTTTTTTCAATTTAAAGAAATTTAATAATCTTCCATAGAATTTGCATTGAGAATTCATATAGTATCTATGTATTTATGTTGATGCATAATAGACTGGAATGCAAGCAATATGATACTGATCCCTCCTGAATAGATTTTTTTCTTTTCTGATTTAACAGTAAATGCTAGATATTGAGCCCTCCAAGCATGTAGGGGGATTGCCTCTTGCAAAGGAACCCTCCAGGAGAAAACGTCATTTTTCCCCGTAGAGATAGGGGGTGGAGGAGGCAGAGTGGGCACCATGATAATGGTTCCATCTGTGTATGTCTCAGTTTCTGCCTAAGCTTGTGTGGCATGGATTGGGGCTAAACCAAAAACTAATTCTGCTGTAATGTTTCTTCATGTAGGATAGTAAGGCACCATGTGGTCCTTTACCTTCCCCCTGGCTTGGTACATCACAGGCACGTCTTTGCACTGCTGTGTAACTGGATATAGGGTAGCTGTAATGACAGAACCCTCTCCTAGGAGAGTTGAAATCTGTGATGATGGGATCATAGGGCTTTGCTGGTGTATTTCTGGTGACAAAGAAGCCATTGACATTAGTGGTTGGTGCCATGTGGCAATTGAAAATCCAGGGAATGTTCCAATGATGTGTATTTGAAGTATGCTAATTACAATATTTACATGTGACTCCTAAACTTTCTTCATAGAAAATATTGATAATAAGAACTAAAATTGACTTAACCCAGGTCACATCCTGTGCAGGATAAAGGTGTACAGGTATGGAAGGCTCTTTGTTCTTGGTCCTTCCAGTCAACTCTCCTTGCCAGGGCCCTGCCACTCAGGGCTTCCTGTTCTTGTGTTGGCAGCGTGGCTGGGCTCCTGTCTTACTGCCACAGTGGGTAGAGGTGGCCACTGCTCTTTTACTTTTCTAAAAACAATCTTCTTTCAGGCGGATTATGAAGAGGCAGAAGAAATCTTCTCATCTCCTTATTGAATAGTGTGTGTAAGCATCCCCTTACATATAGAACAATAATCAATTACTTTTTGTATTTGGTCTGGTGAAATGGTCTTAATTTTTAATTTCTTTTTGTAGTTCACGCAAAGATGAATTGTTACATTTCAAGGTTACCATGCATATGTGATTCTTTGTTTCATTTTAAGGACTTTATTGCCTTTGTTAAACACATTGAAGAGTTTGTGTAACCTGTTTCTGTAACTTGAGGTTTATCTTTCTTATTGTTAATATGAAGCAGCAAATTTGAAGACTGAGAACCATGTGTAGAAGGATGATTGCACTTAATGTGAGAACATTGGAATCCTTCTTTGTGTCTATGAATGTGATCATCCTTGCTATCGATTTCTTCTGTCATGCACTGCCAAAGCTTCCATTTAAGTATTGTGAAAACTCTTTGTTTTTTTCAGGTCGAATGAGTGATTTGAGTGTAATTGGTCATCCAATAGATTCAGAATCTAAAGAAGATGAACCTTGTAGTGAAGAAACAGATCCAGTGCACGATCTAATTGCGGAAATTTTACCTGATTTACCTGAAATATTTGAAATAGAAATATACCACAGTGAAAATGAAGGGGAAAGTGAAGAGTGTGCAAATGCTACTGATGTAACAACCACACCTTCTGTGCAGTACATAAATGGGAAGCACCTAGTCACCACTGTGCCCAAGGACCCCGAAGCTGCAGAAGCGAGGCGTGGCCAGTTTGAAAGTGTTGCACCTTCTCAAAATTTCTCAGACAGCTCTGAAAGTGATACCCATCCATTTGTAATAGCAGAGACGGAATTGTCTACTGTTGTACAACCCAATGAATCTAAAGAAACCACTGAATTTCTGGAAATTACGTGGAGACCTGAGACTTATCCTGAAACACCAGAACAATTTTCAAGTGGTGAGCCTGATATTTTCCCCACAGTCCCATTCCACGAAGGAAAATCCACAGAGGGGACAGAGTCAATCACAGAGAGAAGTCCTAAACTTGAAAATCTAGTGCATGAGCATCCTGATCCTGTACCTCTGTTTTCTGAAGAGTCTTCAGGAGAGGCTGCCATTGACCAAGTATCTCAGAAAATGGTCTTTTCAAGGGCCACAGAGGTAACATTTGGTGAAGAGGCTGAGAAAAGTACTTCGGTCACATATGCTCCCAGTATGGGTCCAAGTTCTGTGTCAATAAATGTTTCAGAAAAAGAATCAGTTACCCTAGCAGGAAATCCTTGGCCTGATGGCTCCTTGTCTTCCATGGAAAGTTGGGTAGAAATTACCCCTAGCCAGACTGCAGAGCTGTCAGGAAGTTCTACAGTTCCAATCCTGGAAAGCTCTGGGGAAGTGGAAGATGATAAAGATAATATATTAAACATGATAACTGATTTATCACAGAGAAATACCACAGAGACCCTCTTTACTTTAGACACTGGCAAGATAATGATCACAGAAAGTCTTCTTGATGTTCCTGCAACCACCGTTGACTCAGTTTCTGAGGAACCTTCTGTAGAAGCAGTGCCTACAAAATTCAGAAGTGAAACAGACAGTTCTAAGTGGGTTTTCAGTACATCCCTTGAGGGAAAGAAAAGGAAGGAGGAGGAGGGAACAACAGGTACAGCATCTACCTTTGAGGTACATTCACCAACACAGAAAGCAGATCAATTAATTTTACACCCTGAATTAGGAAGTTCAAATGTACCTACATCTACTGATACAGCTACCAGGAAAAGTTTGATGCCCTCGGCAACACTGGCACAATTCTCAAATGAATTGACAAGTTCTACTTTTGTCTTTACAGAGACAAATGTTTTGGTCAATTTGGGGGCACAGCCCTTTGAACACAGCAGTAATAGCCAACCAGGGGTCCCAGAAGGGCTGACCACCCTTTCAGGTGGCCCTCTCTCCCTCCTTACTGAGCAGGGCTCTGGAGAAGCTGCTGCTGACCCAGAAACCACAACTGTATCTTCATTTTCTTTAAATTTAGAGTCAGAAATTCAAACCAAAAAGGAAGTAGCTGGTACTTTGTCTCCCCATGTGGAAACTGCGTTCTCCTCCGAGCCTACAGGACTATTTTTGACTACTATAATGGACAGAAAGGTTGCTGAAATTATAAGCCAAGCATCCATGGAAAAATTAATTTCAGAGGCACCAGAAGAATCAAATCATGGGGCAGAAATAAGGGTCTTTCCTACAGGTTTTCCTTTGGAAGAAGATTTCAGTGGTGACTTAACAGAATATTCAACAGTATCTCATCCCATAACAAAAGAAGAAACAGTGATTGTGGAAGGCTCTGCTGATGAAGCATTTAGGAATACCCAAATTTTGCTACCTATAAAACCTACTTCAGATCACACCAATCACACGCTTGACTCCGAATCACTCAGTAGCACCATGGTCAGCACATCAGCCTTCCCCTGGGAAGAGTTCACAGCCTCGGCTGAGGGCTCAGGGGAACAACTGGTCACAGTCAGCAGCTCTGTTGACCCAGTGCTTCCCACAGCTGTGGAAAACTTTTGGGGTACAGATTCTCCATTTATTAACCCAGGATCTGGAGAAATGGGTGCTATCGAGGAAGTGGATAAAGGATCCACAATTTTGCCAACAGCAGAAGCTGAGAGTACTGCAGGTCCAACAGGAAAGGGGGAAGTAAAGGTCAATGGCACAATTTCAGTGGATTTTCTGCAAACGATGGAGCCAGCCAGATTATGGTCCAGGCCAAACACCAACCCTGTGAGTCAAGGGATTGAGAGTGAGGTGGCATCAGAGGAAAAGAGTCAAGAGCACGGATCTTTAGAATCCTCCCAAAGCTCCCTTGGACCAGAACAAACAACTTTTGAATCACAAACACTTACTGAAATTAAACTCCAGACTACGGGTTATTCTACAAAGAAAACTTACAGTACAGATAAGAAAATTGGCATTTCCTTGGCTCACATGTCTACTCCAGATCCAGATGTAAAGGGCCTAGAGTCATATTCCACTCTCCCAGAGCCTACTGCAAAGTCACATTTTTTCTTAGCTACTACCTTAGTGACTGAATCTATACCAGCTGAAAATTCTGTCACAAATTCATCAACTAAAGATGAAGAAAGTATCAAGCTCTTTCCCAAAGGTATGAGACCAACAATTAAAGAGTTGGATACCGATCTCTTATCCTCTGGTCTGGGATCAGGAGAAGAAGTTTTGTCTACTCTACCTACAGTGTCAGTAAAATTTTCTGAAATGGAACAAATTATTAGCACATTATATCCCCATACTTCTCAAGTGGAAAGTTTAGAAACAAGGATCTTCAGTGATGAAATCGAAGATGATGAGAGAATAAAAAATGTGGCAGATGAAGTTGGACCCCTCATTTCCAAAACAGATGACATCTCCAAAAATAGTGAAGTGGTATCCAACACAATCGTAACAGAAGTCTCACACCATGCTGGAGCAGCAGGACCCACTGCAGAACCTGTCTCTGTCTCCACAGACATTGAACCTCCTCAAAATCAGACCCTCAGATGGGAAGAAAAAATTCAGACTAGTAGCCTACAAACTGTTATGCAGCAAGTCTCCCCTGAATATTCTTCAACAGCAGAAAACAAAGAAACAGCCAATGCTCCCACTGCTTTTCCAACTAGAACTCCTGGTCTTGAAATGGCCAAAGAATTTGTTACACCAGCACCAAAACCATTTGACTCACTTTATGAAAATTCTGGAGAAGGATCTGGAGAATTGGATATCTTTGATTTAGTCCACACTGCTGGAACTACTGAGGCAACTGGGCAAGGAAACACCACATATGTTTCTGCTGGATCCCTGGAAAAGCATTCTGAAGTGCCAAGTGCTGAAGCTGTAACTGCTGATGGATCTCCAGCAGTTTCAGTGGTGCTGCCTCTTCATTCAGAGCAGAAGGAAAGCTTCCCCGACACAACTAGCACCCTGTCAGACATGGTGTCCCATGAGGGGCCCACAGAAAGTGTCTCGGGTAGTTTCCAAGATCATTTCATGGGATCCGAGGATTCCACCTTAAAACCTACTAAAAGAAAAGCCACCGAAAATATTATCCTAGATCTAGACAAAGAGGATAAGGATTTGATTTTGACAATTACAGAGAGCACCATCCTTGAAATTCTTCCTGAGCTGACATCAGATAAAAATACTATCATAGATATTGATCACACTAAGCCTATATATGAAGATATCCTTGGAATGCAAACAGATATAGAACCAGAGGTGCCATCAGGACCACATGGCAGTAATGAAGAAAGCATCCAAGTTCAAGAGCAGGATGTGGGGGCTGCCAACCTTTCTTTAGCTGAGGAGCCATTTGAGAGCTCTGGTGATATTCTGGCTAGTAACACTCAGGCAACGTATAATGAATCAGTGACTCCTGAAGTCGAAAACCGATTAGACCACATGGACTTTAACTTTGTAACTGGGATCCCTATCCCTACCACAGAAACAGAATCAGATATTTTCCTTCCCACACAAACATCCCTGCCCATTCCTAGAGGTTCTGCCACAGTTAATCCAGAGATGGAAGAACTAAAAATTGAAGCCAAACCTCTGGATGACATATTTGAATCAAGCACTTTGTCTGATGGTCAAGCTATTGCAGACCAAAGTGAAATGATATCAACATTGGGCCATTTGGACAAGACACAGGAAGAGTATGAAGAAAAGAAACATATGGATCCTTCTTTTCAGCCAGAATTCTCTTCAGGGGCTGAGGAAACACTGATAGATCCCACACCTTACGTAAGTATTGGTAATATCCTCCTTACAGCTCAGAGTTTAACAGAAGCCCCTGAGGTGCTGGAGGGGTCCAGTTTCCCATATCATACTGACACAACATCAGCAGGTTCAGCATTTGCAAAGTTGTCTTCTCAGACACCATCCTCTCCATTCCCTGCCCACTCAGGCAGTGGAACCTCTGAACACTCAGAGGTTCCCCAGCCAAGTGCTCTGCCAGGTACAGATGCTGGCCCATCTCAGGGGTCTACAGAGGATTCTCTCCAGGAAGTTCATGCAGATATTGAAGCAACTGTCAAGGTATCCAACGAAGAATACTTTCAGGTAACGGATCCTCCATCCTCATCTCCTGATGCAGAATTTGAGTCTTCAGAGGCAGCAAGTAAACCTAATTTATTGAAAGAAATGGAAGCTTCTCCCACACAACAAATTGCTGAGGAAGGAATTGAACCTTCCCAAGATTTCCAAAACAAAGCCAATGGCCAGTTTTCTGGAGAAATGGTTGAGGTGTTGCCCAGCATGGGAACACCTGAGGCTGGAACTCTTATTACAGCTGCCAGTGAAATTAAGTTAGAAGGTGCTGCACAGTGGCCACATTCTACTTCTGCTTCTGCAACTTCCAGGGTTGAGGCAAGTGTGGTGCCTCAGCCCAGCCCGCAGACTTCGGAGAGGTCCACCATTCCTTCCTTTTTGGAAATAAACTCTGAAACACATGCGGCTTTACCTGGAAGGGAGGATTCCACAGTAGCAGCATCAGAAAAACAACTATCGGTGAGAACTCCTGATTCCAATAATCAGGCAACAGTAAGCACTGTGGAGTTAAATACTGAGCTTGCAACACCACCATATTCCCTTCTGGAAACTTCTAATGACACTGCTTTGCTGATTGGCATTAATGAAGAGTCAGTGGAAGGCACAGCAGTCTTTTTGCCAGGTAAGATCACAACATTGACAAATCTGCTTCCAAATCTGGAAATAGTCCCTTGGTTCTAAGATGTATATGTATATAATTTCTATTGTGATGTAAAATCAGTGGAGTTTTCTTCCACTATTGATGTAACAGCAGGCCGGGCCACAGTCTTGAGCTCATAATAAGATACAGTGGAAGTAAGTATAGAGTTTTTCTGGGCTTTACAGATATACTTTGTACTTTTTTCTGTGTTTTAAAAACATACAGTGCAACATGGATAAATGAAATAATGGTATAAAACAAATCAATGTGCTTCAACTTACAACCAAAGTATTGCTTTGTTATGTCCTATAGCCATACACCTCAGTTTTAAAAACAGAAAAAAATGCTCTATATCTTTTTTAAACTCTCCCATTGATGTCTACTATATATGCTAATTATCAAAATCAGCCAGGCCTTTACCATTTGAGAGTAGTAACTAGCTCTAATAAATATTTTCCTTTTTGCTCAATGTCAATTATGAGTTCATACTTTAATGTAATTTCCCTGATGGATGTAGACTACATAATGCTTCTAATAGTGCCAAGTCATAGTGGGTATGTTTTTAGTGTATATTCACATTCTGCCTGTTAAGAGATTCTGCCTGTGTATTAATTGAATGTCCCCAAAACATGAATCTGATACTGCTTCCTATAGACTGCTTCATTTAATGTTAACAAAACAGTTTTAAGGCACAGTTATTATCTCCATTAAAAGGGTAGGACATGGAGATTCAGAGAAGTTCAGTAGCTTGCCCAAGGTTGCACAGTCACATAATGGCAGAGTGGAATTTGAATTCATCAGCCCCATTCTAAAATCCATGTTATTTTTATTGCCCTCTGTATATTTCCAATCTAGTACAAAAAATGAAGAATTAACATTTAATGACATGTAAACTCGAAATCTTTGAAAACTTAGTAGAAATTACTTATTTTCTTCTTAATCTAGGCTGAGAAGACTGAGTAGTCAGCTTTTTCCTGGAATGTTGTTGTTTAAATAATAATTTCCACGGACTGCATAAGTAGCCAGCACCTTTTAACTGATACCTAGACAAAGACAAAAGTCTTTACAGTCTGTATTGGTTGAAAATGTTTTATTTTAATGAATATGTTATATGTCATGGCCATTGTAAGAAATATTTTCTGATCACATCAGTATTATTTTTGTGCCACTAATGCTTCATCTTGTGCTTTAGAAAGAGTAAAACAGTCAGAAAGTGCAATTTTTTATAAATGGAATATATTGTGAATAAAACTGATCAAAGATGGTTGACATTGAATTTTTTGCTATCCCTGTATATTTAATCTGTAACTGATAACCTAGTAATCTGGCCAACATTTATTTTTTGCAATTTAGTTGAAATATATCTGGTTGTTAAAAATATGGTATGGAAATAATTGATAATAACTGTATATATATGTGGAGAGTTAGGTTTGATAAGTAAGTGAGAAATGTGTACCAGTTATCCAGTGCACAAAATTTTACTGAGAATTGAAGTTTGCGTCTTCATTGCAAAACAAATTAGTCACTTCAGTTGAATTCAGTAAACAGCAGCTCACATGGAATTGCTTGGTCTATCTATAGCAGATTGAACTTTCAGAGGCTGATACCAACTATTCAGGAAAAAATAAAATTCCTGAAAGTCAGACTTTCCTCCTAATCAGAACTTCTTCAAGTTCACAGAAAGACGACTTTCTCACCAACTCCCTGTCTCGTGGTCTCAGCAATGTCTTGTGTTTGTGGTGGGAACAGTGGCCCTCTGCATTTGTGAAGCACAACTCAGTCTACCACCTAGGTTTTATTTGATTCTGCACAGATGTAGATATTTCACTGGCTGAAACCTTGTCACTTAGGCACTGAGCTTTTAAATGCAGTAAAAAGAAATTGCTAGGAAGTCTTGTTTTTGGAACTATTGGAAAAATTGTCTTAGAAAAAATGGGGTAATTTTTGAAGAAGTTCATGTGCGCATCTGAATTTACCTAATTTTAATGCGAACTCCAAATAGGAATGTGTATCCATCAAGTCTTTCTGGTTTTCTATTTACTTAACACTCAGAAAGTTTGGCTTTCTTGTGTGGGAATAGCTCAGTTTTCCTCTACTGCCAATGGTTCATCAGAAGTTGGACATCTTTTCACGTGTAATTATTTTAGGGTTTCAGAACTTATGATTCATCAAAATATAGTAATATTCCATATACAAATCTATTTTATTTCAATTAATCTGTGAAACTTTCAACTCTCATTTGAATTTTTGAACATTTAAAGAATTAAGCAGTTCTGAAAAACAATTTAAAAAATCAGTGTAAACTCTTAATGAAAAAACACTTATCCAAGCATTATTAAAACAAAAAATGTAAGATTCAAATGGTGTAAAAGTATTGCATTTAGAAAATACACTTTAAATTATTTGTCCTCATAAATTTATGTCTCTGGCCTTTCCATTGATCTCCTAGGAGGGTTGCTTTTAAAAATGTTTTAATAAGAAAACTGTAATAAAAATTGCGGGTTCATTTTAGGTGAGGTTTTTATATTTTGGTTTGTTTTTATACAGTAGAGTTTAATCCATGTGTTGCTTTTCTTCAAGTATAGTTTAAAGGAGTACAGTTGGAACGTGTTTTTGGAAAAAGCATATTAATGTAGCAGAAGAGACTTCAGTGCACACTTTCGAAGAAAAACAGTTTCTGAGCATTAAGTGGTAAAAGGCAATAATAATTCAAATGATGGTAACAAGCCAGTCTGCTAAAAAGAATGCATGTTCCGTGTATCCAGCCATTTCACATGAACTAACCCCGTTCAAAAGAATACATGTTCCATTCACTGTGCACATACGTGTAATCATTTTTGACTAAAATCAATTACCATTATCATGCCAACTAAATCTGCAGTAGACTATATTAGTTGCCAGATAAAGTATAAAAATTTTTTGGAAAAATAATAATTGAATCTTAGAAATGAATAGATGCAATTTGCCACATTTAGTTATAATGCCAAGAAACACTCCAGAGTAAAGTTAATGTTAATTTTTCTATGTAGTATTTCTAAACTGCTATGGTAAAGCTTACATGAGCAATAAGTGGCATTTTATACTATAATATGTTGAAACCTTAGATGTGAGCCTAATTATTTTTTTCTTATTTTCCTGAACATGGTAGGAACTGATCGGTGCAAAACAAACCCATGCCTTAATGGAGGCACCTGCTATCCAACTGAAACCTCCTATGTGTGCACCTGTGTGCCGGGATACAGTGGAGACCAGTGTGAACTTGGTAAGGTCTCTTCTTGGTCAAAGCACTGCAATTCTTTTCCAGAAGCTGTATTGTGGAAGAATTTGTACTGCTGAATCAATCAGAGATTTTAGGGAAACCCATGTTTGGATGAACTTTGTATGAAATGAAATTAAAATCTCAGAGTAATTAATTTGGGTATGGGAAATGGGGACAGGAGTATTTTACTAAACTCTGTTGGTACAACCAAGATTCAGTAAGTCTTACTGAGGTCAGTTATTTTTGTGTGTGTGATTTTTAAAAATAGACTTACAAATGTAAAGATGCATCTATATTGACACTTCAATCTAACCCTTATTTTTGCATATTAACACATAATCAATTTAATATGTTTTTAGAAAGCTATATTTAAAATTTAGATAAAAAATAAAAGTAGGAATTTATATTATGTTTTGGGATAACTTTTTTAATTCTTAAATTTTTAGTGCACTGCAAAATGCTATGGGAATATAGTCATTAATTTCATTGGGGGGTAATCACAGAGGTCTATCTAGAAAGGTTGTATTTGCCAGAGATCTTGAAGGTGGGAAAGCTTTGATAGGTGTTGCAGGGAGATATGGAACATACAAATCACAAAGTACAGAGTTATTTGAGTGGCTCCAAGTATTCAGGTATGCTGATTTAAGGGTTTTAGGGAAGGGAGGTATCTTGTGAGAGAACACTAACAAGCAGGCTGGGTCTGGAAGATAGATCCTGACCTCTGAGAATGTTGTGAATTCAAATACTGAATAGTTTTGATTCATATTCTAGTCCAGTGGTTTAAAAACACTGTCAGGCATCAGAATCACCCAGAGGGCTTGGTAAAACACTAATTGCTGTCTCTATCTCCATGGGTCTGCAGTAGGACCTGGAACATGCATTTCTAACATTCTCAGGCAATGCTGATGCTGACCACAGTTTGAGGATTGCTGCTCTGAGTGACAGTAATCATGAGTCACATTCATGGAAAGTGTGAAAACAAAAGAATAAAATTATCACAACTACATGTACAACGGATGAGAGTCTATAGAATGAAAGATCTATTGAAGAGGAAAGGGTCCAGAGGCAGTGAAGTAGCTAGGTATTTTGCATATTTCATGCGTGAGTAATTAGAGCATGCTCTGCAATTGGAGGTGGGAAGGTTAGGGGAGCTTTTTAAACCAGTTTTAGGGCTTATGGGATTCACCTAATAGCAATGAAGACAAAGACCCTACTTTGAATATCTTTTAAATTTTATTAGGGTTACCAATTCAGCAAACAAATATAGTCATTTAATTACATTTGAATTTCAGATTAAAAAGAAGGTTTCTTTTGCTTTGTTTTGTTTTGTTCAGTCAACTTTGCCCTAAATACAGCATTGTATATACTCTTGCTAAAATATTACATTTTTATGTAACCTGAAATTAAAATGTAATTGGTTATCTTTTAACTATCTGTCAATCTCACAGTAAACAGAATTCTTTCACCCTTTCACCCTTTTTGAATGCATTTTTGTGGGCTTTCAATTTTTATTTCAGATTTTGATGAATGTCACTCTAACCCCTGTCGGAATGGAGCCACATGTGTTGATGGTTTCAATACATTTAGGTGCCTCTGTCTTCCAAGCTACATTGGTGCACTTTGTGAACAAGGTAAGAGCTATTGCAGCATTTGCAAGATAAATGTTAATTGATATTTTTCAAAATTTTGACCTGACTGCATGTTCTTTCCTATGGAGGAAATTCACAGGTCTTCCGAGTGTGTTAGGTTTCCTTATGTGTGGATAGCTTGAAATATCTCAGCCATAGTGCTGACTTGATTATGATTGATTTGTTGATAGAATGGAATTGCAGATAGGCTCACCAAGCTGAATTCAAGGACATCTAGTCACAAAGGGAGTATCATTATATGTATTCTTCCTACGGACAAACTAGGCATTGACCTTAATGTGGCTTGTGTTCCAAGGAGTGTTGGATTCAGTGTTGCTTTTATTTTTCTCCTAAGCACTTGAGACTCATGGACTGATTTTTCATAGTCAATCATAACTGGAGAATGAATTGATGAAATTGTTAGAATACATTAACCTTGGCTTGGCACATACTATGTAAAAGATGCGAGTCTGCTCAACAGGAAATTTTCCTACTAAAGAAGCACCTACTCTTTTTTTTTTTTTTCTGAATGAAAGAAAGGCCTAAAATCTCATGATCCCTATAATTTCCATTTTATGGCCAACCTAAGAGTGTATTTTAGGTGGTTAATGGTAACATTTCTTAGCCCATCAATCAGAAACAGATTGCATGCTCAGCACACTCAGCTTTGGAATGTCGATTTCCTCTACTTAAAGTCATACAGTGGTTTGGCTTTGATAAAAGTGCTCAGTGCCAAGCTTCCATTCCAACAGACAAAATGAAAAAGTATTAGACACTCAGACACATTGGTCTGGCCACACATTCTGCTTTGCAGCATTAATCCGGACGTCATTACAATTAAAGCAAAGCTAAAAGCAGCATGTACGGAATTACTGTTACAAGGGGGATGGGCAATGGCTAAGTTTTGGGGGTTTTCTTTTTTATTGCATAGGGTGAGTCCAATTGTTTCAGAATTTTGAATATGAAATTAGACTAAGCAAGATTCTCTTTTAAAAAGTAAGAAAGATATTTCTCGAAGAGCACAAAAGGATGAGACACTTGGAATAGTCAAATGTGTTAAAATGATCCTGGCTTCCCTTAGTTCCAAGTACAGGAGAAATTTAAAAATTTACTTGTTCAACAAGTGTTTATTGAGCACCTACTCCTTTCCACACACTGACCTGGACACTGGAGATTGAGCCCTGAACAACAATAGCAGACTTTTTAAAAAGTCCCTGACTTTGGTGCCTAACTTTCAGCAGAGAATTTTAAAAGATACTGCTTGTTTTACACTTTTGTAGTTTACTAATTGCTTCCAGGTACATTATTTCATCTGACTGACACAACATTCCTATCCATTATGGATATCCAGTTAGATACTGAAGCTCAGAGAGAAAAAGGGATATACCCAAGATTACATAGCTAAATAATAGAAGGGGCAAAGCAAACCCAAGTTAACTCTAAAGCCGAGTACTTCTCAATACTTCTAAAGTAGTTCTAAGAGATAAAGGTCCTATTTATGTGTAGCTGATGGATTGAGTGGCAACAGATTCTAAGAAGGGATTTGGGGGCAGTTACCTCTTCCCCCTCTTTCATAAAGAAACTGAAAAAAAATGTTGTAGGTTGTTTCTTCATTTCTGGGACCACCTAACTCTCAGGCGCATTCTATTTTATCTTCAATCAAATTTAACTTTTATTAACTCTACTTGCCGAGAAACATCTACCCCGTCTGCTTACCCAATGCAGCTGTGCTCCTATGATTTATTGCCAGGACACTGAAGAACTTTTTGCTCCTCTTTCCAGGTTGCCTAAGAACAAATGTTTTCTTCATTAACAGCAGCATTGTTGTCTAAACAGTTTTCCATCCAAAGTTCCGCGATGACTGTGTCATTGTTTCTTCAGCTGACCTTTTCTCTGTGTTAGTAACTTCAGTCTCAGTAACTCTGAAATAGGGGACACATTTCTGTGGAATAATAACAGACAGAAAATTGAAAAAGGGACTGTTTTGGGACTGTTAGTGAAACTGTTCTGTAGAAACAGATTGCCCCAGTCCAGCAATGATGCAGTTTTCTAGGATGGAGGGTCAGAGTGTCCATAACTTCTTAACAGCCATATATATCAGAAGTGTTGAAAACATTACCAGTACAGCACAAGAAGATTTTTAGGGGAGATGATTAAGATAATTGTTTCAGCTTCTGTGGTCAGGAACAGGAGTTTAGCAACTGCAAATCTGGGACTTTGAATTGTAACCTACACACGAGCATGGTTTTAAAGTGTAAGATGTCATTCCCTAAAGTTGAATGACTTTTTTTTAAAGAATATATCATTCAAAAAGTTTGCCTTTTAATAAACCAAATGTGATTCACATTGCTCAGGTAAAGTTGGAAAAACAAATAGACTAATCCTGAGATTTCCTGTCAGAACAGAATCCTGGAAGATGCTTCTTGATATACAGTCCTTCATTACATATTTGTTGAATTCATGAATGATAAAAATTGTTGGTTCATATGGGTATTAGGCTTTTTAAAAATATTAAAAGCCATTCTGTTAAATTATATTTGCATAGATCTTTATATTCATTAGAAAGTTATGGTTTAGACTGTAGAGATAAATTCTTTCACCTTGATTTGACAGAAACTCATCTCCTTGTGTTTTAGACATGTGTTCTGATAAGAACATATTTGGCTATTCACTGGGAAGGGCATTGGTCTTAGTTTTGGGTGCTACAACCAATGACACTGGGTGCTTTATAAAGAAAAGATATTATAACAAATTCTGTCATTATGTAAAACTATAATGAACCAATAGAAATGTGGAAAAAAATAATGGAAAGATGTTTATTTAGCTCCCAGTTTGGGAGGCTGAATGTCCAAGATAGGGTGACCCCATCTGTTTGGTCTCTGGTGAGGGCCTTCTTTCTACATCACAACATGATGGAGAAGCAGAAAGGTAACTAGCCTCATGTGGAAGGAAGAGATCACATGGTGAGACAGGAAGAAAGAGATGTCAGAGGGGCAAGGCTTGTTCCTTTCATAACAACACACTCTAGCAGAAATGAATCTGCTTCCACTGGACCCAGTTCATTCTATAAGAGCTAGGTCTCAGAGACCAGGAGGGTACAGCCCCCCTGACCTAATTACCTTCCTCAAGGCCTCATCTCTTACATGTCCCACCACCTCTTAATACTGCCTCACTGGAGACCAAACTTCCAGCACATGACCCTTAGGGAAACAAATCATAGCAGCATTGTGTAACAATGACATAGTTATGCATCTAAATTTTATCATCTCTTTTTGTAAAAGAGAAAAAATATTTAGCGATAATCTGTTTTAATAACAAAAGACAAAAAAAAAAAAAGAAAAGAAAACTAAAATCACTCAGGTTAACAGAAGAAAAGAAAGTGCAGAGAGGATTTATTTTTCTCATGTATTATTCAAGATGTGATGACCCTCTGGAATTTTAAACTGTGTGTCTTAAAGTAAGTGATAACGTCCAAGGTTGGGGAAAGCTATGCTATTACAGTATCACAGTAATGACTTTGGTAGTGAGAATATTCTAAAATGTTTTCCAGTTCTCCTCCCCTATAAAAGAACCCCTGCCATGTGAAGATCTGCTTCCTCCCCTCGCTGCCCCACCTCACCTCTGAATTCTTCCAAATTTCCCAAAAAGAAAACTACAATCCAAGTGACCAAAATTCGCTTCATTTTGTGGTGCTGAGTGCTGCTTTTATACCAAACCATCTGACTGTGTCCTTAGTCCTTTCCTGTGAGATTTGGTGATCTCCAAACAACACTTTAATAAACTCAAAACTTCCAGTGAACATTATTCAAAACAATTAGTCAGCAAGTTGTAACTAAACAACAGGCCTGATAGACTAAACTGAGATGAAGACTGCTCTCCGAGATAAGCCACATCTGTTGCATGAACATGGTCTAAATCAATGAAACCAGGAAAAAAATCAAAACTCTCGCAAAGGATACTTCCCCATAACCATGGAAAGAGGAGTAAACTGAGTGAGAATCGGAAGACAGTTTGAGATTTCATTTTGCCACTGAGTCCCCCATATGAAACAACATTCATTTAATCTAGTAGACTTTTGTTTTCTTCATGGATTATTAAAATTAGGGGAGAAAGTATGCTTATAAAATAATCTGGGTGATTGTTAGTTTTTACATGTAACTGCTTCAGTATATTTGTGAGATATATTTTTTTTAAAAGTCAAAATTGTTTCCATTGACTTTTATTTAATATATAGAGTATGACCCACCTGTGGCTGGGTGAGTTTGAGGGAAAATTGAAAATGTGAGCATAGTACTACTGTTTGAGAATATACATCAAAATTGGTAAAATCAAAAGTAAAGCTGAAGCTTCCTGCAGGTATAAACTTCAGATATATTTGAAAAATGTTTTCATCACACCAGGTCATCAGTTATGGCAGGCTATTTGCAAAAGAGAAAACATACACATGTGTTCACACATGTATGACATGGTAGGAAGGGGTACTCAGTTAAAGAATGTAACTATTTCGTTTCTGATATGCTTAAAAGTCTGATGCATTTTCTCTGGGAGTTCCCTAGTTTTCCTCTCTTTGGCAGAAGAGTGCACACATTGAAAACTGCCTCATCATGATTGATTTTTCTTTTTGCAAATCCCCTGTGACAAGAGGCTGTTGGCTCCCAGTTACCTCTCTGGGTAGTGGGGAAGGACTACTCCCACAGCCTTGGAAGTCTTGCAAATAAAGTGTTCACAATTTTGTTACCCCAAATGCTTATCTTATCACTGGAATGATTCTCTTAGAAAAGTCCTGTTTGGAAGAATTTTGTCTCCGCTGCTTCCGGAGTAAGTCAGCAGACACTGCAGCCTAGGAGGTTTGGCCTGGCTGCTCTTCCAGTTTTCTCTTCTGTCGAAACTGGATCTAATCAAGGAAGTAGCAGTTAGATACTGCCTTTTTAGTCCAAAGACGTAGAACCACCCACTTTGCTGGGATCAGTTGGGCTTACTTTATAATGATTTCTTTGTCATGGTGACCAACTTTTATGAATCAGTTACTTCAGGGACATTGCATAGATATTGGCTTGGGTATCCTATCAACACTTGTACTAAGCAGCCAAGTTTGCATGACGTAGGTGAGTTTAATAAGCCCCTGCCTTGTTTCTTCTCAGACACTGAGACATGTGACTACGGCTGGCACAAATTCCAAGGGCAGTGCTACAAGTACTTCGCCCACCGACGCACGTGGGATGCGGCTGAAAGGGAGTGCCGCCTGCAGGGCGCCCATCTCACGAGCATCCTGTCTCATGAGGAACAAATGTTTGTGAATCGTATGTACCAGATAAACACAGAGTTTTCTGAAATTTCACTCTTCTCACCACTTTCTTAGTTTTCTGTGTATCCAATTGAAAAGATGTTCCTTCTTCGGTTTTGATTCAGCTTATTAAATCCCTCCTCTGTGAACTACCTAAAAATCATCTCACCTCTTCTAGTTTGGGAAATTTTTATCTATCCAATAAGGAAGTCATTACTCGGCCTTCCAGCAGTTAATACGTGAAACAGCAGGCTATAAGTGGAGTCATAAATTATTATTTGATGATTTTTTAACTTACGAAAATGGCTGCTTCTTGCAGTTCAATATAATTCTCACTTTGGTTATTTTCATGGTCTCTATTTTGGATATTTGTATGTATTGTCTAAAGTTAAAGTTGCTTTAACAGTTGTTTTTATAGTTAAGACTAAATTACGAATAGCAGCCTAATCTTACCCTCTGTGCATGTTGGTTCTCATCCAAGTTTCTAATTATTTTAGACCATAGAAAGTGAGCTGCATATTAAGAACATGAATAGGTGGAGATTGAAAACTCATGAAACCTAATACCAGTGCTATTTAATAACTTCTTAAATTATAGCAGAGGAGGGCAACTAGATTTTATGTAGCAAATATGTAGAAATATTTTTCTCATGAAACATTGTTCAGTGCCCTATTGAACATGTTCCCATGATGTCTGCAATCTTTTTGAAGTTTCATTATTAATTTGTAGTTTGGATAGAGGTCCATTTTACTCCATTGAATAATATTTTTGTTAGTGACTCATCTCATGGTAAAAGAAAATATTTTGAGGATAGTTTTTGAGAAATATCTAACTTAGGTGCTGTTAAAAATGCTTTGAGAAAAAACACGTGGCTTCCAAAGTGAGGGTAGAATGAGTAAGATCTGATATATTTTATTGGGCCACTGAATTTTTGGCAATGACCTAAATTAACAAAAAGTAAGTGGAAAATTTCAATCATGAGTAAGAATGGAAAAAGTATTTAATTGTAGTAAATGGCTAGGAAAGTTATTGTCTGTGTCTGATATTTTAATGTCTCACAATGTTTGCAGATTAACTTTTTGGTTTGAAGTACATTGGGCAGAAAAACACATGATAGTCTAGGAGAGATTTTTTTTTTTTCTATGAACAACTGAAGAAAATTCCAGCAAGAAAAAAAGATGCATGATTCATCCTGAAAATAATTTTCTTTGGTATATTTCTAACCATATATGGGAAAGGTAGTAAAAATATCTGTGTTGTTTCCCATGCCTTAGGTGTGGGCCATGATTATCAGTGGATAGGCCTCAATGACAAGATGTTTGAGCATGACTTCCGCTGGACCGATGGCAGTGCACTGGTAAGATGATGATGAGAGGGACGCAGTTCTCGGAGTTTGGTGCTGTGTGCTGTTTGCATGTGATGGAGGGTGCATTAGACTGAAGACAAGTTCAGTGACTGGCTCAGGTTCACTTAGGGACAGGGCAGAGTTAAAAATGTTTCAGATTGATCCAACATCCATCAGCCTTGTCTCTGATGGCTGTAGGACTTTCTTTCAAAGAGGATTGTAACAAATTTACATTGAAGGGAAAACTAGATAATCAGAAGAATCATCTTGAGTCTGTGTTTCAGATGGTTATCTTTTTAAGCTTCAAAGCAAAAAGGAAAAGAATAAAGACCTATTAAAATACCTTTTCCTCTTACATAATTGCAATGGAAATCTGCTATAAAGCATGACTTATTTATTTCCAAGTAAACAGATTCTTTTAAAGAAAATTGTTGATTTATGATGTTGCGAATCCCCTTCCATTCAAACACTGCTAACTAACTTTATGTTAATTTTTTTCTACTTCTTAAAGAAAAAAAGTGAATTGGTAATGCTGGCTACAACTTTGAGTAAACCGTAGTGGGTTCTTAAATCAGAACACGTGAAGCTGTTTTGAGTCACTTCTGGTCAATATGGGCCTAATTCTTTAGAAACAGTTTGGGTGAGATTAGTATCAGGTGGTACTCAGTGCTGGCTGTTCACTAGAGTCACCAGGGGAGAATAATTAAAGTAGTGTCTAGGCCCCAGTCAAGATTTAGTCTAGCAAAACCTCTAGCAGTTGTATTTTCTACATGTTCCAAGGTGACTTGAAATTTAGATAATGGGATCCACTAGGCTAGACGTAAGTGTAAATCAAATTCAATATTTGATAAAAGAGTAAAAATTACAAATAACTAAGTTGTCTTTGTGTGTGAACTGCTTAGGTACTTAAATTTTATTCTCTACCTTCCCCTCATCTGGATTTCATGAAATTGGCAATTCTGTAACAAATGCCAAAGTAACCTCTGTGTTTGGAAATTTTACTCTGTTTAGGGAGCTTCTCTATGCTTTTATGGAAACAGCACTCAGTTTGTCTATGTCTCGATGTGCATTGAGCTCATTTCTGTCACCTGTTTTACAGGCAAAGGATGGAAAGGTCAGTCAGGTTGAGTCACGTGGCTATTAAGTGGTGCTGGTGTGTGCACTCAGGTCTATCTCCAAACTCACAGTTCTCTCTAGCTGGTAGTTTTGATTTGAGCAACCTAACTTAAAGCCTGGCTTGTTCTCTATTATCACTCTGAATGTTAAATCAACACTATTTCTTCCTCAAGTTTATAAATAGGTTCTTTGGATTAAAAAAAAAGAGAGAAAAAATAAAAAAAAGTAGCTTGTCTAAAATATTTTCCCAGGAAGATACAGGAACCATGATCAATGGCCCCATTTCCCTCTAATTGTCCTAGCTAGATAGTGTACCTATATTTTCTGTATCTGTAGGTTTTCATTTTCTGTACCTAAGGGGGATAATAATGGTCACTTAGATCAATAGTTGTTGGTATGACATTAGTGCTGAGATATTAATTTTTTATTGAAGACAGATCATTTTATTTTTAAAATTTAATTTTATAAGTGAACATACAATTGGAAGGATATTACACAGTGACCTGACTGAGCCAAGTCCTGGTTGTTTAAAATCTGCCATTAGTTATTTAGAATGATTGTATGTTTTCATTCTTAGCATGGATTGTGTTCCTACATGTTTACTCTCCATTAGCAGTTCATCTCTTCAAAAAAGTGGTTCTTTTTCCCACTTTTTATTTCAGATGAGGATTTTTATTTTTATAGGATGAGGCCTCATCCCATACTACTGTGAATTTAATGAGATGGAATATTGGCTACTATCTACAGCTATGTGGGTCTGTAAAATAACTTAGGGACTTTATCTTTCCTGCCAGGTCCATACTCGTGAGTTCAACTCATGAAATGTCATTATTCTATTATACCACTGTAAGGTTGCTTAACTATTTTTTTCACCTGTGTGCATTAGGTTTTAATGCACACAAATACTGTGAAAAAATAAATGACCATTTCCATGGTCTAGATTGGCCCTAAATTTGGTAAATTAGTAAGCATCCCACCTTGTGGAAAAAGAAATGTTGATCTTCTTGGAAATTTTCAGAGGAAGATAGCATAGATGATGCTGTCATAGATAACCGTACAACTTAATGTAGAACCTTACTCAATTAATTCAAACCTTTAACTGAGAACCAAGGAGTAAGTGCATGCTAAGCAAGAACCTTCATTTGAAGAAGGCAGCAAATAACATAAACAAGCAAAGTTTATTAGAGAAATGACACAAGTACTTCTAGAAAAAAGCTCAGACTGACCTTTGGTTCCTTCTTAATTCACTCTTTGTGTAAAATAAAAGTGTGCTAAGGAGTGTCCCTTAGCTTTGAACATTTGGGAACAGAAAAGACCATCTGCCTAGCAGCCTCTCTCCCTCCCATTTGACTGATCTTGGGCCCACTTTCCTGCTTTTGAATCCACCCTTTCCTCTGTCCCCTTCCTTTCTGAGACAGCTTAGGTGTCTCTTAAATCCATTTGTATTTCTTTCTACAGTCACCATCCCCTTAACAGGTTCCATATGTGTGTTGGCCTTTGAATAAAATAGTTCTCCTTTGTTTCACTGTTTACTCCAAGTTTCTTGCTTTTGAAAATATCCCTAATAGCTGGTCAGGTCTTCACTGGGGTGAGCAGTATCTGCTTACACTTGGAAATGGTGTTAACTTGACCGGGTGCAATTTCTATGGACTTTGTTTATGTTTTAGAACAATTCCTCTCCTCTTCTGCAACCTTTCTCTCTCTTCATTTTTTGTTTGAAAGATTTATTAGACCTTATCCATCTTGGGAGGTAAAACAGTGTTAAGACAAAAAGAACCTTTGGTATTTACCTTATTCTATCTTTTGGTATGCAGTCATATGATTCAGGGAAAACAAGTAAGTTTATATTAGATCTCAATTTCAATGATTTTTTATTGAAATAATTATATTTTTCTTCCAATAAGCTTGCAGTATAATTATATCATATTTAGCATGATTATGCTTTATAGCTGGACTAATTCAATTCATATGTTTATATTAAATTAGTGATGTCCTTTGGCTAAGTCATCTAAATTTTCCTTATTCTTCAGATTCTAATTGATTCATTCCACATTATTGGCTTCTATAAGAGGATGTTGATATAATTGATAAAATGGCAAATTCTTGTTTTTGTTATATTTTAGAAATCACCTTCATTATTTAATAAATTTCACAAAAGTGCACTCACAAATTAAATGGCCTGACCCTTGTGATTTTTAATTTACTTTCTTTTAAAACATTACAGTTTTCACTTTGTTACTTGGCTTTCCCCTAAACAGTTATTCTTTAATTCAACTTTTGATCCCCAACAGTGAAACCCACCCAGTGCTTTATTAGAAATCCTTTCAAAACACCCCCATCACGAATCTCTCTCCTCAGCACCCATGTTGTCTTCAAAGATGGGAAGTTGACCTGTCCTAGTTAAACACACATTAAAGATGGAGAGCTCAAATGGTTCTTATCTAGCATCTGTACCATTAGCTGGCTTTAAAATTGTTTCTTTAACCAGTTCTTAATTGAATGACTGGTCTGAAGTGTTTCCCTCAGCTCTGCCTTTCAGGTACCAGTGAACTTCCCCTCCCCTGACTGTGAACTCTTCTTAGTCCCTCCTTACTATTCTTCCATGTCTTCCCTTTGCTTTTGGTATAAAATTCTAATTACTGGCATAACAGACAAAGGCCAGCAACTCTATTTGCTTGTTTCTAAGCTATAGCATCTCAAAATAATCAGTGGAGCTTTCTTGTGGAGCTTTACACATACTGTCCTGGTACAAAGCCTGTTCTTACCTCTTGCCCTGATTTCATTTCAGAATATTCAGATGTCCTGTGAGTAGAGAGTCTCCTTCCTCCCAGAGGCCTTTCTACCTGGGCATGACCCGGGTTCCACCTCTGTGCTCCATGGCCCTTTCATTCTATTCCCACCCATAGCACAGAGCCTTGAGGGATTAAGTCCCTGACACTGACCCTTCTGAGGCAGGATTTAACTTCCATCTCTATTTTTTGCAGACTCTAGTAGAGTAGTTGCCATATATTAGATACTTAATAAATATGAATGAACACATAATAATCAATACACATCCATTGCTCACTCTATCTTTTAAATCCTGAAATAACCACATTAAATCTTGCAGATGAATCTCTTCGTGACATTTCTTGTTTTTCTAAATCAAAAACTCCACTTACAGTGCATCAGTAAGAAAAACATACTAAATTTTCAAAAATGGCAAAAAGATATGTTTCTCAACAACAGAAGTATATAGCTGAACATAAGGTATCTTACAACAGGTATTAACCCCAAAGGAAGCAAAGGAAACAGATGTTTCTATTGGAAATGAGGACAGTTGTGTCCATGGCTGTCCCCTACAAATACCTTTGTGATAAACTTCACAAGTTAAAGATGGAAAGTACATTTTGGCTTCTGCCACCCCTGCATATCTGAGTGATATCAGGGCAAATTTTCCACAAAACTGTAGGAAAACAACAATTACTTAAAACTTTGAAGGAAGATTTTTTCCCCCCTGAAATTGACAAATATTTAATGTATTTTCTGAAGAAAAACATGTCTTTTTAAAAACTTCATTATTTATATCCAAATGTAGTAAAATAAGCAAAAGGAAATAGCACCCCTAAATATTAATCAGCTCATTTGATTTTTATGAATTGCTTGGCCAAGGATGATTTGGTTGCCATACGTTAGCTAGAGCTTCATTTTTTGATCCACTATCTGAAGCTAATCATGCTAGCACAGAGGAAACCAGACAGCAAGAAACATTTTGGAATCATTTATATTTCTCTATCTACATACTTCCTGGCAAAATAATCATCAGATTTTTTTTCAACTAAAGACTATATTGTGTCCGTGGGAAAGCACAATTAAGGAGGTAGCAGAAATTCTTAGGTGCCTTAATCACACAACTTTATGTAATGCCCCTCTTGAACTAGCGGGTTAAAATCATATGGTGGCTCTCAGATTGGTTTTTTTGTTGTTGTTCTTTTTTTTTTGTACCAATGGTTGAACCCAGGGATGCTGTGCCACTGAGCTACACCCCTGACTCTTTTTATTTTTTATTTTGACACAGGGTCTCACTAAGGTGCTTAGGGCCTCACCAAGTTACTGAGGCTGGCCTTGAACTTGTGGTCCTCCTGCCTCAGCCTCCAAGGTCTCTGGGCTTACAGGTGTGTGACAGCTCACCCAGTGATCTAGGAGATTTAAATCTATTACCATTTTAGCCCCTTCTCCCTTTGACCCCCAGGAATAAAGTTATCATAGAGGAATTCTCCATGAGACCATAGAGAATGGTCTGTTCTCCTTTCTCTCCTCCTTCAGTGATCCCCCTAGTGCCATCAAAGTTCACCTGGGTCCTGGGAATTGGCCATTTTGGTGGATCAGACATGGTTACTTAAAGAAAACTTACACCTTAGATAGTAATGTCTAGAGATTTAGGAATGAAAAAAATCCAGTTCCCTTTTTATAATATTGAGGGACTTTGGAAAGGCTTTATTTTTTTTTTCTGTTAAAAGGCCTTGATTTTATTCTTAAATAGTATACACACACACACACACACACACAACACATGCACACACACACCTTTTGTACATGTTCACATTTTTTACTTCAGTCATTTCTGTTTTGTCAGTGCTCAATGTCAGCCCCTACTAAGCTGTTGGCTTCTCTTCCTGGGAAGTGTCCTGCCCTGCTCTTCTTACTCTCCAGTCTTCTGTTGAGAGAGAACAGAGACTTCCTTCCTTCTGTGTTTGTCTGAATCTAGTCCAGAAGTTCTAGAACAATTCACTGCCTCCCAGGTCCATAAATGTCTTATTTTCTAGCTCTAGCCAACTCAACTTGCACCTTGATAGTTATGATGGAAGATTATAAAAGGCTAATGGATAGAACAATTAATTGTACAATTTTATTTTGTACTTAAAAATTCTACTTGAAAATATTTCTGGAAGATAACTGATTTTTTTTTTGCTTTTGTTTGGTGAGCATAGTGCACCCCTGACAAGCTGGCACTGCTGGAGTTTGGCACTACTCACTCTTCTCCCCCAGTTGATTAGAGTTGAGGCACAAGAATTGCCAGATTGGCCTGGATCTGACTTTAAATCCAGAGACCTCTTTTCCTCTTTCATGAGAAAACACATCAGTCTATTAAGCAAACTATTGTGAAACATCACAGCTTTGAAAAAAATAGAAACAATAAAGAAGTAGCCTATAAGCCAGAAAGAGACTCTTAAAAGGGACAAAGCAAAGGAGTGACAAGTCATAGGCCATAAACCATTATTCCTTTTCTGCAGGAATGTATCATTATTACCCTTCTATAAACACAGAAGTTCCTATCCTCTTTCCTCTCCCAGATGTCTTGGACACTGAAAAGAGAAGCAGGAGTATTAACTCATTCTGGTGCTTTCTAAGCATGTTTGCAGGTTTCTGCTTGTTCGAAAGTACCGCACATAGTTTAGCAGAAAATAATGTAAAACTAAAGACTCTCATAAAAAACTTAAGGTTTTTTGTCTTTTAAAAAATATTCAAAATGACTCGTTGAGAGTAAATGTTTCTAACAGAGGAATGATAAATGTTTGAAGCAATGGATACACTCATTACTCTGATGTGACCATCACATACTGCATACATGTATTGGAATGTCACACCCTACCTTATGAACATGTATAATTATTGTGTATCATTTAAAAAATAAAAATATATTTTTAAATTTCTACCCCACCCCCAAGCCCTTAAGTATTACATTTTCTACCTGAAAATCTCAGGAGACTTCCCATAAAATATTTGCAGATTTGTCAGCTGTGGTGTGGTTTTAGCTCCAAGCCAAATGCCACTTCTCTGTGAACAAGTCACACTGCATTATCAATGTTAATTTAATTATGTTAAACTTCACAGGCTTCATTATATTAACCTAACAGCCAAGAAAAACATATGCTGTTTCCTCATTCTTTAACATATTTCTCATGAGTGGAAGACTTCCCAGATTCCTTCCAACCCAAGACCACTGAGTTCATAATGAAAACTCTGACTTGTGTTGCAGTTTAATTTGATTTGAAATCAAGAACTGGTTCTTCTAAATCTGCATGTGAATTGTTGGGTCATAGGGTAGTTCTAGAACACAAAACCCCTCTCTACTGGGTTCAGATAGCTAGTGATAGGTTGAGCAGCTGGAAAAATAATTACCCACCACCGGAAAATCATTTCATACTTGACAAGATTATCCTGAAAAAAGAAAAAAAGAAGAAAATTTACCAATGCCATAGTTCTCTCTCAGAGATGTTTTACCAACAGGGCTTTATGAAACTTTAGAATCACATGCAGATGTTTAAATTTAATTGCTAATTAGTTTAAGGAAATGAATAACCATGGGAAACCACCCCCCCCAAAAAATTGTGGAATGGTTTTTGGCACTTTCTCTCCTCACATTTGGATCCCTAGCATTTATTTCATGACTGAAGACCTGTGCAAACAAGCTGGGGTGAAGGAGCCCACTGGCACCATTCATTGCATGGATTAAATGCAAGTTGCTCTGTGGGGCTCTGCCTGAGGCCCCCTGTTTCACAGTGGTCTCACAGTGGGAGTAACTCACATCCCTCTGAAAATGCTGTTGATAATTACTGCTTTGTAGGGCAGTGAGCTCACGCTATTACACAAGATTAGTGTTGTACTCACGAGCAGCCAGTTTGTCTCTCCTGCACAGAGTTTTTGCCAGCTAGGAAAATAATGGGCATATTGCCACTTTAACAACTATCAGGAGACCCTGAGTTAGTTTTTCTTCCTTTCAGCATATTCATGTTGGTAGGATCCAACTCCAGGCTGCAGGCATAGGGTGGTGATACCAAAACAAATGTCCCTTTCTCCTTTAAAACAAAGCTGCTCTTTTATTTTCAGTTGTGGGTCAGAGAATTACCCTGTTCAACTGAAAGACAACAGCAAAACCATAATCTCACTTAAAACATAAATAAATAAGGGCCCAGATCAGAGCACAGGGATCAGAGGAAGGCATCTACCTTGCAGGGAAGTCATTTGCCCTGAACAAGTTAAACAAAGCAAAGTTAAATGGACACCACAGACTGCAAACAAATGCCCATTGTGTACCAGAGTCACCAAGAAAAAACATCATCATATAGTTTCCAAATGTTTTAATGTCTGTAATAAGTGGTCCTCATCGCCTTTTTTTAGATAGCCATTTGACCTGTGATCTGAAAGGCTGGGGCTAACTCAGAGTGATTATTCTAAGTTCGTTTTTTAGTAAAAAGCAGATTTCTTAAGGTGTGTTTCAAATGGGACTCTCCCTCTTGGGAAAATGTTTTCTGTTTGGAATTAGCCTTTATTCTGTGGTGGTTATCTGCTCGCCCTTGGCATTGGCTATATTTGGATTTAATCTGTAGTTCTGGGAATATAGCAATGTCATTATAGGTCCCAAGTGAAAAAAAAGAGTTTGCACACATAGAAGTCAGCTTTTAGTACAGGTATCATGTTTTCAGAGCTAATCTAGATAAATTTTCCCCTAAAACCAAAACAATTCACCCTGGAGACCTTTTGACTATGCTTATTGGTGTTCAGATCGGCCTGGATCTAAGGATTTTAGGTGGATGTTATAGACTTGACTTGGTTTCTGATGAAATTTCACCATCGATGTAAGCCATCAGATTATATTAAACGGGAAAGGGAAAAAAATAAACTATCACAGATGAGTGCTTCAGTTAGAAATTCAGATTATAACTGCAGTGGCCAGTAATGGAATAGAATGTAGTCAGATTGGAAAACCCTGTTTAGCTGAGGTTTATCTTCCAGCAAATGCTTTCACTCACAAGAATGGGAGGACACATCACAGATAATCCTTTAATCTTTCTTTTGCCATGGACTTAATAATGATGGTTGTTTGGGGATTTCTAAGTTCCACTTTGTTAACAAAGGATTTGGTATCATACTTTTGTAAAGGTGGAGATATATCACCCTCTAGTGGTTGTACTATATTTTGTGTTGCAAAATGACATTCCTGGAGCTCCCACCCAGATCTGTGAAGGAATAATATTCTCTGCAGATCAAGTCCCTATCAATTTAAATAGTTTGAAATTTCTAGTATTAAGTGCACGATATCATAGACATAAAAGTTAAATGTAGAACAAGATGAATTTTTTTCAAATACAGTGTGAAGTTAATATGTGTAATCACATGTTTAGTACAAATCTAGCAAATAAGGCAAATAGCAGGGCTTGTATTTCCTGAACCTTCACTTTATACACGTAAAAGAATCCTGCAGAAGGTTTTCCTTCTCTATTTTCCTTGGCAGATAAACCTAGAGGACAGTTATGGTTTTGCATGAACTTCTTGCTATAAATTGAATTACCTGTGTTTAGAGGGTAAGTGAAGAGCAGTAAGTGGATTGTTCAAGGAAAAAAAATTCCAAATTATAGTTTGAAGTTAAGCAAATTCTCCCAGCAATTATAATAATGTATTGTGTCATAGAATGGACTGCTGGGACAAGTGTCAATAACAATTTTTATCAACAGGATATCTGTGATCGTTTGTGTTTAGCAAAATCGTAATTATTCCAAAACATGGACTTTAATTGTCCATTCAAGATAACCTAAATTATAATAAATTTTAAAGAATAAAAAATGACTGCATCTAAGTTGAAAAAGTATAGATACGGTAGGTCCTTGGTAGTTACACCTTCAAGACTTGCAGTTCCATTTATACATAAGGAAGCACAAATTTGTACTGTAATTAGTGGCTGGTTAGTATTTAAGATTGTTGGATTAACTTTTAAATTTTTATAATGGACAGCTTAGTTTTGAGGTTGATTGCCATCTACTCTTTTGCCAGGAACTTATCTACTACACAAGTCTGTGTGAATAGGAACATCCCCAAATGTCTTAGCTATGTCTTTCTCTAATGCCAAGAATACTGGTACTGTAAATGTAAAATGTATGCCTGTGTGTTCACCCTCATGTGTGTTCCTGAGAGGGAGAGGTGAATCACAAACTTATGACTCACAAAGAGATGAAATTTAACTTTAGATTTCTACAATTCTGTTTTCTTTTTATTTTTATTGTACCATTTAGGAGCTCGCAGAGAATGGACACCAAGAGATTCTAAACAGAGTGTCTGACTCTTTAGGAAAACCAGTGATTATTGATTTTCTTTGTAGTTATTTGACTAAATTAAATTAATTCAATGAAAAGAATATGAAATGGATTGAGTATTCTGAAGAAGCATTCATTATCACTTAAGTCTTGATAAAAACAGTTGCTTTTAAAACGTGTTAGTCTTAAGATGTTGATAAAAAAGGATTTAAAAGCAAGATTCTCTAATGTTCTAGAAATTCTTGGACCTTGTGCCCGCAAGGTTTTACTTTTTTAAAATTTTTAAATAATTCTTTAAAACCCGTGGTGTGTAAAAAAGCAAATATTGAAGTGTTGCAAGAGTGAGTCATTCTCTGCTGCAAGAACCTTTCTTGCACCAGCCCATCATCTTCTTTACCCAGCAATTCACAGATTTCTTCACAGTAGGATTTGCTTCTGTATGTATCACCTAAAGACTAGCTGAGGTGTCTTGTTGCAGCAGTAATTAATACTGGATGACCTTGTTTTCTTTCAAGCAATGCTCAAAACTAAACCTGAGTAAACTCCTCTTTTAAAGGAAAGTGTGAGAAAAGCTCCTGGTTTAATTCTAAATCTTGTATATAATTTGAAAACATGTTTTACTAATCTTAGCAGAAAGTCAGTTGCCCACCACTGCATAAGGAAAGGTGAATTAGGTATATCACATCTTATCAGTTTGTTTGTTTTGCTCATTCTTTTTTTTTTTTTTTTGGAGGAAGGTACTGGACATTGAACTCAGGAGTACTTAACCACTGAGTTACATCTCCAGCACTATTTTTGTAATCCTCCTTCCTCAGCTGCTTGAATTACAGGCATTGTTTTGTTCATTCTTGTAATACTAGTTATTTGCTGAAATTTTAGGATGATTGATTATGTCCATGTGGTGTGTCTTTTAAGAGATAGAAGATCACCTGGTATCTTGAATGATTTTTAGAACCTCCTCCACACTATATGTATCAGCCAGACTCACCTTGAACTACTGTGAGCCTATCTAAATTTAGTAGCTGATTGATAGCTTTCAAAAGCAGAGACTTCTCCCCAGGCAATACTACCCTACCTCTGTCCTTCCCCAGTATGTTGACTGAATCAAATGGGATAATTGCAGAGACTGGAAAGGAGAAGAATAGCTCTCCTCCCACTGTGAGAAAACCAGTCTAGTCTCAAAGGTGTGAGGTCACTCTCAGGGTGAGGGATGTTGGCTGGATGCAGAAGAGCTTCTTCGGGACAGATCTTTTCCTTTGTGTTGACGTGAGAGAGAAGTAAATCTTTGACAGTAAAGGTTATTTGAAATTATATAATCAGCATTTATATTTTGGTAGATTGATGAATAACTTCAATCTTGCTCTGAGATTTTTCCTTTCAATGTTAGAATTGGGGTTTAATGTGCTCTCTGGTTTGTGGAGACAGTTTTCTTGTGAGAGAACCAAGAACTATACTCACTAACTGTTGGATTGTGTCCAGGGTTTTTTGAATCATTTTATTATTTTGGCAGCTGATTTACTTGAATCCAACTTGGGGGAGAAAGAGAAAACAATAACTGAGAAGTGACTGAATTCAATTTAATTGAAATGGTTTTCTTTTTGGCATTTTTTTTTTCAGACATGGAAAGCTAGTTATTCAATTAGAACTTGAAAAATAAAGCAATTTAATCATAATAAACAGCATTAAGCAGTTTCTTAGTAGATATAAAATAATTCTCTTCTAATAAAATGCAAGAAAAGTTTACATGTGAGTTGGCTTTCCTCTATGTTGACCATTTGAATTTCATGTTATGGTTTTCTCTGCTAGCAGAAGAGAATGAAAGCACAGTGTAATTTTAGGGTACTTTTCCAGACAATCTAATTCTTGTGGTCTAATTCTTATCCCTAGGGAGTAACAAGAGTTTGGGTTTGGAGTGGGAAATATGAGTACCTGAGGCACAGACATGCTGAGGCATGACTGGCATTTATTTTTATCAAAGGTGTTAAAATGAATTTCCCCAACCCATGCAGGCTTTGTAGAATAATTCCTAGGGGCTCAACCAGGCCAGAAGGGGGTCAGTCCAGAACAGATCACCCAAGATGTTTGCTCATAATTCTAAATGAGAAGGAAAAAAAAAGAAAAAGAATCCAGGTGGGAGGTGGTAAGTTTCTCTCTGCTCAGGCCCCAGATCTGTATCTATATGTAAGAGACGCTGTGTATGAGAAGAGGACCTGTTATGTTCTTATAACTCAGAATTGATTTCCTGAGGAGGGATTTCTTCCTAACATTGAACTGGAATGAAAGAAAATATATTATGGAACCTGAAGTCATATTTATTTTTTATAATTTCTCCCTGTAATGTTAAATAAGGCTGTAAAAGAATTAAGGTGGAAACAAAGAAAGTTGTTCAGAAAACTAGTGTTTCTTTTGCTAAGTCATTTCGGCAATAACATGGAGCAAAAATCAAAGCATCCTAGCCAAAATAAATGAGCACAATGGAGCTCTCAGATATGAGGTAATACTGTGGCATGCCTGTGGGTGTCAGACATTCTTATAAAAACCGTAGAGCTAAAATTTGGTCCTGCACCATTAAGCCACAGCTCCGCCAAGCAACAACAGGAACACACGTTTTAAATCATCACTACAAGCCAAATGTAATTCTCACCAAAGACAATTAAATCTTTTACCAGAGGCCTGGGCAACTTAAGCCCCAAGAATCATTTTAAGTGTGAAAATCAGACCAATATTGTTCAGATCAGGAGGAAATTTTAGGTGAAAATATGTGGCAGTCAAGTGATTTTGCGGACTTAAAATGTTATTTGTTGAGGTGGGATGTAAAAAGTTTAGCTAGGAAATCTGATTTTTTCCCTCTTAAATGCATGGAACATTTTATAGTGTCCATTTTTTACTGATACAATGTAATTTATGCTCACTCTGAAAGAACTTAGAAAAGTTGCAAAAATACATTGAATAAAAAAATATTTTCCTTGCAGTCTCAGTCAGATAATACTCTGTGAGATGTTAATGTATTTCCCTTTGGTCTTACAAACACACACACACACACACACACACACACAGTGATATCTGAGAGTATGTGTAAAATCTGTTTCATTACATATCTTAATTTAATACTATTTTTACTATTTCTCATTTCCTTAATTCTTCAAATTCAAAGTATTTAATGGCTATATAATATTCCATTTGTCTGGCTATTGCATAATTTGTTGTTTTTCATGCCTCTGATTATTTTTTAGAATAAAATCTAAGAAGTAGAATTATAAGATCCAAGGGCAGGAACATCTTAAGTCTGTTGATACATATCACCAACTATTTTGCAGAAAGGCTTAACCTATGGCTGCTTTTTTCACCTATAATTTGTTAGCAGCAAGCAACAGCTTTGATTAGGGTAGGTGTGAGTAATGTTCTCTATGGTTCATTGTTTCTAAATATCAGACTACTTATTAAACAACATCAGTATGTGCCTGATATAGTCCCTGGTGCTGAGGATACAGTAGTAAAGAGAAGAAACCAAATCCTGTCCCCAGTGATCATACATTTTACTAGGGAGAGAAAATACAATAAATAGTAAATGTTAGTAAGAAGAACAGAGAGATAGGCAATGTGGGTGGGTTCAAAGAGTGAGGAAGAGTACACAATTTTATACATACTATTGGGATTTCGGAAATTTTCCACCTTTGGAAACAGGAGGTTGGAAATTTTCCATCTTTGAAGACACTTAACTGCTTTCATGTAAGAGGTTAAATTAGAAAGTGAGTTAGAAACTAATGAACTGTGAAACCCAAATTAAATATTTGGAAAACTCTGAAATCTTTGGCCACAGAAAAATTTAAATATGTATTTTAATTCTTTTAATGAATTCTTATTCTTTAGGTTTTTTTTATTTTTATCCTGCTTAATTCATCTGTTAAAAGCAACTTAGTCACACATCAGCAACAAGCAGAAACATGACATTTATACTTGTTCTGTTGCCTATCTATGAAAGTGAAGTTTCAAATTAAAAAGGAGGTTTGGTATGCAGTGTGTGAGGGATGACAAGGGAAAGGAAGTAAGCAAAGAAAAATAGAGAAATAATTAGAAACCCAGTTCAGAGCCAAGGTCAGTTCCTGATTGTGGGGAAACCTGCCAGTCAGAGTGCTTTGATGAGTGTGATCCTCTGAGCATCCTTCCCAGGGCAATCTGGGGGAGAACTCTGTGGTACCATTCATATTACTAGACTAGGATTTAAGTTCATCTATTTCAGGATTGGGTTTTCCCCAGAGAAATAAAAAATGCCCTCCATTCTCTGTTTTGGCAAAGACGCAACTTCATTAAGCTTCCCTTCGTTATCTGCAATTTTATTACTTTTCGAAGACTTTTTTTCATGGCTGGAATCTCTAATCTCCAATCTTAATTTTGGCATGATTGAGGAGCAAAGGGATGGAAAGAGAAGTAGAGGTTTTCAAATTTTTGTCTTTTCATGGATTATTTTGTGGAAAATCTAGATGTTTATCATATGTAAAACTTTTAAAATCACTTTTTTCTGAGAAGAAAAATTATAGTCATTTTCTAGTATAGTAATTACATTTTATTGAGTTTGTTGGTAGATAAATGGATACCTTTTTGAAGATTCTACTGCCTCAAGTATTGAAGATTAAAAGCAAAAAGAAACATTTGGTAGGGAAAACACAGCAAATAGCCAAATAAAGTATTTTGGTAAATAAAAAGTAAAATGGATCTGACATATTGTATATTTTAAAGGACATAAAAATAACCATGATACTCTTGAGTACCAGTAGAAATTCAATGTTAGTACACTTAATAATATAATAAAATTTCTTAAATTAAGAGTGGACTTTTATTTAGAAATCTAGGATATCTTGACCAAAATTCCTCAAAGATATCTCATGGCCAAAAAATAAATACTTGTTAAACAAAGACCCTGAGACACATATGTTTTCCACTCAGAGTTTGAAACTCTTCATCATGGAAATTATTTCAGCTATGTGGTTTCACAAAAATTATTGAGTCCATCCCTGTTAGATTGATTGCCATTTTGACGATCTAGTAGTTATCTTCTTTTTTCAATTTTTACAGCAATATGAGAACTGGAGACCCAACCAGCCAGATAGCTTCTTTTCTGCTGGAGAAGACTGTGTTGTGATCATTTGGCATGAGAATGGTCAATGGAATGATGTTCCCTGCAATTACCATCTCACCTATACCTGCAAGAAAGGAACAGGTAATAATTACTGTGTTAATATCCTATAATCTGCATGTTAATTATCAACAGAATTCAGAAAGAATAAATTTCATTCTTTGAGACACAAACTGGATTTGTGTTGTCACTTCTTGTTGCTCTAGAATAGTTAGTTCACTCTTTCAATAAAGTTGAAAAGTTTGTTTTCAGAGCTGTTCTCACCTCAGATTTCATTTGCTTAAAATACCAGTGTGGCATTTATGTAGAAAACCTTCCTGGTAGTATCTTTAAGAAGAACACCTGTTAGCCCAAGAGCTTATATATAGATCTATTTATTTTGATGAAGAGAATATATATTTTTTTAAAGTGCTCAAGAGTTAAAAATTGGAAAATATTATAAAATAATCTGGATTGTTGACTCTTATAAAACAAGAAGTCATGGTTCCATTAGCCCATGTTCATGTTTGTCAGTAGAAGGAGGTACTAGACCTGCCTTCCCTTGGTGACAGCTTGGTCTCCAGCTCATAGTAGTCCTCATTCAGTCTTTCCCCTGTTTTTTTAATTGCTTGGTCTCTATACGTATTAGAGTTTTAAAATCATTCCCTTAGAATATTTATTTTATGCTTATAAACCATGGAACAAAAATGCCATCCTTACCTCTTTAATTAAATATTTTAAGAGGAGTTAAAGATATTTCTAGTGAAAGATCCATATTAAGAATTGCTTGGTTAACATTAAACAGAAAAAAAATACATCAAGAAAGCTGATTTGTAAATGTGTTTATTATTGACTGATTGAATTTCTAAGGCATGCTATATAGACTTCTTCCCTAAACAAATTGAAATTTCATAAAATTTTTAAACACCATTTTTGTAATAGTACTAAAATATGAATAGCTGGTCCCCAGGCCAAGATTTTTACCTACCTCTGTTAAGAGTACAAAGTTTAAATGCAAAATGTAAAACCCTTTTGATTCATTTTCAAATGTAAAAATAATCAAACTAAAAATATACCCTGTGTAAGTACTATAGGAGAGACTTAAGCACCGTTACTAGACTCTTTTAGAAGAGAAAGAACACAAAGTCATGGTTTCAAGAAGCTTGGCTTCTATCAGTGACTGCTCTGCTGCTTAGTCTCAATATCCTCTGTGCATAACAAGCTTCCCTGACTTGCGTCTTACTCCAGCACTTCTGTGGTGAAACTTGTACAAACAGTAAATCAAGTATTTGCTGTTTTACTTTTTCCTGTGTAAGAAGTTTTTACTAAACAATTTGTCTCTATTTATATGTCATGTTTGCCTTCTTAGGTCTCCCAATAGTCCCTGGAGTCATGCTTTCTTCCTATTTATGGTCTTAAACATTCTTATATTTCCTGTAGCAGGGTTTCCCAATAGCAGTACTACTGAATTTGAGCCAGATGGTTCTTAATGGTGGGAGGCTGTGTGGTGTGTTGGAGAATGCTTAGCATCATTCCTGCCTTCCATATTGTGAATGCCAGAGGCACCCTCCACACTTCACATCCCATTTGTATTGTGGCAACCAAAAATGTCTCTAGACATTGCCAAGTGTCTCTGGGAAGGGGGAAATGTTGTGGGGGGAGGGCAAATTGTTCTAGGTGGAGAGCTCCTGTCTGGTAGCCAAAATAGGTACACAAAAATGATGTTTGTGCTCTTTACATTTCCCATTGAGTAATGAGTTTCATAAAATGATGGCTTCACTTTATTGAAGGAGAAGACACTTATTATTTTATCTCTCCACTGTCTGATTTTTATTTAGTTACAATTGTGGGTTTTTCTAATCCAATGCTAGGAGTTTTATAAATGTTTATAGACTTTTGTAAAGTCGTCTTTTCTCCTTTCAGGTACTTTAAGTGCCTTTAAGCCTAAGTAATTATACTTTTAATTAACTCAAATACTTGTAAAGAAGGGTTATAATATGTAGAAAAGACATCTTTTAAAAGAAGAATGCTTCATGCATACCATGCAAACATCTTTGGAGTACCTTGTGGGATCCTTTTAATTCCATTCATTTATTCCCCAATCCCCTCTCCAGAGACAGTGAATCAATTCCCAGGCACAAGCTTGTATCCCTAAACAACAAACCGTTTAGTTTTGTCAATGTTTGAATGTTATATAAGCAGAATCAGACTATGTTTTCCGAACCTTGCCTTTCTCATTGTTCAGCATTGTGTTTGTGAAGTTCATCTGTGTTGATACATGTACCAACATGTCTTTTGTTTTTGCTGCTGTGAACTATTTCACTATGTCCATGTATTTTATCCATCAGTTCTCCTGTCAGTGGACATTTGAGTTATAGTCAGAGTTTATGTTAACATCATATCAATATGAAGATCTGCAAAGTCTCTGTAGGGTATATTTCAAGGAGTGAAGCTGCTGACTCATAGGATATATGTATCATCAGATTTATTAGAAAATGCCAAATTATTTTCCAAAGAGGTTGTGCCAATTCACACTCCCAGCAGCTATGTGTGAGAGGTCCTGTTATTCCATATCTTCGCCAACATTTGGTATTGTCGGACTTTGAAATTTTTGCCACCATGGTGGGTATAAAATAATACCTCTGTGATTTGATTTGAAATTTCTTGAATACTTCTCCCTGAGTATTTTTTCAGAGACTTATAGGTTATTTATAGCTGTTATTTGGTAAAGTTTCTGTTTGTGTTATTTGCTTATTTTTGAAAATTTTTGCCTATCTTCTACGTATGATTTGTAGTTCCTTGTATAGTCTTATTACTAAAACCTTGACAATTACATATGCTACAGACTTCTCCCAGTTTGCAATTTGTCTTTGACCTTATCTGTGTCTTCTTTTCTTTTTTTGGTACTGGGTATTCAACCCAGAGATGCTCTACCACTGAACTACATCCCAGCCTTGCTATTTTTTATTTTGAGGCAGGTTCTCACCAAGTTGCCTAGGGACTTGCTAAATTGCTGAGGTTGGCCTTGAACTTGTGATCCTCCTGCCTCAGCCTCCAGTATTACTGGGATTATGGGTGTGTGCAACTGTATCTAGCCCTTAGGGCATTTTTGGATATGCAAAATCCTTAATTTTGTCAAATATTCATTTACAGTTTAAAGCTTTTGTGTTTTAAGAAATCTATACCTAATCTAAAGGCATAAAAGTATTCTAATATTATTTTTGAATTATTTTATAGTTTTGTCTTTTATATTTATGTACTTAAACTGTCTGGAATTGATTTTTTCATATATTTTTTGAGGTAGTGAGCTAAATATATTTTTCCATATGAATACCAGTTGTCCAAGTTATTTTTAAAACTTTTTTTAGTTGTAGATGGACACAATACTTTTATTTAATTAATTAATTTATTTATTTATATGTGGTGATGAGGATCAAACCCAGTGCCTCACACATGCCAGGCAAGCTCTCTACCACTGAGCCACAACCCCAGCCCAATTGTCCAAGTTTTAAAATTACCCTTTCCTGTGTTCTGCAATGATTTTTTTTTTCTGTAAAATATCAAGCATCTATGTATGGATCTATTTCTGGTCTGTATTCTTGTCCTTGCCAATATCACACTTGTTGAATTATTTTAGCTTTTTTAATTGTCTTTGTATAGAAATAGTCTTAGAAGAAATCATGCAATTCTTTTCTCCCAGTAATAAAAACCACTTTTAATTCACCAGCATAGAACAGAATCACATATAACAAATGATCTAATTGATACATTCTCTCTGATTCTTGCTAGTGTCTGGACCTTTGTATAGGCTTTTCACATTTACAACAGAAGCAGTTTGCAGGGATCCAGATTGGAATCAAGCAGGACTAAATTAGAGAAACTAATCATTTACTTCAAACCCAAATTTGTCATTGCAAAAAGAATATGGCTGTAGACAGCCTTCTGAATATGTGAATAAGTTTAATAATTACAAACTTTTAATGTAAGGATGCTGACATCTAAGCATCTTGATAATAAGGTTCCTGGTAATCATTCTCTCACCAAAGATTTGCATTATTCCTCAAAGTGACATATTCTTATGGGCCTGTGGTGTCAGAATTCTTCAACTATGGAGAGGAAATGCCAGTTAGGGAGAATTGTATTTAAGTTGTTACATTTCTGTTAGAGAAATCATACAGCAAAACACAATAAACTTGTAGTAATTTTTAGAATATCGTTTAAATAAACATGCTAATGTTGAATAGATACATGGTTCAATACAAATTTGATTGGATCATTTTTCCCAGTTTCTTGAATTTTGAAATAGAGAATTTTTGTTGCTACTTTTAAAATTATTTCTATTTATGGCTAAGTTTTTGATGGTTAGAATTTTTCATTATAAATTAAAAATGATAACTAAGCATTTCTAGCTTTGCCCTTATTTACTCTTCTCCAGAGTTAAAAAGTTATATTCTGTAATTGTAAAACTGAGGCATGATTATTAGTCATAATTTCCACCTGTCTCAATACAGAGATAGAAAAGAGCAAATACACATAAGTGGACCAGATAATATTTTATTTATATTTAGTTGTGCATTCCATATTCAAAAACTATGATGTTATTATACATTGTGCATTCTTTCAGGAAGTGATGATAAATAGCTAATTGTAACAAAGTTGTTATTGTCCCACGCAAAGGTGGGTAATAAATGAAAATGGAGGGATAGTGATGAGGACAATACTAATAAGTTACTTGGTGGCTTGAGACAGGTGCTTTGCAATTTGGAATTTTTGAGAAAAGTGGTCATTCCAGACAACTGTATGATTTCTTAGTTCTGTGATTCAAGATGTCTTAATCTGAGATTCAAACTAGGCCCAGAGACTCAAATTAATTTTTATCTTGAACAATTTTTAATTTTGATCTAGATGATTGCCTTTTATGAAGGTGCCTGGCTTGGTGCTACAGAGAAAGAGGAAAGGAAAGAGAGAGTGTGAGAGAGATGCACAACAAGTGAAATACTTAGATTATTTGAAAATAACCAAATTTACTTTTCCTTAGTTGCTTGCGGCCAGCCCCCTGTTGTAGAAAATGCCAAGACCTTTGGAAAGATGAAACCGCGTTATGAAATCAACTCCTTGATTAGATATCACTGCAAAGATGGTTTCATTCAACGCCACCTTCCAACCATCCGATGCCTAGGAAATGGAAGATGGGCTATGCCTAAAATTACCTGCATGAACCGTAAGTGGTCCTTTAGAAAGAATGGACAACCGTGCTATAGCAACTACTAGACCCTCATTTTACCGCTGTGGTATTGATAGTTTAGGGTATGGAGCAAGTAATATTGTTGTGTTTTCTTTCTTTCTTTCTTTTCTTCCATGTAGCATCTGCATACCAAAGGACTTATTCTAAGAAATATTTTAAAAATTCCTCATCAGCAAAGGACAATTCAATAAATACATCAAAACATGAGCATCGTTGGAGCCGGACGTGGCAGGAGTCCAGGCGCTGATCCCTAAAATGGCGAATATGTGTTTTCATCATTTCAGCCAAAGTCCTAACTTTCTGTGCCTTTCCTATCACCTCGAGAAGTATTATCAGTTGGTTTGGATTTTTGGACCACCTTCCAGTCATTTGGGGTTGCTGTGCTCCCAAAACTGTTTAAGCGAAAGTATTGGCATTTAAAAAGAAAGCAAACACAATGAAAGTAAATGAGGGCAGAACGTGAGCATTTCCAGCCTATCCGATTTCTTTAGTTTTCTATTTGCCTCGGTGCAGACCGCTTCATAATGTCCACCAGCCTACTGTACTATTTAAAATGCTCAAGTTTAGCACCAGTGGCCATGTAAATAAGATGATTTAATGTTGATTTTAATCCTGTATATAAAATAAAAATTCACACTGAGTTCTGGCATATTTAATGATGATTATGGAGCCTTACAGGTCTTTAATCATTGGTTTGGCTGCTTTTATGTAGTTTGTTTAGGCTGGAAATGGTTTCACTTGCTCTTTTCCTGACAGCAAGACTGAGGATGGCTTTTCCTGGACAACTAGCAAACAAAACCTTGTACTGCACTGCACCCATCTCAGCCAGAGGTGTGGTTTGCTTCCGAGTGATGCTGAAGCCTGGCCAACGGGATCCTGATGGAACTAAGGACTCCACTGTGGACCTCCTCTTTGCTGCATTCCTTTTTCTTCACTTACAAGAAAGGCCTGAATGGAGGACTTTTCTATGACCAGGAGCATTTTTTTTTTTTAGGGGTCAAAGTGCTAATTATTAACTCAACCAGGTCTACTTTTTAATGGCTTTCATAACACTAACTCTGGTAAGGTTACAGATCAAGGCATTTCACATGGATATAGACTGGGGGCTCTGGAGGGTGGGGGATTGTTAAAACCACACACATGCAAAAAAAGAAATTTTGTATATATAACCATTTTAATCTTTTATAAAGTTTTGAATGTTCATGTATGAATGCTGCAGCTGGGAAGCATACATAAATAAATGAAGTAAGCCATACTGATTTAATTTATTGGATGTTATTTTCCCCAAGACCTGAAAATTGGTGTAGTATGCTAGTTACTTTTCAGTGTTAGCCTTTATACTTTGCTCACACAGTTTGGAACATATAATATAGGTACTTTGTCCCTGATTAAATAATGTGATGGATAGAATGCATCAAGTGTTTACTATGAAAAGAGTGGAAAAGTGTATAGCTTTCAGCAAGTGGTGTTTGCCCATCCTAAGTGTATTTGTAGAGATAGTGTGGGCATTTTTTCCCATCAGGTGGAGTGTATATGTTGAAATTTCTCCTATCTCTTCCCACTCCATTTTCTCCCTCCTATTTGAATAAAGTGACTGCTGAAAATGACTTTGAATAATTATCCACTTAATTTAGTGTGTGAAGAAAAACCGTAATGGAAATAAGGCATTTAGAACTCTTTCCCTGATTTCAGTTACAGCAACATTAAGAAGGGTAGTTAACAAAGTAAATGCAAATAGGAATGATAAATGTTTGAGGAGATAGAGATGTTTAACCTGATTTAAATATTACACAATGTACACAGATATTGAAATATCACGTTGGTACCCCATAAATATGTAACCCTTTAATGTTTTTTATGTATCAGCATAAAAAATTAATTTAAATTTTTTAAAAAGGGAAAGAAAAATTAGAAAAAGAGCAGAAAGGAGTTAACTCAACATTGATTGTTTTTCCTCGAACCTCTTTGGCTTAGAAAGAATGACTGTAGCTCATTATCATACACAGTGTCTTTAAGCAAGTTCCCTTGGTTCCTGCATTAAATGTAACCCACCCTTAGGTGTTCTAGAGCACAGAAAAACATGGTGTTGACCTATTAGGTTTTTATTTTTCTTTTTCTCATTACAATGCACATAATACTTTCTTGTATTTATATTATAACGTGTATAGTGTAAAATGTGAATGACTTTTTTTGTGAATGAAAATCTAAAATCTTTGTAACTTTTTATATCTGCTTTTGTTTCACCAAAGAAACCTAAAATCCTTCTTTTACTACACTGTGACTTGTCTGGTTATTTATAACTTTAAATCCCAACGTGCACCAACATTTTTATATTCTGGTTCCATCATGGAGAAGAAGCTTCTGACTTGGATGAAATGATTTTATATCTAGTAAGGAGACAACTATATATGTACTTGCAAAAACTCAGTAATTCTGGTGGTGTATTTATCTATATACGATGCAAACATGAAACATGTTTCATCTCAAACATGAAAGAAACATACAATAGGAAAATCGAAGCTCAACTGGAGACTGCTTCTTATGAACCAGGCTGTGTTTTGCATACATTATCTCACAATGGGTAGATGAAAGGAGTGCTGTTACTATGTGGTGAGGGATCAGGCAGAGTGATATCAAATTATGTGTCCAAAGGTACATAGTTAATGTATTGTGGAAGCAGATAATCTCTAGAGCCTGAATGCTATTCCCAAGAAAAATGTAAAACATTATGTTCTTTATTTTTATACATTTAGGAGCCCAATTTACTGGCTAGATGATCATGTCTAAATCACTATCTGATGTCAAAGACATCAAGTCCTAATCAATTCAGCTATCCATCTAGTCCTTCATTTTTTAAAAATTTATTCACTGTTTCTTAAGTCTTCACTGTGGGCCAGGCACTGTTCTATGCCCTGAGGATTCATCAGTGAATCAACTAGACATGTCTCTACCTACATAAGGTTTTTATACTGGATACATCCCATGGGAAGTATCTGAGAGTCCATTTTTATTCAGCACCTATATTGACAATCTGGAAGAATTCATTATATATCCTAAAGTTGTATAGGAGATATCAGAAAGCAGTGGGTTCAAAATTATTTTGAGGTTTCTTTTTTAGAATTTCAAAACTACACAGGGAATTGAACATGAATAGACATAGATTTGTTTCATTTTTGAGCTTGTTCTTTCTGTGCACAGCCTATCATTTCTTTTACACAGAACTTGAAATAGAAATGACCCATGGAACTATACAAGCTTTTGTATCATACATGCAAACATGCCTTTATTAGATTGGAATCATCTTATTTTTTGATGAATCTAGGTACTAATAGTGGAATCTGTGGGATGTTCAGAACACTGGGATAGAGTGAGAAATTTAAGGAGACTTGGGCACTATTCAAAGTCAGCAAGAGGTGATCCCCAACATTTTTAAAGACTGTCACATCAGGTAGAATTATGTACCTCTGCCATGGGGGTCTATTAAGAGAGGTGGGCTTCCAGCATAGATAAAATGTGAAAGAGTTAAGAGAAATTTTATAGGGAGAGATATGTCTTTTAATGTGTTAGTAAGTAGACCATTCTTGATTAAAGTGAATTTTCAATATATTGTAGGGAGTAGGAATTAGATTAGTCATGAGCCAATTGCCCAGAAATCATCTATTATCTACAACAAAGTTGTCAAATTTTTAAATGGAAAGAAAAAAATGAAAATTGGTTGCAAAAAGGTTCAGAGTTGATTTTGTGCATGATCTATGCAGGACTATTTACCAAGACAAGAATCTATGAGATAAAATACATCCTAGACAAAAGTAACAAATGTTATCAAGTAGTTGAAGATTCAAGGATATTCATTTTTTATGTGCTTTTTATTCAGCCTAACATTAGGAGTGAAGAAAAAGTTTGTGAAGAGGGAGGCCCACAGTGATGTGTTAGCTCTGATATATGTGCATTTTTTGTTTTCTGTGCTGCAACTCACATTTGCTAAACAAATCCAGAGTAATTCACCCAAATGATTCTTTCTAAAACAAGTCTAAAGAGAAAGTTTATAAAGGTCTTTGAATGAGTCATTCAAGACTGTATAATCTTTTCCTATTATTACTCATTTCTGTGTATTTGGATCCCAGCTGGATAAGAAAGAGCAAATGCCAAAATAGAACAAGAATGGTTTTTGTTGAGATGTTTACAGAATAAGCAAAGTCTGAGTTTTAATTGGAATTTAATTCAGAATTTTGTCTGAGTCCAACAAATGATCCCTGCCAGACATTATAAAAGTTCACCTCCTTAGGCAGTTACTCTTGAATGATTTTTGATAGTGTTTACTTCAAAATAAAATTTTAAAACCAGGTACCCCTCAGATTCTAACTTATTAACAAAAATGGTTTTTTCATCAAGAAGTTAAACAATTGTAAAAAATGTTGTTTTTGGCACGTTTCAAATATTACCATTCTAAAATACACACATACATCATTTTTTTAAAGGTATTCAGGTATTCAATGTAATCTAGATATCATGATAATTTAATATGTACATACCATTATTCTTTTAAGAAAAACTTGAAGTCTTTTAGCAGTCAGAAATTTTACATATCATGTCTGGACTCAGTGTTTTCATCAGCACCCCCCATGGAATTTTTCCAAATATTAAACATTTATAAGTTTGAAAGTGTTCCAGTGATTAAGCTGTCAAATATATATGCATCAAAATTTGTACTTATATTTTGAAAGTTAAGTTTTTCTTAACATAAAGCTATAAAAATTAACAATTTCCTGGACTGAGCTATCATTATAATTTATTGATGTACAATTGATCAAAATAATATAAAGCATTACAAAATTTAAAAGATAATTATATAAATTATAAAATTGTACTGAGAACACATCTCAGTGTGATACCTAGAGATGTTTTTCCCAATTCACTTTTCCATGGAAAAATTTAACTTCGAATTTGATTGTGTCATGGCTTTTCTGTTCCTACTGGAACTTTTTTTACATGATTAACTAGGTGGAAATGATAGTTTTATTATGCAGTGCTACCCAACTTTTTAAGCTCTTTTTGACTTACTGGCAAAAGTTCTATAGTGATCTCTCAAAAATTGTTTTCCATTGCCCTTCAGCTATGTCATAATGAAGTTCTGAATTTTTTTCAGAAACATTTGACTTGAGAAAAGATTTTTCCCAGTCATCAGAAATCATTCATTTTGAATTTTATTGGGTTTGTTCACAGTTTTTACATTCCATGATAACACAAAGTAAGACTTGTAATTGATGAGAGGTGTGTTTCATAAGGTGGTTGGTTTAAATGTGTTTAATTTTATGTACTTATGTATGTATGTATGTATGTATGTATGTATGTGTTTACTTAATGAAATAGGAAAAGGACAGTTATCTACTTTCTGGTTTTCAAAGGTTGTTCCCTGAAACAACAACATAGCATCTAGGAATTTGGAAGAAGAACAAATCTTCAGACCCTACCCCCTTGAATTAGAGATTTGTGGAATGGGGATAGTAATCTGGGCTTTTGCAAAGCATTCCAGATGATTCTGATGCATTCTAGAGTTTGTTAGAACTGATGTAAAGGGAGGTACAAACATTCACAGCCTCCACCACAAACATCTTCTTTGGCAGATAAGTGTTAAGAAAGATGCCATATGGTTGATAAAACTATGGAAATTGCTTTCCTTGGTATGCCTATGAATTCCTTGGAATATGTTGGCATCCTTCCAAGGTAGGCAGTCCTGGTTTGGAGATCTCTGCACTGCACATTCTTATCAGGCTTTTCGTTCACTGTGGGTCTGCATTTGGGACCATGTGTTCTGTCTGTCCGGTGGTTATTACTTTCCAGCCTTTGAATGGGCTGATTTTATAAGGAAGCAGTGAGAAAGGCGTTTGCTCAGGAAAAACTGAATAAAATATTGTGAATAAAATATCCATTTCTTAAAGACTTGTGACAATGTTTTAAATGCAGGATTTATAATGAATTAAAAAACCAAGAAATAGAAGCAAAGAAGATGTTGTAACTTCCCAACAAGAATCAGTCAGGAAAGGAATTTTAAAGGCAATGATAAGCTCTAAAAGAGCTCTAGGTGGGAGAATTCTTTGGCATGAATTGATCTTTGCATTATTCTAATTCCTAGGTCAGAACACCCTCTTCTATGTTCATTAGTCAGACTGAACTCATGTTACACCCACTTTACTGAGCACTTACCATGGTACAAACACTATGCTGCACACAGAAATACAGTTATAAACAGGAACTGGCTGAGTTCCTGTCTTTTTGAAGCTTGCCATCTGATGGGAAATCTTAGAAATAGCACTGAAGTAGGAAGAGAAGTGACTGCTTCAAACGTTGTAGTTAAAATCTCCATTCTTGGCCATCTCTTAATTCTATTCTCCATCTATGCCTGATTCCATTCATAACCATGGCTTTACTGCATACATTATGGTTACTTCTGTGTCTAGTTGGTTGAATTTCATTAGATGTTAAGCCTTATATATTTCAAATTGAACTACTGTCCACTCCCCTCCCTAATCAACTGTCTTATCATTTTCTCTTGCCATAACTGAATAACAAAGACTAGGTGAAATACGACAAATGACAGCTTGTTAGCTTATGCTTGTGGAGGCTGAGCTGTCCAAGACCCATGGCACTGGCATCTGCTCAGCATCTTGTGAGTGCCCTTCTGCTGGGTCAGGGCATGGCACAGGGCATTCCATGGCAAGACAAAGCAAGCTTGCTGCCTGAATCCCTCTTACAAAGCCACTAATCCCAAAGTGGGGGCCCCACCCTTCAAGGTCTCATCTAATCCAAATTACCTCCCAAGACCCCACCAAAAATGGAAAATAAATCTCAACAAGAGTGTACTCAAACTAGCACCATTCATACATTTTTTAAAAAACTAGGAGCCTAAGAGTTGTTCTACCTTCCAATTTAATGCCTATATTCAATCAGTCACCAAATTCTATTTATTTTACTTTCAAAAGTTTCTCATATGTATTCTTTCTATCTCAATTGTCATCAATATCTCATATAACCTTACTGTCTCTAGGTGCACCACTTTCCAATTTATCTTTCAATCTGCTGCAGATTAAAGTGGGCAAATTGGATCTTGGTATTCCCCAGCACAGAATTCTTTAGAACATACTACTTACACAATAAAATCTAATTTCATTTTTATAGACCTTGCTTACCTGTTCAATCTAATATTTTAAAATGATATGGAAAAAATGTTTCTATTCCGTGTGTTATGTGCTTAAGAAAAATAGAAGGAATAGATTTAGAGATCTTAAGTAGATCAACTATCATTTTTTTTTCTTTTGATTAGATCAGTTTGGTTTCCTGTTCAGTTTCTGATCAAGAGTCAGACTCTCAGAGTCCTAATTGTGTGGGAGGCAGACATGGAAGACCAGAAATGCTACTTGACTTGGTGGACTATAGATTTACCCTTCCAGATACACTATCCACCCTTCTCCTCCTCTGCATCCAAAGAGACTGAGTCTATAGACTGCTTCTATTGGGTTCAGTCATGGGGAATGCCCCAGGAAACCAGAGCAAGATAGGACCATGACACCATTGTGGTGACTTGGTCCCTTCCAAATCCTGTGGTTTGTCAGGGACTGGAAGTATCCCTACAACAAAATCGTTGGTCGAACCCAGGAAGCCTTCCCACAAAACCCTTAGTGCTGCTTGGTGCTACTTCTGCTCTCTCCTTGATGTTTTAGGGCTGGAGTACTAAGACCTCTCTGTTGTCACTGGCCTAGGGACACTATGCTGTAAACTGGGATTTTCTGAAGCTGCTCACCTTTGTAAATTGCCCCTTTATTAAATTCTCTTTGATTTAGCCAATCTGATCACTCTTCTATTCCCTGCTGGATTCCTAAGGGAACTTTGATGTATTTCTTCAGGGAAATGATGGAGGTAATCCCCTTCATATCAATCATAGGATGCTATCTGACATTCTGGAAGTCTCTACACTGGTTCCCTTGGGTTTCATCCATAGCATCTCATCATGTGCTTTTATGAGATTTTGTCTTTAGTTCTGTTCTTTCAATCACTGAACATTAATCATGTGATTGTTGCAACTACTAGTCACTTTCCTGCCTCTGCTCTGCATACACATGGCCACACTGCTGGCTGGTTGGTCCTATTTTAATTTCAAAACTAAAACATGACCCTGCAGATCACACTTTCAGTGCTTTTATAATTAGGAGTCAAGAAAAGAATAGGAAAGTTATATATGTGCATAACAAGTGTCTGACACTAAACCCCAGTGTGCTTTAAACCTTCAGGCTCTACATGGACACAGTGGGGCAAGAAGAGAAAGGAGACGGCCATTTTAAATCTGCCAGTGGATTTTGTTTCTCTGGATAGAAGTGTTCCTTTATCTTTCAGAGAAAAATATTCCTTCTTTTTTGGTGGGGAGAAACCATCTGGAATCTGGGGGTCTTAGGTTATACAAGTTTAAGACCAAGTTCATCCTTTGCACAGAATTGGCAAACAGAGACGCTGAGCTGCCCTGCATTAAAACATACGTGTTGTTCTCATCTCATACAAAATATTGTATCTTTTAGATTAAATTTTTACTTTAATACATATTCTGTTTACTTTCTTTGGGGTCTTGATTCTAGGGAGTGGGAAATTCTTGGCAGGAGGACTTCTCAGATGGTTTCAGCAACATGGTGGCAGAAGTGCTGAAATTATAAGAAACTTCTAGTAGAGATCTGTGGCAGGGCCTAGGAACTTTGTGAGTAATCTGATGAAGTGCAAAGTTTTAAGTATTGCTTAGCTGTGTTAGATTCCTTTGTTTCCTCAGGAGCTCACGACATTTTTGTTCTGTCATGACTTTTTTTTCAAAATTGAAAAAAAAAAGGGCCATGGCTTAATTTGGGTGCAGTGAAGAGGAAGAAAGATCAGCAAGAGTGTTAGGAAGCCATAAATTGGTCTGGAGTAACAATCCCAGTTCCAGAAGGGAGGCTGGAGTCAGAATGACTTGCAAGGTGCATTTTTGGAATATGGCAGCATTCCATAATGGAATATATAAAAAAATGGTTGGGGAAAGGAGTGTGCTCATTTACATTTTTGGTCAAGTAACATGTGGTCTTGGGAATACTGTTTTAGCACTAAAGAGAAGTGCCACTTCTTAAAACTAAATGTGGGAACATCTGTGTTACTCAGGCTTCCTAATAAGTAGCACCTTTGTTGTTTACTCTGACAATCCTTTGACTTTTAATTTTGAGACTCTGCTTCTAAAATGTGAGGTAAATTGAAGTTACTTTTATCTTGTATAACAGTATGTAGTTAAAAAAGAGTAATTTAGGAATTTTGAAATAAACATATAAAACAAAGAAAAAAATAATCCAGCAAAATAAATAGAAAAAAATGAGCAAAGTAATTCCAGAAGAATGAGATTAATACAACGATATTATGGGAAAAGATGTGGAGGAAGGAAGAAAACTTCTGGATGTTAATCTAGGTTGAGCCAAAACATGCTATTAAAAGTGGGGCACTGGGATTTACTCATTCTCTGATTAGAAAAGGAGGAAAGAAAAAGATATTAAGTATAACACTTGCATGTAGGGTTGAAGAAAATAGAAATACTTTATAACACTTATGCCAAAAACAAAAAAATAGTTTATATGGAGAACCAAGAAAAATTGGAAATCACTAGCAGGACAAACATCAGCAAGGGGTTTGGAAATGTCTGATTATAGAAGGATGAAACAGATGTGGAATTATTTTTAATTAAATGAGGACATAAAACATGAAAAACAGTCCTGTCCATCCACAAAGGAGGAGGTTCAAGATAGAGATAGACCAAAGGATAAGAGATGCTGAAACATCTGGGAATGAATGGGCCACTGTACTAAGGTTGGAAAATATGCATCTAGGTTGAAAACAGCATGAGCAATTAATGTTTATGGAATCATTACCTGAATCATAACTCTGCCTACCAGACACCATGAAAACACTTTCAGATATGCTTTAAATTATGTCATTGCTGTTTCGTTGTTGTTGTTAATTTGTTACCTAAGTAATATCTGTTCATTGTAAACTTGTTGAAAAATACAGAAAAGCACAAATAGGAGAGTAAGTGTTCAAGAGAAGATTTGCATCAGATCATTATTTTTAACCCACATGGCTCTAAAGTGCGGCCAATAACTATGTGTAGAAGGAACTATTTATTGGGTGCCACTCACGCTCCTAACTGCATTGCCATCTGTTTCTTTTCACAAGAACGTAAGCTCCATGAGCACAGGGCCTCCTCTGTCTTGCACATCACCATGTCCCTAACACCTGCAATAGTACCCAGCCTGAAGCAGGCACTCAATAAATATTTCTTAAATGAATGACTAAATAACCTCTCTTAACATTCACATCAATTTCTTGTCATTCCTATTTACTGATGAGGAAACAGAGGCATAGGGAGATTGTGTCAACTGCCCAAAGCTGCTTAGCACCTAAGAAGTAGAGCTAGAATGTGCACACAGAAAGCTGACTCTGAGCTCAATAACACATTTTGTTATTACTCCTTACATAGAGGGGGATCCTATAGAAATAGAGGTCAATGGGATGATGTCAGTAACATTTTGAAACTAGGACAGAAATCCCTTACCTCCTTACAACAGATGCCATCAAATCTTACCATTATGTATATCCACAAGATACTAATTTTACAAAAAATAGTGTAAATGAATAGAAAGATCAGTAAAGTAGAGGAAAGGGACCAGAGAAAGGGAATAAGAGGAAGGTACGGGTAAGTACTAGGGACTTATTTGAAGCAAATTATATTCCATGCATTTATATTTATGTCAAAATGAATACTAATGTTATAACTATTGTCCAATAAAAATAGTGCATTAATTATTAATCAAGCAGTTCTATTAATCAGCAGCATCTGAAGCTGAGGACAACAAAGAAAAAAATGTTAAGACATTTGCCTCATATACTTTACTCCAGAAATATTATTGTCAGCTACTAAAGTAGTGGCACAATGGTTTAGCAAATAAGAATTACAGAGGATACTGAGATTTAAAGATATCATAAAAATAAATGTTTAGAAAAATATGGGTATGATTGTGTGTATCTAAGCCTCCAGGGTTATTATGAACGTCAGCAACTTCCTATCGGATGTCATTGCATTGTGACTTTCACAGTTGCCTATTTTACCAAAGTGAATAAATTGCAATAGAAGAGAATCAGAAGTTGTTTCCAGCAAGATGTAGACAAATCTCCACATAGCCATTTAACTTGATCCCAGATTCAAGAAATGATTGCATGAAATCTGTAAATGCAGTCCACTTTACAGCATTAACATAGTCTCTGGTATGCTTATACACGTGTCCTAAGAGTGGTCACAATAGTATATGAATATATTATTTTTTTGAAGTGAACAGAGATTACATGAAGTATTCAATTTTTGCTTTTACAGGAAAGGTAGCAGAAAAAGAAATCTATTTAGATTTATTCTATAAATATAAGAGCACAAATTCATTTCTTCATACATTCATTTTTTCATTGACTCAACAAACATCTTTTGAGCAAGTGTTATATGTACTTCAGGAATTATTCTATTTTATTTCTTAGATTCATTTAAGAATTTATTATATCATTACTACAATAGGACAAGATGCTTCTGGTTTTTAGTAATTGCTCCTGAAATTTGAAGGTTTCAACTGTCCAGAAATGGCCTGAAAACATTCAACATCTCTTCTGACACATTGATCACATGTATTATCTGTCCCAGGATTAAAAACATTTCAAAGTAAAGTAAACTCTGTTTTGAAACTAGAAATTGTGAGTTCAAGTTGGAGATCAGGGTAGGATGAAAGATTTGCATTCAAGCTACAAGTAGCTTATAATAATTCTGTGCCAGATATACATTTCTTGAAAGTATTTTCCCAAATATTTTTTTCATGTCATCTGTTACCTCATAACATACTTCATAAGCAGATTTACAATGTGCTGGCACTGTGCCAAATATCACTCTAGCTGAACTTAAGTTCTTGTATGTCTTGGCTTCTTGTTGGGAGTTAACAACTATGTTCTAAAGGTCAACGTAGACAGGAAACCCCCTTTGTGTGTCCTGAACACCATTGAAAGATCCTGAGTTGACCCTATGGAGAGGAGGGGCACAATTGTCAGACCACAGCCAAAAGAGGCGGAGTTGGTGTGGTTGAAAGCAGGTCTGTCTGAAATCAGAAAAGGTAGGATCAGGTCCCAGCATATTCATCTACTACCTAGGGGGCTTCTTTAGACTCAATATCTATGAGAAAAATAGGAGAGATATCAGTAGAGTAGAAGAAAGGGATTGAGGGGGAGAAAGGAGGAACAGGAAAAGAGAAGGGTGAAATTAATTCTATCAAACTTTCCTATGTACATATATGAATATACTGCAGTGGATTATGCCTTTATGTGTATCTGTAATGTACTAATTTAAAAAAATAGGTGAAAGACTAGCAGAGAAAAGGAAACATGGGGAGGGAGGATGGGAGGGAAAGGGAAAATGTTGGGGACTGAATTGGAGAAAATTATATTCTATGGTTGTATAATTATGTCAAAATGAACCCCAATGTTATGTATATCTATAATAGACTAATAAAAATACTACCCCCACACACAAAAAATATCTGTGCAACAACATAGTCACATAAGATAGTGTTTAGGGTTTAGGGTTGTCCAACAACTAACTGTAAAGAGATGATTCTTAGGAAATTTTTTTAATGAATTCATTTCATGGGAGCTTTTGGGTTAGTGAATATCTAAAGAAAAAGGTTTTCTATTTTCTTTTTATTTCTAGTGGAGAAGTGTAAGGACAGAGGCCTATCCCATTCACATCTACCACTTGAGGAAGAGGTCGAAGGAGCTATTAAAGATTGAAACCAAGGCTCACACATTGCTGTGATTTGGGGCAAAGGGGAAAAAGAGTGATGCATAGTTAGAGGGAGAGGGGGCATGGACATTGACTATGAGGGTTGCAGGAAACTTACAGGGCACCACGGGAATATCTGGACACCCAGGAAGAGCCAGAGGGCATTTGGGAAGCTAGGGATGCTGTGAGACCTTCTGTATCAATGGAAGTAAGAGTCAGACTCAATTATTTTATCCACTGTGATCCCCAGAAAGTGGCTCAGCAAAGAGGGCAGTAGATGAGGCCAAAGGTGTTTCAAGCATTTTTGTTTAATACCAGTAGAGAGCCCTTTTTTTTTTTTACAATGAAAGCTGTTTCCAAACACAGATATGTGAAACTGATCAAGGTAGAACTCACTGTGCTGAAATGAGAACAGGGAGCCATTGTTCAGCTCACCAGATGTGTATTTTTACAGCTTCCTTAAGGGCTTCAATTTATAGCCAAGGTTGAGAAATACTGTCTTAGAGTACAGCTCCCAAATGCATTTGCCAGTCATCTTGGGATCTTGTTAAGTGCAGATTTTGACTCAGGAGGTCCAAGATGGGGTCTGTGGTGCTTCAGGTCTAACAAGCTCCCAGGTGGTGCAGATGCTGCTGGTGGGTAACACATACTTTAACATCAAGATCTTGGAGCTTTGGTTCTTACACTTTTGTGGGCAGCAAAGTTTTCTCAGGTACTTATTTACATTTTCTAGGGTGCTCAATTCCCAGAGTTTCCAATTCAGTGGGATATGAAAATTTGCAGTTCTAATACATTCACAGGTGACATAATTGTGTGTGTGACCATGTAGGGCAGTGGTCTCAACTGGTCAGCTCATAAAACATCCTTATGCTGAGCACATGCACTCCTCCCCACTAACCTCCCTCACCCCTATTCTTGTCCCTCACAGAATCAGATTTAAAGTCCCATGGGTGATTCTAATGTACAGCAGGTCTGAGAACCAGTGACATAAGGCCTCATGGATCACATTAGGACTTCAGATTTTATTCTAAAAATAATATAAATTGTCCCTGCTTTTAGAAATAATGCTTGACTGGGTTGAAGGCATTTAAAAGTGGATCACTGATAAAAATCCTGAAACCTGAGTGGTATGCCTTCACCTGGATATGTAATCTCTGTCATCTCTTCCATTACACATGTGGGAGACTTGGAAAGGTTAAGCAGAGAGTTCTCTAATTCCTATAGAGAAACATGTTAAAAGGTCCCCACACTGGGTAATTTTGAAATCTGCTCATGCCAAGCTGGCTATGCAGTTTTGCTCCCTCTTTCTATTAATTTGGGTCTGTCTGTTCCATTGTAAGTTATGTGGCAGAAGCTAATTACTGGGAGCCTGTGATTTGAAGTGACAGGTAATTGAAACTTAGGTTCTCTATGAATATGTGTATAATGTCTAATACATTATTAAACAGTAATTACTTAAAACACAAATGAGACTGATTGAAGTTAGGTCTAGTAGTCAGTGGTTCATATTAAATCTGAAACTATAGATAATTAACAAGGCTCCAAGAAAGCTCATTTCAAGCTAGCTTGCAAAAATTATTTTTTGTCATTTGGCATTAATTATGACAGGCTAATATCCCTAATTTTATTTGGTCTATGTACATTCCCCTCATGTATTCGGGATAAAAACTGGAATGGAAGTTTTAAATTTAAAAAAGGAAGAAAATGATCTGTCCACACTTGTATTAATATTTAATCTTCTTTTCTGAACTAATACTCTGAGGTTGCCAACACAGCCTCAGTGGAAATGATGACTATTTTGAAAGAATACGAAATTGGATTTTAGATTCAAATGGGATATTATTATTTTATAAAATTTGATCACTCAATTTTTTTGGAAATGGAAAACAGAACAATGGGATGCATGCAATCAGTAGCTTGTATCTACGTATCATACTAAATATATACTCTATAAATAATCATTACATTATAAAATGTAGCACATTACATATTATATTATAAATACATGATTTAAATAAAGATTTGATACCATATGTGTATGTATGTGTGTATACATATATATATATATATATATACTTTTTTTTCTTCTTGGCTTTTGGTTCTCAAATGATCCATCTGAAGCTTTGAATCTTGCAGTATTATCACTTATGATGATGCATATTGTACAAAAACAGAAAAAAATGTGCAAATTTCTCAAGGTATGGTTGAAGTAATATTGGTAAACATTCCTTTGTGATTCACAGAAAAGATTCCCAAATTCCGCAGTGTGTGTTTCTCCAAGATCAACACGCCATATTGCCATGCAAACAGCAGCTCTGAGTGCCTCTGTCATCCATCTGCAACTTGGGAGCAAAATCTTATTCTAGCTCATTGAAATCTTTGTGGGGGCTTTAGAACCATAACTTGCAACATGTAGTTTTCATCATAAGCAACAATCTTTCAGGCTAATTTTTTGTAATGAAAATTCATAGTTATGGGCAGAATCTACCACTTCTCCTCACCAGGGTCCTTCTCATTGACTATTGAAAAGTGTGAATTCTCTTCCTGGCTCAAACTTTTTTAAAAAACTAATAATAGTGAGGTTTTTCCAAAGGTCATCTGGCCAAGGAGGACATATTGGCTGTGCATTATGCCAACTAGCATTTGATCCAGTTGATCATTTATGTGAACGACTCTTCTACAAACTTTCTTCATTTGGCTTACGAGAATCACATTCTCCTGAAATTTCTTCTACTCCTTGGGCACCTTCCTTTGCTGGTTCCTCTACATCTCTTCTATTTACTTTCTCACTTATTGATAGTGTCCAGTCTTATGGCTATAAATGTTATTTATGTGTTGATGACTCAACTAAGACCTCTCTATTGAACTCCAGTATATTGCCTATACTACATCTCCTCTTGAATATTAATAGCATCTAAAATGAACACATTCAAATACAAACTCATGGATTCCCCCTCCTCCCGTCTCCATCCATTCCTCTTCCCTATCTCAGCACCTCTACTGCTGACACCCTGGTCCAAGCCACCCTTATCTTTTATCTGGATTGAGCAATAGCCTTCCTTCTGGACTACTGTCTGGGTTTATCCTTGCTTCACTTTGATTTAATCTTGTCAGAGTTTCTAAAGTGAATCTGCTGAAACCTAAGTCAAAGCATGCTATTCCACTATTGAATATCCTTCCAGGGTTGTTCACATCTCCAGAGCCAAAATCCTCATGGACCCTGTTTTTGTGGGAGCTGCCTGACATCCCAGTAGCTCTCTAAATCCTCCTGCTGCTGCTTTCCTCTGGAGGCTGCTAAGGCTGTGCAGGGTGAGCAGGAGGGCTCGAATGCTGTTCCCAGAGCATGTGAACCCCATTCTCACCCTGGAGCTTTGAACTTGCTTTTCCCTTTGCCTGAACCACTCATCCTCCAGTTATCTGCTTGGTTTGCTCTCTCAGCTCCTTCAGATCTTTACTAAACTGTTACCTTTTCATTGAGGCCTTCCTTGAATGGTTTTCTAAAATTCCAACTGCCCCATCCAACACTTCTAGACTTCCTTCCTTGATTTATTTTTATTTTTTAGCATATCAGAGGCTTATTGATTTTGTTTATTGCATGCCTGCTCCCATTAGGCTGTAGGCTCAACGATGGCAGGGGTTTTCATCTAGTTTTCTCACCACTGCATCCACAGCCAGTGACTATAAGTGAACCTGGTCCTTAACAAGCACCTAATAGTAACTGTGGAATGAATGTTCAGCTGTCTCATTGCACACCATTCTTCTTTAAGTCTGAGCAACAAGTGACCCATTTTTGTAGAACTGTAGCTTAACATAATCTTTCTCCATATTTCTCATAGCCTGCTCATTCTAAAAGCTAAATTTCTGTTTCCTATTTCTTTCATTCAATAAATACATAATGATTGATCGTTGTGTGCCAGACCTTGTGCTAGATGCTAAATAATGTAGTACTGAAGCATTGTCCTTATCATCAGAAAAGACACTGGATGAATAATAACACATAAATAATAATAATTTAAATTGAGATAAAACTTTATTGTGAGAGGAATTGAGAGTAGAAAATATTTAGATGGTGTCAGAAGGTCACCCTAAGGAGCTGACAGGTAAGATGAGTTGAAAAGCCCAAAAAAGAAACTCTACACTCTTAAGCCTTGGGTGTGGAGTGAGTGTAGTTCAGACGTAGAGCACTTGCCTAGCATGCTTGAGGCCCTGGCTTCAATACCAGTATCATGGGGGTGGGTGCGTATAGTTTAGTAAATGAAAACAGACCTATATAAAAGTTACCAGTAAGTAAAGTAGATTACTTGAGAAACCGATTGAAAGTCACTATGATTCAGATGGCAATCTCGATTAGCAGATCCTGGAGGTTCTATAGCAACAGGTAGTGGCTAAGAGATTGAATACCTGGGTCAAATATGGGCTTCATCTTGTAACAGACTTGTTAATATTTAAGAAGTTATTAGCTACTCTTTACCATAGATTCCTCATCTCTAAAATGGGAATAATCATAGTGTCTACCTCTTACGGTCGTTGCATTATCAGGTGAGTCATTACATGTTAAATACTGATAATGGTATCTGCAACGTAGTGCCTTAGTCCATTTGGGTGGCTATAAGAAAAGACCATAGACTGGGTAGCTTACAAACAGCAAAAACTTACTGCACACAGCTCTGGAGGCTGGGAAACCGAAGATCGGGTGCCGACTGATCTGGTATTTGGTTCATAGACGGGACCTTCTCTATGTCCTCATGTGGTAGCAGGGGCAAGCTAGCTCTCTGGGGTCTCTTTCATAAGAGCACTAATCCTGTTCCTAAGCACTGCACACTCAGACCTAATCACCGTCCAGTGGCCTCACCTCCTCATGCTATCCATACATGAATTTTGAGGGGACACAAATATTAAGACCAAATCAGTAGTATATATTTTAATCTAAAGTTGAGTACATATTCTGAAATCAATCACTTTATCACATCCAGAGATTCCACCCTGGTCCACACCACCATCATTTACAAAATATTTTTTTTATTTATTTATATTTGTTCATTTTAGATATACATGAGAGTAGAGTGTATTTTGCCATATCATACATACATGCAGTGTAATTTATTCTAATTAGAATCCCATTCTTGTGGTTGTACATGATGTGGAGTTACACGGGTCATGTATTCATATACGAACATAGGAAAGTTATTTCCAATTAATTCTACTGTCTTTCCTATTCACATTCCCTCACCCTTCCCTTCATTCCCCTTTGTCTAATCCAATGAACTTCTTCCCTCACCCACTTATGGTGTATCAGTTTCAACATATCATAGAGAACATTTGGCCTTTGGTTTTTTGGGATTGTCTTATTTCACATAGCATGATCATCTCCAGTTCCATCCATTTACCAGCAAAGTTATAAAGTCATTCTTCTTTATGACTGAGTAATATTCCATTGTGTATATGTACCGTATTTTCTTTATCCATTCATCTGTTGAAGGGCATGTAGGTTGATTCCATAGCTTAGCTATTGGAAGTTGAGATACTAAGAACATTGATGTAGCCCATCACTATAGTATGCTGATTTTAAGTCCTTTGGGTGTATGCCAAGGAGCGGGATAACTGGGTCAAATGGTGGTTCCATTCCAAGTTTTCTGAGCATTCTCCATACAGCTTTCCAGAGTAGTTGCACCAATTTTCAGTCCTGCCAGCAATGTAAGAGTATATCTTTTCTCCCACATCCTCACCAATACTTATCATTCCTTGTACCTCGATGATTGCCATTCTGACTGAAGTGAGATGGAATCTCAGTGTAGTTTTTTTGTTTTTACAATTTAACATTCATGTTATTTATTTGTTTTTAAGTGGAGCTGAGGACTATATCCAGTGCCTCACACATGCTAGGCAAGTGCTCTTACCACTAAGTTACAACCTCAGCCATCAGTGAAATTTTATTTTATTTTATTTTATTTTATTTTAAATTTTAGTTTATTGTGCACAAATGGAGTACAACTATCATTTTCTGGTTGTGCACAAAGTAGAATCATACAATTTGCCTATTCATACATATACATAGGGTAAAGATGTTTGTCTCACTCTATTATCTTTCCTCCCCGCCCCTCATTTTCCTCTATACAAGCCATCCCTTCTCCATTCTTCCTGTACCTCCCCCCACCCCCGCTATGTGTCATCAATCACTTATAAGAGAAATCATTCAGACTTTGGTTTTTGGGGATTGGCTTATTTCACTTAACATGATCTTCTCCAATTCCAACCATTTACCTGCAAATGTCATAATTTTATTATTCCTTATGACTGAATAATATTCCATTGTGTATATACACAATCTCTTTATCCATTCATCTACTGAAGGGCCTCTAGGTTGGTTCCACAATCTAGCTATAGTGAATTGGGCTGCTATAAACATTGATGTGGCTGCATCACTGTAGTATGCTGATTTTAAGTCCTTTGGATATAGGCCAAGGAGTGGGATAGCTGCGTCAAATGGTGGATTCATTCCAAGTCTTCTAAGGAATCTCCACACCGCCTTCCAGAGTGGCTACACTAATTTGCAACCTCAGGGGCAATGTATGAGTGTACCCTTTTCCCCACATCCTTGCCAACACCTATTGTTGCTTGTATTCTTGATAATAGACATTCTAATTGGGGTGAGATGATATCTTAAGGTAGTTTTGATTTGCACTTCTCTTATTGCTAGAGATGTTGAACATTTTTTCATATATCTGTTGATTGCTTATAGATCCTCTTCTGTGAAGTGTCTACACATTTCCTTAGCCCATTTATTGACTGGGTTATTTGTATTCTTGGTGTAGAGTTTATTGAGTTCTTTATATATTTTGGAGATTAGTGTTCTATCTGACATGTGTGTGGCAAAGATTTTCTCCCACTCTGTAGGCTCTCTCTTCACATTGCTGATTGTTTCCTTTGCTGGGAAAAAGCTTTTTAGTTTGAACCTATCCCAATTATTGATTCCTGCTTTGATTTCTTGTGCTTTGGGAGTCATGTTAAGGAAATCTGGTCCTAGGCTGATATGATGAAGATTTGGACCTACTTTTTCTTCCAGGTCTCTGGTCTAATTCCTAGGTCCTTGATCCATTTTGAGTTGAGTTTTGTGCAAATTGAGAGATAGGGGTTTAGTTTCAATTTGTTGCATATGGATTTCCAGTTTTCCCAGCACCATTTGTTGAAGAGGCTATATTTTCTCCATTATACGCTTTTGGTTCCTTTAGTATGAGAAAACTGTATTTATGTGGGTTTGTCTCTGTGTCCTCTATTCTGTACCATTGGTCTACCTGCCTATTTTAGTGCCAATATCATGCCATCTTTGTTACTATTGCTCTGTAGTATAGTTGAAGGTCTGGTATTGTGATCCCTCCTGCTTTGCTCTTCTTGCTAAGAATTGCTTTAGCTATTCTGGGTCTCTTATTCCTCCGAATGAATTTCATGATTGCTTGCTCTATTTCTATGAGATCCATCATTGGGATTTTAATTGGAATTGCATTGAATTTGTATAGTGCTTTTGGTAGTATGGCCCTTTTGATAATATTAATTCTGCCTATCCAAGAACATGGGAGATCTTTCCATCTTTTAAGGTTTTCTTTAAGTTCTTTCTTTAGTGTTCTGTAGTTCTCATTGTAGAGGTCTTTCATCTCTTCTGTTAGATTGATTCCCAATTATTATTATTTTTTTAGGCTATTGTGAATGGGGTAGTTTTCCTAATTTCTCTTTCAGATGATTTATCATTTATGAATAATAATGCATTAGATTTATGAATGTTGATTTTATATCCTGCTACTGTACTGAATTCATTTATGAGTTCCAGAAATTTTCTGGTGGAATTTTTCGGCTCCTCTAAATATATAATCACATCATCTGCAAATAGTGATAGTTTAAGTTCTTCTTTTCCTATTCGAATCCCTTTTATTTCTTTAGTTTACCTAATTGCTCTGGCTAGAATTTCAAGGACGATGTTGAACAGAAATGGTGAAAGAGGGCATCCCTGCCTTGTTCCAGTTTTTAGAGGGAATGCTTTCAGTTTTTCTCCATTTAGAATGATGTTGACCATGGGCTTAGTGTAGATAACCTTTTAGTAATTTGAGTTTTCTTTCACCTTCTCTTTGTTAGTGTGGCTAAGGGTTTATCAATTTTGTTTATTTTTTCAAAGAACCAACTCTTTGTTTTGTCAATTTTTTGAATACTTTATTTGGTTTCAATTTCATTGATTTCAGCTCTGATTTTTATTATTTCATATCTTCTACTACTTTTGGGGCTTATCTGTTCTTCTTTTTCTAGGGCTTTGAGTTGTAATATGAGGTCGTTTATTTGTTAACTTTTCTTTCTTTTGTTGAATGCCCTCCAAGCAATGAATTTTTCTCTTACAGTGTCCCAGAGATTTCAATATGTTGTATCGTTGTTCTTGTTAACCTCTATGAATTTTTTCATTCCCCCCGATGTCTTCTGTTATGCATACATCATTCAATAGTGTATTATTTAATCTCCAGGTGTTAGAATAGTTTCTATTTTTTATTTTATTATTGATTTCTAATTTCATTCCATATGATCTGACAAAATACAAGGTATCTCTATTTTTTTGTACTTGCTAAGAGTAACTTTGTGGCATAACATATGGTCTATTTTAGAGAAGGATTCATGTGCTACTGAGAAGAAATTGTATTCACTTGTTGCTGGATGAAACACTCTATATATGTCTGTTAAGTCTAAATTATTGATTGTGTTATTGAGATCTATGATTTCTTTGTTCAATTTTTGTTTGGATGATCTGTTCAATAGCGAGAGAGGTGTATTATAGTCACCTAGTATTATTGTGTTCTGGTCTATTTGGTTCCTGGAATTGAGAAGAAGTATTTGTTTAACATACATGGATGCACTATTGGCTAGGGCATAAATATTTATTTATTTATTTATTTATTTTTATTTATTTAATTTTGATTCATTGAGCACAAATGGAGTACAGCTATTGTTTCTCTGGTTGTACACAAAGTAGAGTCACACCATCTGTGCATTCATACATGTACACAGGGCAATGATGTTTGTCTCATTCTGAGACAAATAGAAAACCTGCACTACAGAATATTGGCTAGGGCATAAATATTTATTAGTCATACCCCCCCCCACTCCGACCTCATCCCTCCCTTCCCTCTATGCTATCTATCCTTCCTCCATTCTTGCCTCCCTTCCACCTCGCATTATGCATCATCATTCACTTATCAGAGAGATCATTTGGCCTTTGTGGGCCATAAATATTTTTGATCATTATGCCTTGCTGATTTATGCTTCCCTTAAGCAGTATGAAATGACCTTCTTTATCCCTTCTGACTAGCTTTGGCTTGAAGTCTGCTTTATCTGTAATGAGAATGGAAACCCCTGCTTTTTTACTGAGTCCATGTGCATGGTATGTTTTTTCATCCTTTCACCTTTAGTCTGTGAGTGTCCTTTTCTATGAAATGAGTCTCTTGAAGGCAACATATTGTTGGGTCTTTCTTTTTAATCCAATCTGCCAGTCTATGTCTTTTGATTGCTGAGTTTAGGCCATTAACATTCAGAGTTATTATTGAGATATTACTTGCATTCCCAGTCATTTTGACTTATTTTTGACTTTTAACTTGACTTGGTTTCTCTTTTAATTGACTATTCCTTTAATGTAGTTCCTCCCTTTGCTGACTTACATTGTTGTTTTTCATTTCTTCCTCTTGGAATATTTTGCTGAGAATATTCTGTAGTGCAGGTTTTCTATTTGTGAATTCTTTTAGCTTTTGTTTGTCATGGAAGGATTTAATTTCATCATCAAATCTAAAAGTAAGTTTTGCTGGGTATAAGATTCTGGGTTGGCATCCATTTTCTTTCAGAGCTTGAAATATGTTGTTCCAGGCGCTTCTTGCTTTTAGGGTCTGCCTGAGAAATCTGCTGATATCCATATTGGTTTCCCCCTGTATGCAATCTGATGCTTTTCTTTTGCAGTCTTTAAAATTCTATCTTTATTTTGTATGTTAGATATTTTCATTATAATGTGCCTGGGCGTGGGTCTGTTGTAATTTTGTGTGTTTGGTGTCCTGTAAGCCTCATGTATTTGATTTTCCATCTCATTCATCAGATTTGGGAAATTTTCTGATATTATTTCATTGAACAGATTATTCATTCCTTTGGTTTGTATCTCTGTGCCTTCCCCAATCCCAGTAATTCTTAAATTTGGTCTTTTCATGATTATCCATAGTTCTTGGAGGTTCTGTTCATGATTCCTTACCATCTTCTCTGTTTGGTCAACTTTGTTTTCAAGATTAAATATTTTGTCTTCATTGTCTGAGGTTCTGTCTTCCAAGTGATCTAGCCTGTTAGTTATGCTTTCAATTGAGTTTTTAATTTGGTTTATTGTTTCCTTTCCTTTCAAGGATTTCTGGTTTTTTTTTCAGAACTTCTATATCTTTATTGAAATGATTTTTTGCTTCCTGCAATTGCTCTATTAGCTGATTTTTCATAGCCTGCATTTGCTCTCTCGTCTCATTGGTTGCTTCTCGCATCGTTTTAATTATGTACATTCTGAACTCCCTTTCTGACATTCCATCTACCATGTTGTCATTGAGTTCTATTGATATAGTATCTAGGTTTGTTTGGGACACTTTTTCCCTTCTTTTCTCATGTTGCTCATGTATCTTCTCCTCTAGTAGGGCGAATCAGAAGTATTGCAGTTTCACTTAAAGATTATCGTGTCCCTGCAGATTTTCAATACCTCTCCTTGAAGAGATTAATATTAGCAACACAGCACATAAACAATATGCATCCTTAATATATACCCTACTTAGATATTTACTGTTGTCATAATATACAGAGATGGGTTCACCTTATTATCTACAGCAAAACCAATAGGTTTGTAATATGGAACACAATTTCAAATGGTGGAAAAAGAGGATGAGGAGGGGTGTAGTATATAATGTTAATGAGATAGGAAGTGAGTCTATAGAGATACTATGTCATAGGAATAGTGAAAGTGGGGTTAAAAGAAATAGGTTGTCAGCATGAGAAAAGAGAGAGTATCCAAGGAAACAGATAAATAAGAGGACGATAGAGAGATAAGGATATTAATAAAAGAAAAAAAGTGGGAATATTAGGTATAATAGGAATAATTGTAATACTATTTAAAAAAAGTTCAGCAATAAAATTATACTGTACTGTTCAAACCTCCTATTGTTCAGTCGTCTGTTGCCTGAGAGGTGCTTGATAATGCAGTGCTCAGGCCTGTGGGGAAGGTCCAGCAGCTGGTCCTCTGGGCTCCTCCCAGCTGGGGCTGCGCACCCGGAGCAGGCCTGGTGTTGGGCCTCATCAATGAAGTTTTAATTTGCCTTTCTCTAATTGCTAGAGATGTTGAACATTCTTTTCATATATTTGCTGACCATTCATATTTCTTCCTCTGTGAAGTGCCTATTCAGTTCCTTTACCCATTTACTGATTGGGTTGTTTTGTTGGTAGTAAGTTTTTTGAGTTCTTTACATATCCTGGGGACTAATGCTCTATCTGAGATTCAGGTGGCAAAGATTTTCTCCCATTCTGTAGGCTCTTTCTTCATGATTGTTTCCTTTGCTATAAAGAAGCTTTTTAGTTTGAGACCATCCCATTTTTTGATTCTTGATTTTACTTCTTTCACTTTAGGGGTTTTGTTGAGGAAGTTGGTTCCTAAGCCTATATATGGAAAGTTGGCCCTACATTTGCTTCTAGTAAGCACAGAGTCTCTGGCTTAATTCCTACGACTACTTTGAGTTTTATGCAGGGTGAAAGAGTGGGGTTTAATTTCTTTCTGCTACATATGGATTTCTAGTTTGTCCAGCACAATTTGTTGAAGAGGCTATCTTTTATATAATGTATGTTTATGGTGCCTTTGTTTAGTATAACTATATTTATGTGGGTTTGTCTCTGGGTCCTCTATCTGTTCCATTGGTCTTTATGTCTGTTTTAGTGTCAATACTATACTGTTTTTTTGTTATTATAGCTCTGTAGTATAATTTAATGTCCAGTATTGTGATGCCTCCTCCTTCACTTTCCTTGCTGAGGATTTCTTTGGCTATTCTGGGCCTCTTATTTTTCCAAATGAATTTCATGACTTTTTTTATATTTCTATGAAGAATGTCATTGAAATTTTAATGGGACTTGCATTAAATCTGTATAGCACTTTTGGTAGTATGGCCATTTTGACAATGTTAATTCTACCTGTCCAAGAGCATGGGAGATTTTTCCATATTCTAAGGTCTTCTTCAATTTCTTTCTTTAGACATCACCATCATTTCTTACCATACTCCTAAACTGCCTTCTTTTTTGTCTGTATGTATTTACTCTTTACCCGATACCATCCATTTCTCACACAGTAGTCAGGTATATTATCTTAAAACATCACTTAATCATGTTACTCACCTGTCCAAGGCCATCCGAGATTTAAGTAAACTTCACTTGGAATAAAATCCCAAACTTTTATCAAGACCTTTAAGGCCCTTCATGATGGAGCCTTCGTCTGCCACCTGGAACTCAGTTTCTCCCAGGTTCTCTTTATTCACTGTGCTCTGCTGTCTGGATCTCATTCCCATCTCATCTTCATGAGGAATGATTTTTCTGTTTATAATTTGAAATGTTCTTGCTATAGCTTTCCCCATGTTTCAGATGTCTGCTCAAATGCATTCTTAGAAATGACTTTAATTATCATCACATCTAAACAGATATCTCTTTATCCTGTGATGAATTGCTTGCTCTTTTATACTCTTTATCAACTGAAATTACATATCTTTTTAGTTTTTTACTTGTTTCTTGCTTTCTTCCTCCACTAGCTCAGAGTACATGCAACTGTAATAGGTCAAGGACTTAAGAAGTATTTGTTGAATAAGTTAATGCTTCACATATTCTGAAAAATGAAAGAAGAACCAATTTAAGGTTACTTTTATTCTTGGTAACTACCATTCTGACTGTAGTGAGATGGAATCTCAATGTAGGTTTAATTTGTATTTCCATAATTGCTTGAGATGTTAAACATTTTTTCATGTATTTGGTGACCATTTGTATTTCTTCTTTTGAGTTTATTTCTGTTGAGTTATTTTGGTTATTTAATAATTTAATAATTATTAATTTATTGGGCTATTTGGGTTTTTTTGGTGTTAAGTTTTTTGAGTTTTTTTGTATATCCTGGATATTAATGCCTTATCTGAGAAGCAGGTGGCAAAGTTTTTCTCCCATGTTCTCTTCACGTTCTTAATTGCTTCCTTTCCTGTGAAGAAGCTTTTTAATTTGATGCTATCCCACCTATTGATTTTTTTAAATTTTATTTCTTACACTTTATGAGTCTTTTTAAGGAGATAACAATAAATATTGGTGAGGATCTGGGGAAAAAGGTACATTCATATGTGGTTGGTGGGGCTGCGAATTGGTACAACCACTCTGTAAAGCAATACGAAGATTCTTCAAAAAACTAGGAATGGAACACCATATGACCCAGGTACCCACCCCTTGGTATATATCCAAAAGATTTACAATCAGCATACTCTAGTGACACAGTCACTCTGTTCATAGCAGCTCCACTCACAATAGCCATACTATTGAGCCAAACTAGGTGCCCTTCAGCAGATGAATGGACAAAAAAACTGTGGTTTATATACACAATAGAGTATTACTCAGCCACAAAGAAGAATGACATTATGGCATTTGCAAGTAAATGGATGGAACTGGAGGCTATCATGCTAAGTTAAATAAGCCAGTCCCCCAAAATCAAAGGTTGACAGATATCTCTGATATGAAGAAGCTAATCCAAAATGGGGGCAGTGGTTTAAAAATAGAATAGAAAAAAAGATCTGTGGAGTAGACAAAGAGGAATGAAGGGAAGGAAGGAGGAATGGGATAGGGAAAAACAGTGGAATGAATCTGACCTAACTTTCCTATGTACATATATGATTATACCATAGTGAATCTCACCATTATGTATATCCACAGGATACTAAATTAAGGGGGAAAATCTCTACCAAATAAATGAAATGCCAGCAGAGTAGAGGGAAGAGAATAGGAGGAAGAAAGAGAGAAGGAATGGGTGAAGTACTGAAGACTGAATTAGAACAAATTATATTCCATGCTTTTTTAAGTATGCCAAAATGAATCTTAATGTTATATATGACTGAAAAGAACCAAAAAAAAAAAAGGTAAGAGTTTACTCAAGGTGGGGAAAATGGTGAGTCAGTGTCTGAACTCTGGTGTAGGGGTGAAGAAGCAAGCTCTGGAGAACCAAGGTCTCATTTTGTATCCCAGCTGTACACTCAGTAATTGTGTGGTCTTGGGTGAGTTCTTAAACTCTAAACAAATAAAAATAGTTTTGAGATTGGCGTGAGGGTTGGTGAGGTCATGGGAGTTTGAGTTTTTTAGCAGTGCAGAGAACTGAGGCAGCATAGAAGAAGTCAATGTTAGGTGAAGCAAAAGGGTCTTGGAGTCACTCCCTGATTTTGAATTCTTGCCTAGCACTTACCAGTTGTATAACATTAGACAAATTACTAGATAGCTCTGTGCTTCAGTTTACCCATTTATCAAACAAAGACAATAGCCATCCTTACCTCATTATGTTATTAAATAAGATTTTAGTTTTGCAGTAGATTGCCTGGCACTGGGACCAAATTCATGGGTGTGCTGCAGTGCTCAGAGGGGCCAGAAGCACTATTGTCACTGTCTAAGTTCCTTTCACTTTTCTTTTTGTTTATTTGTTTGTTTGTTTGCTTGTTTTTAGTTCATTGTACACAACTGGAGTACAACTATAATCTTCTGGTTGTACACAAAGTAGAATCATGCAGTTTGCATATTTATGCATATACATAGGGTATAGATGTTTGTCTCATTCTCTTTCCTTCCCCGCCCCCTCCCCACCCTTCATTTTCCTCTATACAATCCATCCCTTCTCCATTCCTCCCGAGCCTCCCCCCACGCCTGCTATGTGTCATCAACCACTTATCAGAGAGATCATTCAGCCTTTGGTTTTTTGGAATTGGCTTATTTCACTTAACATGATCTTCTCCAATTCCAAAGATTTACCTGCAAATGTCATAATTTTATTATTCCTTATGACTGAATAACATTCCATTGTGTATATACACAATCTCTTTATCCATTCATCTACTGAAGGGCATCTAGGTTGGTTCCACAATCTAGCTATAGTGAATTGGGCTGCTATAAACATTGATGTGGCTACATTACTGTAGTATGCTGATTTTAAGTCTTTTGGGTATAGGCCGAGGAGTGGGATAGCTGGATCAAATGGTGGCTCCATTCTGAGTTTTCAAAGGAATCTCCATACTGCTTTCCAGAGTGGCTGCACCAATTTGCAGCCCCACCAGCAGTGCATGAGTGTACCTTTTTCCCCACATCCTCGCCAACACCTACATCCTCACCAACACCTATTGTTGTATTCTTGATAATAGACATTCTAATTGGGGTGAGATGATATCTTAGGGTAGTTTTGATTTGCATTTCTCTTATTACTAGACATGTTGAACATTTTTTCATATACTTGTTGATTGCTTGTAGATCCTCTTTTGTGAAGTGTCTGCTCATTTCCTTAGCCCATTTATTGATTGGGTTATTTGTATTCTTGGTGTAAAGTTTTTTGAGTTCTTTATATATTCTGGAAATTAGTACTCTATCTGATGTGTGGGTGTGGCAAAGATTTTCTCCCACTCTGTAGGCTCGCTCTTCACATTGCTGATTGTTTCCTTTGCTGAGAAAAAGCTCTTTTGCTGATGACATGATTCTATATTTAGAGGAGCCGAAAAATTCCACCAGAAACCTTCTGGAACTCATAAACGAATTCAGTGAAGTAGCAGGATATAAAATTAATGCTCATAAATCTAATGCATTTTTACTCATAAGTGATGAATCCTCTGAAAGAGAAATTAGGAAAACTACCCCATTCACAATAGCCTCAATTAAAAAAAAAATACCTGGGTGTCAATTTAACAAAAGAGGTGAAACACCTCTAAAATGAGAACTACAGAACATTGAAGAAAGAAATTAAGGAAAATCTTAGAAGATGGAAAGATCTCCCATGTTCTTGGATAGGCAGAATTAATATCGTTAAAATGGCCATACTACCAAAAGCGCTATCCAAATTCAATGCAATTCCAATTAAAATCCCAATAATGGACCTCATAGAAATAGAGCAAGCAATCATGAAATTCATTCAGAGAAATAAGAGACCCAGAATAGCTAAAGCAATTCTTAGCAAGAAGAGCAAAGCAGGAGGGATCACAATACCAGACTTTCAACTATACTACAGAGCAATAGTAACAAAGATGGCATGATATTGGCACTAAAATAGGCAGGTAGACCAATGGTACAGAATAGAGGACACAGAGACAAACCCACATAAATACAGTTTTCTCATACTAGACAAAGGTGCCAAGAACATACATTGGGGAAAATATAGCCTCTTCAACAAATGGTGCTGGGAAAACTGGAAATCTATATGCAACAAATTGAAACTAAACCCCTATCTCTCACCTTCACAAAACTCAACTCAAAATGGATCAAGGACCTCGGAATTAGACCAGAGACCCTGCACCTAATAGAAGAAAATGTAGGTCCAAATCTTCATCATATTAGCCTAGGACCAGACTTCCTTAACATGACTCCCAAAGCATAAGAAATCAAAGCAGGAATCAATAATTGGGATAGATTCTTTCATTTTTTGAACAAGGCACCTGACTTTTTCAGTTTGCATTGAGTTCCTAAAATTTTGTATCTAGTCCTGCCTTGCACATAGTTATCAATCCATAAACACTCATGATAATGATAAAAAAGAAGAACCAGTGTAAAATGTTTGCTTGGAAGTTGTGAGTTACTTCTACTTTTCAGCTATACACATGGTAATGCATATTTTGAGTTGGCTCTTTTTTTCTCCTCTTGCAGTGATTACTGGACAGTGCTGTCTGTTATTCACCATCTGGAAACCATTGTTATATATGTTCCTCACCCCTTCCCTTTCTCTTTTAGTGATTTGAGACAAAAAGGCGAACAGGTGAACATGGTCCCTTTTACTCTGCCCTGGTGAGAACTATATCACTCTGCATACTTGATTTTATTTTTTTAAATTTTTCATATCAATGGTCTTTTACATATTTATTTATATATGTGGTGCTGAGAATTGAACCCAGTGTCTCACACATGCTAGGCAAGCGCTCTTCTGCTGATCCATAACCCCAGCCCCTGCATACTTGATTTTTATGAATTTAAATGGTTATGTGTACTTTGAATGGACTTTTTACAAATGGAGTTCTTCATAAGGTTCATGCATATTGATGTGTCATTTCTTCACTTGTATCCCATGTCCTTAATGCCAAAGTCAATATATTATTATTTTAGGAAAACAGACATGATATTGAAGATACTTGACTACCAGCTTAGAAGGTCCTATATAATATTTTCTCTTTTTTTCCCCTAGAGCTCATCTTTGTTAATTTAGATCTATTTGATTTAAGATGAGTGGAGAGTCAGGAATTATCCCACAGTAGATGCTTCTGAGAGACCCAAAGCCTAAGTTGTGACCTGACTTTACATGGTACTTCAAACAATTCTTGCTTATCTTTCATTATAACAAATAAGTTTCTTCAAATTGAATGCTAAAAAAAGTGAACACACAGAAAATATCTTCAAGATTTTAATATTTCTAAAAATCTGCAAAAATTTTTGTTGTAAGATGAGGTTCTTTTTCTTTCCCTTGGAAATGCATTTAAATGCTGAAATTGAATTGATGTGAAACTATTCAACAGATCTATAGACATTTGGAATGTGGTTTATAACAATAAGAAATATTTTCTATAGAAAATCAGGCTTCTATTAAATTGATTTCTAGGCAGAACACTTCAACTTAAATATCCCAGTATTGGCTTTCTATAAAACTGAGAAATAGATAATTAGATATGATTTCATCTACTAACACTTACACTTTCTATTTTCATTTTGAAAAAAACAATTTTCTCCATCAGTTAAAATGCTGAAAATGGATGATTTTATTATAGCTTAGAAAGTTCATTTTTATTTAATCTTTTATATAATGAAAGGAAGAACACAGTATCAACTTTGATAAAGTTTTTTTTTTCTTTTGGTAATTATTCTGATATGTGGTGCTAATTCTGTATTCAGACCTGATCTGAATGAAGCCAAGAAGTTGTGTATGGATAGTCTTAATATATTTTTATTGTATTTATACAATAAGGCATGGAGAATCTAATGATACCCTGGAAAGAGAAAAACTAATTTAGTCTGAACAACCAGTTCTAATACAGATCGGGGACTATCAAATAGCAAATCTATTTTAGCAGAACTTGAGATTTAGATGTAAATAGGATACTGAAAGTTGCAGGATTAACTCTTACGGCCTGACACGGTGTTTAGATTTTGGGTATTAACTTGGATTAAAAGTTTTGCTGAGCCAGGTGTGGTGGTGCACTCCTGTAATCCAAGCGACTTGGGAGGCTGAGTCAGGAGGATCTTGAGTTCAAAGCCAGCCTCAGCAACTTAGCGAGGCCCTAAGCAACTCAGTGAGACCCTGTCTCTAAATAAAATACAAAATAGGGCTGGGGATGTGGCTCAGTGACCAAGTGTCCTTGAGTTCAATCCCTATTTCCAAAAAAAAAAAAAAAAAAAAAAAAAAGTTTTGCTGAAGTATTTTGATTAATGAGACATTTAGAAGTCTTCATTTGTGACAATTTCATTTTCTGGAAATCTCTTTGAAGATTTCTTTAAATTCACTGGGCAGGTAAAAGACAGATGGTTTCAAAATGGGAGGAAGAGAAAAATGATTTTTTCCGTCAAGCTTATATTGATGAATCTCAAAATGATAGCTATAAACTGCCCAGAAACATTTCTGATGACTTTGGGGTTTATTTTTCTTTTCTAAAAGAAAATTTGTTTTATTCTTGATTTTTTTTATATTTCAAACTTCAGCTTAATTCTCAATTTTTTTTCTACTATTTGACCAAATTTCTTTCTAATACCCTAATGCCTGTGGCTCTCCCCTACCTTGTTTTTTGTGAACCTAATGTATCTTAAGAGATAACATGCCTCATAACTTTAGATATTGTAGATTTAAAACAATATAAGACTTGAGTTGATTTCTTTTAAAGAGAGTGTGCCTTCTGATGGGAAGGTAGATCTTGTTCAGGTGTAATTTTAGGCTTTTTGAGGACTAGACTACATATTTTTACTTCCTTTTCCTTATTGTGCAGCCTTTAGTTTTGTGGGTGGCCACTCCTTCTAGTGCATACCTCATCTGTCACAAAACTAAAATTTTGTGACATCTACTAATGCCTTTCTACTTTGCTGGAGCTTAAAATGTAAACTGGTTTCTCTGTACTGCATGCTGCTGATAGTTTTCAGCTTTGCAGTTGCTCTGAGTCTTGTGGCATCTCTCCTGGCTTCTGTGTAGCTTTAGGTATTGTCCCCTGACCCATAGGGAATCCAATAACTCACGGAGAATATGGGTATGGTTCTCTGGACTCCTTTCTGAGTCTCTCTTTCTGAAGAAATTTGACTCTGAAGTCCTACTCTCAAACTCGTATCTCTCTCTTCCTTCCTGCAAGACTTTCAACTTGTGCTCTATTTCCAACTGCCTGAATGAGGAAAATCACTGTAAGGAAAAAATGAGGGGAAATGTGGAGCCAACCTCCTACACTTCTCTTCCCTCAAGGATTACAGCATCTGTACTGCTTGTTCTCCAGTGTCTAGCAATTGTTCTCTTGTTTTATCCAGTTCTTACTAACGCACTATAAGATATTTTGTTGTGACCAGAACTGGTTTTCTTTGCTCTTCAATTTACTATAATACATTTTCCATCCTTTTACTCTATTAAGCTGCTCTTTACAGGGTTCCCAGTGACTTCCATGGTATAGATCCAGGGGGTTCTCATCAGTCCTTATCCTACTCTATCTCAGCAGGTTTCAATACAGATGACCACTTGGGGTCTCATGCTTTTATGCCATTCTTACCCTCTTGGTTTTTCTTCCCCCTCTGTCTCTGTGGCTATTCTTCCTCAGGCTCTTTTCTGACTTAGCTCTCCTTTACCTAACCTTTAATCCTGGAGTTCCACAGGCTCTCTGACAGGAGTCTTAGATACTGTTTTCTCCGTACTCTACAACACTTTGGGGCCGATTCCATAGAGGATCTCATGACCACAATTTGATGAAAACCTTTAAATTCTCACTTCCACTCCAGGTCTCCTTTGTGAGTGACACACTTTAGATCCAATGGCCTATTTCAAATTGCTACCTGGATGACTTACAAGGATTTCCAAACTTAAAATGTATAGCACTGAGCTGTTTTTGTGCTCTGTGCTGATCCCTGCCCTCACCTATTTTCCAAGTTTCCATCTCAACAAAGGGCATCATCCCCTTAACCCCCATGAACTCTTGTCAAACATTTGAGAATGAGCCCTGAGTTAACACTCTGGTTGCAAAACACCAGATTTCAGTAGTTCACCTTTTGATCAGACTTTCAACTTTCTGAGAATCCAATTATTTATTTATTTGTTTATTTTTCTTAATTTGGCAGTTTTATAGACTGCATTTTGATTCATTTTATACAAATGGGGTACAACTTTTCAATTCTTTGCTTGATGATGATCTTATAGTTGCTCTGCCCTGGGTTGATCCATGGTTCTGGAGTCCATTTCTTTTTTTTATTATCATATTTAAAGGTATGGGGGTGTGAGTTCTGAATTCACTCAGCATAGTGATAGATTCTAAAATTTGTAGGAAAAATAAAAGTCAGCAAAATATGTTTATATTTTGTATGCTATGTTTAGATGTTTAGGATGTTTACAAACAATTTGTAATTATTCATAATTTCGGAAATTTGAGAGTTGGAGAGGTGAGCTATAGGATAGATTCTGTGAGGTTTAGTTAGCATCTTGTAAAATTGCATTTGCACTTTGTGAAATTTCTAGAAGCTGAATGGGCTATCAATTCTGTCATTCACATATTGAAATCTTAGGTCTCTTTTTAGTTGTAGCTAACTGAAAAATTTAGATTTATCATGCCATCTAGTCTATTAAATATTTTAAAATTGAAATTAGGAAGAGCAATAAATTTTCACCAATGAGTTTTTATAGAAGTGATCTACATAAAATGATACACTTATGTTTTATGAACTTACTTCAGAATTCCTAGGTACAACATAGCACTCACTGACCCTGGGTGACCTCTTTATGTTCATCTCCCTCATTTATGCAGTGGTGAGTACCATGGCTCTGCAGGACCACAGTAAGTAACACTGGACACTACTCTTGAATGAGGCACTCTATAAAGCACTTAACCTGAATCATCTCCTTTAATCTTCACAACTACTCTGGATAGGAGGTTGAAAAATCATATCATTGTATCCCAGACCTATAGAAGATAACTCACACAGCTAGTAAATGTGGCATTCAGGCAGTTTGTCTGTCTCCATAGCACAACATTTTCAACTACCACTCTGAATGATCATTCTTCCCCTGCAGATGATTATATTTTAGAGTGTGGTATTTAATTTTATGCATCAACTTGACTGCACCATGGGATGCCTAAATCTGGTATATTGAAACCAGGCAAATCAAGGTTATTCTCAAGTGCATGGAAAGAGTATTAGTCTTCTTTATTCTGCTGTAATAGACTACCCAAGATTAAAGAAATTTATTTCACAGTTATGAAAACTGGGAAGTCCATGCCTCAAAGTGTCTGTTAAGAGCTCAGTCTCCACTTCCAAGAAGGTGCCTTGAATTCTGCATTCTCTGGGAGCAAGGGCTCAGGGAGGAACTCTTTTCTTTACTATGATGAAAAGCAGAGAGGAAACCCATTCCCACAAACCCTTCTAATTGTATCTTTAGTCCATTCACGAGGGCTCTGCTTTTAGGCCTCAGCAGACCACATCTCCCAAAACTGTTGTATTGGAGACCAAGTTTCCACCACAGGAGCTTTGAAGGGGGCAAAAACATTCAAACCAATCTAAGCATGTGATTAAATATTATTTTAATATTATTTCAGAATGTGTGTGTGAAAGAAGTAATTAGAATTAGAATTGGTGAACTGATGTGGGTGGGCATTATCCAATCCACTGAGGCCCTCAATAGGGCAACAGGTAGAGGGAAGTAGGGAAGTGAATGCTTTCTCTCTCTCTCTCTCTCTCTCTCTCTCTCTCTCTCTCTCTCTCTTTCTCTCCCCTCTTTCTGCTTGACCTAAGACTTTTGTCTTCTGACTTTGGACTGGAACTGACATCATCAGTGCTCCTGGTTCTCAGGACTTTGGAAAGGAATTGACACCATAGAATTTTCTGGATCTCCAGCATGCAGATGTTGCTGGAACTTCTCAGCCTCCTTAACTTCCTGAGATGATTCCCTCCTTTTCTGTCTCTCTCTCTCTCTCTCTTTGTTTTGTTATTCTTGATTACTTAGACTAACAGAGTTTTTAGAAAAATAGCCTAGGTTTTGGCTAGGCCTTTGCCTCTGCAAACTGCTTTCCATCTTGGCTATAGGGGTCCTTGATACTGTCTCCTTATTGGAGTGAAAAATCTCTGTTCCTTTCTGGTGCAGGCTGGCCCAGTTCACTTTAGCAGTTTGCCTTTTGTCTCTGAAGATGATGAGTGGGAACTTGGGCTGGCTTTTGTTCCTTGGCTTTTGGCTTACCTCTGTCACTGCTTTATTTCTAGAATGCATTTGAAATTATAACCAAAAATTATGTGGAAACTACATCTTAGTTACCTCTTTAGCATATTCTCCTCTGAATTATATCTTGGTTTCCCTTGGCAACCATGAAATTTGGTCCCCACAAAGCAGGTCTCTGTGGTTTTAGAATTTCATGACTGAAACCTGTCATCAATATAATTGCTTGTTATCCAGAATTCAGATTATTCTTGAATTGACCTCCATAGAATAAATGTTTTTACATTTATCATTCAATACTTTTTCACCCTAATTGTGAGAAGAGCAGGCCAAGAAGAGAGAAAAAAATCACAAGGTAACAGGGTGATATGTTTTTAATTGGCAGAATCTTGTGATATTGTTAAATTACACTGTTTGGAATGGGGGTTCATGTACTGCCTCACTTAGTGCCAGTTTATGTTAGTCAGCTTTTTTGCTGCTGTGACTAAAGGACCCAACCAGAACAACTGTAAAGGAGGAAAGGTTTATTTAGGGGCTCATGGTTTCAGAGGTCTTAGACCATAGATCGCCGCCTCCATTCCTTGGGGCTCGAGGTGAGGCAGAACATCATGGCCATGGTAGAAGAGTGTGGCAGAGGGAAGGAGCTCACATGATGATCTGGAAGCAGAGAAAGAGAGAGACTCCACTCTCCAGATACAAAAAATATATCCCATAACCATGCCCCCAGTGAACCACTTCCTTCAGCCACACCCCACCTGCCTCCAGTTACCACTCAATCCCTTCAGGGATCAATTCACTGATTATGTTAAGGTTAGAGCCCAATCATTTCTCCTCCAAACCTTCTTCATTGTCTCACACATGAGATTTGGGGGACATCTCACATTCAAATCATAACACAGTTGAATCATTAAATATGAGTGCTAGAAAGTATGTAGGCAGCTTTCCAGTTACCATAAAGGAGAGGACTTTTAGGTTCTGGGAAGACAGTTCTCGCAGTCACTTAGCATTTGCCCAGGACAGCTTTTAACCATGAACCTTGTCACCTCTTCCACACCAAACTTTTATGTGTAGCAGGTATGAATCTGAGGCCACAGATTGTTGTTTAGTAAGTTGAATAGTATTTGTCCCCCAAATATGTTCAAGTCTGTATCCCTGACACCTGAGCATGACCTGGTGTAGAAATTGGGTCTTGCCAGATGTAATCACATTGAAATAAGGTTATGTTGTCTTAGAGTTGATCCTAAATCCAATGAACAGAATTCTTTGAGAAGAGGGCGGACACAAAGATGTTCATGCCCAAGTCCACATGAAGATGGAGACAGAGAGTAGAGTGATGCAGCTATAAACCCAGGCAGGCAACCACTGGAAGTCTGGGAGGGATGAAGAAGGATTCTTCTCTAGAGCCTTTGGAGAGAGCATAACCCAGCTTCACCTCCATTCCACACTTCCAGCCCCCAGTTCCTGAGAGATTAACTTCCTGTTGTTTCAAGTTTGTGGTTACGACAGTCCTAGAAAACTAATACAAAACGGCTATTAAGTATCACTTTATTTTTCTCTAATTCAACAAAATGTTTATTTTCTGATTCAGTTCTTTCAAGGAAACAGACACTTAAATTTAATCAATTCATATTCACACTCCTTCTTCTTCCTCCCAGGACTATGTCTAAGCTATAACTTGTTTACATTTGTCTAACCTAGGTGTCTGGGGACATTCCTTATTTGTGTCCCCATGGCTTCTACAGATCTGATGGCTCCAGCATTTTCCTGCCTATGGCAGGGTCTGGGATTCTCAGCATTCTTCTGTACACCTAGCTGTGGGCAGTGGACATGTCCTCAACAGCTCTCCCCAGGAAGAAGCCTTCAGGGCTTCTTTTCCAAAGATCCACCTGTCTTTTTAGTTATCTTTGTCTCTGAAGTCATGGAAAAATAATTAGACCCAGTTTCCCAGACATTATTTCTTGGAACTCTTTCTATGCTATTTAAACCTCGAATCTTCTAATTTCATAACTTAGAATTTTTGGAATACAAAATCCCAATGTTGGATAGCTTTTTCAGTTTTCTGCTTTGTCATATCCCTCCCTTGAGCCACTAAAGCCAGAGTATTTGCTACAAGAGAAGAGGGCAAGGAAAGAGGAGAATGCTTGTGGAAAACTGCAGATTATTTTTTCATTAATGAAAATTAGTTCATTAATGAATAAATGTGATATGCAAGAAAACTATACTATTTTAGTATTTCAAATGTTTTGATACACTTATTTTCAGGGATTTTTCTTTTTTTTAAAGAAAAGTAGACTCTTGGAACCAAAGGAACATGGACTTAGATGCTAACAATGTGACTGTCTAGCTGCAAACATTAGAGCAAGTGATACTTGGTCTCACTTTCACTTGCCAAAATAAGGGAATTAACAGACATCTAAAGTTGTTGTGAGGACTAATTTAATGAGAATATGTATGCAAAGTTGGAGTGTCTCCTTTCAGCAAAAGCATAAATAGTCAAGTCAATGCTGTTGCAGAAATGATGTAAGACTGTGCTGATTTTCAAGTTGTTTCCTAAGGGATCAGCATCCACAGAATCACCAGCTCTTTAGTTTGAAGATTGATTCTGGATGTGATCTCCCACTGCTAACCAAGATGTTACTATGAAGGTCGTGTGCTTCCTAATTTTCTTCCTTTTGTGAAGCAAAGAATAGCTTGATGATGAGGACTGGATTTTCAGTTCTTTCTTGAGCATGATTTTCAAGCTTTAGAGCCCTTTGGCTTTTGTGCTTTTCTGTATCCAGATGAACAGTATGTGAATAGGAAAACACCATGTATTTAAAAATCTGCCTTGCTTTTAAACTAAAATACCACCAAAATAAAAGAGATGTGCTCTAGTGGTGTTTTAAAGAGTTGATGAAACCTGGATAGAGCTACTATTGACTTGGCCAGATTATCCTTCTGACTAAGGGGTTGTCATACGGATGCTGAGCCACTAGGTGTCACAAATGGGGTGATGTTCTGTCCTGCTCCCTGAGGTTTGTCCTGTAACAAGAGATGGCGATGTGCTATAATCCTCTAGTTGGAGAGACTTCCAAGATCTTACCAGTGAGAGGATGGTAGTATCTGTAGTCCATTCTGGCAGCAAGAGCTCAAGAGGGCTATAGCTTCTCCATTCTTGTTCAGAACAAGGTCCCCAAAATGGAAGTGAACAGATTTCACTCTAAATGCTGGCAATGCAGGATAAGAGATGAAATATAGTAATTGATATAAGGCTGTGGAATGCCTACCCTAGGGATTATGTATATTATTTTGATTAGTGGCCCCCATACTGTTATATGACAGTGAGGAACTATGATAGCGTTTTCACTATTGTTTAAAAATATTTGCTCACAGTTACCACATGTGAAGCACTGTCCTAGGTCCTAGGAAAGTAGCAGCTACCAAAAATAACAATTCCTGTCTTCCTAGAGGAAGGAGCTGGAAAAAAACTGGTCTATGGAGGAATCAGAAACATAAGAACATGTGAGGAGTTTTCTTTCGGCTAAAGATATTAACCATGAAGAACTGACCTTTTAAAATGGTTGTTTTCTGCCAATCTTTAACTGTCATTTTTTTCATGAAATAGTATTAGCAGGTTTTATCACAACATTTGTATTGGAAAAATATAAAGTTAGCAGCTTTGTTTGTGTATTTTGATGTACTTTTAGAAGGAAAACTTTCTGATCCTTAAAATCTTAGTCTGATATCTCCTGTGTCTGATAATCCTAAATGTCTATAAAAGCCAAAGATGCCTCCCAGTCAAAATTATTATCCTCATCACATCTGCTTCTCAGTCACTGTCATTGGAGAAGCCAACAAAGAAAGTGGAGGGAAACACTATCCAGGTAAATTGGAGCTGAAAATACAGAGAATCATAAATTGGGTAATGAATAGCATTATAGCTCTCCCCAGGGAAACAATTTTCCTAAAGTACCAGTTTTTGCCAGGAGAATGTTGATATATATTAAATTTGGGTCTCTGGGATTGCCTTACAAAATTTACTTCTATTTTGTATAGAATCCCTGGTGGGATTTAACCTATTCAGTATTCTGGTTGAAAAACCTAATGAAATAAAAACAGAAAGGAGAACTCTATTAAAATAACTGATCCTACCAAATAAACACAAGATTTTTCCCTCCTTACCATAGTCTATTTGGCTCAAATTATTTAAAAATCTACATATAAACCTGTTGCAAAAGGATGTTAGAGTAGTGTTCATGAGAATAAAATTAGCATGCAAATTTTCTGAAACAAATCATCACGATATTAATGTATGCAACAATATCCACAAGTAGAAAATTTGCTGTTTTTATGGGGAAAATGCTGAAAAAGTCAAGAATATGGATCAGTGGGAAGGAATAGTTATTTTCTCTAGAATGAGAGATGATGGGTGATGAGGCAAAAGGTAGAAGGGCCTGAGTTCTTCAGTTAGTAAAATTAACAGCCAGGATATGCTCCAGGGTAAGCTGCACATCATGGTAATCATCTGTTTGGTGCCTACAAGTGGGAAAATAACTTGTGGAAAGCAGTATGTTCCTTGACTGGAGAATTCTAAAGGAAGCAGAGCTAGCATGGGGTTGCAAGGTGGATTCTTTGGGTACAGAGAATCCAAAGTACTTAGGTAATGACCAAAACAACAGAGCATCTTTCTCAAGACTGAGAGGTATGTGTGCTTGACATGAAAATTTGTATCCTTGGAAGATGGCCATCTGTGAGAGTTCAGAAGATGGTCTTGGGCTGCATGCCTTGAGGGTGGGGGGATTGTGCTACTGGTGTTGCCAAGTTGCCCAAAGAAGCATCAGTCCTGGGATGGCCCATATCCAATGACTGACTGACAGCCATTTCAGCACAATGTGGAACAACTCTGATGCACACTTTGAACTCAAGGACTCCCCCAGGGATCCGCTGAGCCTGAATGTTTGTGTCCCCCAAATTCATACATTGAGACTTAGTCTCCAATGAGATAGTATTAAGAGACGAGGCCTGGGAGATGCAACTAGGTCATAAGGCCTTCACCCTCTTGAATGGAATTAGAGCCTGTATAAAAGAGACCCAAAGAGCTTATTTGACTTCTGCCATCTAAAGACCCAGAAGGAAGAAGAGCTCTATGAAACAGAGTCCTTACCAGACATTGACTTGGTTGATATCTTGATTTTGAATTTCTTGGCCTCCAGAAATGTGAGCAATAAAATTTCCATTGCTTATAAGTTATAGTCTATGGAGTTTTGGTAAAGTGGATCAAATTAGACTAAGTCAGAAATTGGTATCAAGAGTGGGTTGTTACTGTTAGCAATAGCAAAAAAATGTGGAAGCAGTTTTGGAACCAAGTAGTTGATAGAGGCTGGGAGAATTTCAGGTACAGGCTAAAAGGTATACATTGCCATGAATAGAATAGAATGAATAAGAATCACTCTGGTGAGGGCATTGAACAACAGGAGAGCTGTAAAGAAAGTCTCAATCTTCTTAGAGATTACCTAAGTCGTCCTAAACAGAATATGGTAGAAATCTGGCTGGTGAAGCCCATTCACATGATGGAAATGTGGAACACGTTATTGAAAACTGAGGGGAAGTTCTTCTTGTTATAAAGTGGCAAAGAACTTGGCCAAATTGTGTTCATGTCTGAAATCTTTGTGGATAGTGGAACTTCCAAGTGCTAAAATAGGGTATTTGACAAAAGAAAAATCTAAGCAGAATGTTGGGATAAAATGTGGCTTCTCTTGATTGCTTCTTATAAAATATGAGAGGGGAGAAACAATGGAATTCATAATCAGAGGAGATTTCCCAGCTGGACCATGCTGTAAGGAATAAATATCCATGTTCAGGAGAGACAAGAGTATGGACAAAACACCCTTTGATAAGGATATTAGTATGGATAAAAGGAAGGCAGATTTCTTTCCTCCTGTCAGTGGAAGAATGACCTGAAAGCAGTTCAGAGATCTTAGATCCTGTTACCACCATCACAGGCCCAGAGTTCCAAGTCCTGAAGAACAGCAGGTTGTCAAAATAGGGGCCTTTGACTGCCTGAGGGGCCTTGCTACTTGCTGCCCTGTGCTGCCCAATATCTCTGCTCTCATAGAACTCCTTGGCCACTGCAGGTACTGCTCAGGTCATTCTCTCAGAGGCAGCAAAGCTCTGCCGTATCTGTGCAGTGCCATCTCCACTGGTGCATAGACTAGATGAGCTATGGGAGCATGGCGACTTCCAGAACAAGAGGATTCCTTTGGTGAGTCTCAGGACACAGGCAATATACTGCAACAGGAGCAGGGCCACCATAGATAGGCCCCATTAGGGCAGTGCCTAGCAGAGCTATTGCAGGGACTCCATACAAGGGCAATGCATAGTGGAGCTATGGCACGACCATCATCAAGTCTCCATGTCCCTAAAGCCACCAGAGTGCAACTCCAGCCTAGCAAAGCAGTAGCCTCCAAAATTACAACCCATGACAGTGGTGGCATGGACTGCCCCCAGCAAAGGCATAGGATCAGGGCCACCCAAAGTCTTGAGTCCCAATTCCTGCTCCAGGGTGTCGCAAAGGTGGAAAACTGAAACAGATTGTTCTCCAGTTTTAAGATTTAATGCTGTTCTCCCTGTTGAGCTTTGAAGTTACGTAGAAACTATCACCCCTTTCTTCTTTCTTTTTTCTTTTCTGACCTGGAAATGTCTGTCTTATTCCCCTCCCACCATTATATTTTGGAAGCACAAAACTTGTTCGATTTCACCTGTTCATAGCTGGACAGGAATTTGCCTCAGGATAAAGTCTCGAGTCTCATTCAGATCCGACTTAGATAATATTCAGATGAAATGCTGGATGTTAGATTTTTGCACTGATGCTAGAGCAAGTTAGGGCTTTGGAGGCTATTGAGATAAAAGAAATGTATTTCACTGTGAGAAAGGTATGAGATTGGGGAAAAGCAGAGACAGAATGCTATGGTTCAAATGTTTGTGTCCCCTGAAATCATATTTTGAAATGCAGTCCCCAATGGGATAGTATTAAGGAGTGGAACCTATGGAAGGTAATTTGAAGCCAAGGGATTTATTTGCCTTCTTAGATGGAATTAGTGTCCTTTTAAAAGAGACTCCAGGGAGCTGATTTGCCCTTTTACCATCTGAGGACATAGAAAGAAGATGCCATCAACAGTCTTCTCAGCCTTCAGAACGATGAGCAGTAAGTTTCTATTGTTTATAAACTACCCAGGCAAAGGTATTTTGTTATAGCAGACTAAGACAGCCTGTCTGTAAGACCTACATCACAGCTCAGCCTGCCCTGGTGCTCATCCTTTTTCCTTCTGTTTTCCACAGGCACTCCCTCTTAAGCATTCTGCACACACCCTTACCTTTGCCTCAGAGTCAGCTCCTCATAGAACCCAAACTGCATCAGCACTCATGGAAAGACAGAAGCTCATGAGTGACATTCAGGGTTCTTTCTCCATCTTAAAACAAAACTTCCAGGTGAGAAAATAATTGATTTATGATACTCAAGAATAGGAATGGTGCCTCTTAGCTGGTGTGACCGAAGGAAAAACTGGTTGTAAGTGTAAACAAATAGAGTTACCACACATAAAACAATGGAACCCAAAACCCAGTAAAAGATTGATATTTTATAATACTCTAATTCCAGATCATTAAGCAAACTCTTAGTTCTTTGTGAAAATGTAATTTATTTATTTTTAAATTTTTCTTAGTTGTCAGTGGACCTTTTCTTTATTTGTATGTGGTGCTGAGAATTGAATCCAGTTCTTCGCACATGCTCGGCAAGCTCTCTACCCCTGAGTCACAACCCCTGCCCTACAAAAACCTAACTTAATGTCACTAACCCTGCATTTTTTTTTTTCCTGAAGCTTCCTCAGAAAAAAGTCAATCTTTTTTGGGAGAAGAGGGGCATGGAGAAGAGCAGCTGACTCTGGGGACAGGCAATAAAAAGGCACACTGTGGAGAATTTAAAAACAAAAATAAAACTGAATAAAAGTAAGCCTGTTTTTTTTTTATTATCATTAAGCATTTGCAATTCTAAACCATGTCAGTAGCAAATATCCCTCCCTTCCATGAGAAGTGCTACTTCCTCCTAGCCCCATAACCCATCCTCCCTTCTTCCTTGGTGTGCTATGACTCAGTATGGACTTTAGCTTGGGCACTGTTGACGCTCCTACTACAAGTTCTACACGACTCACTTAAATATGGCTGGTCTTGCCATCTCTTTTCATCTCTGTGTGATCCCTGTTGTAGCTCCTGGCTCAGAATAAATACCAATAATATTTAGTTGCACAAATAAAGGATAGTAATTCAGTTCTTCATCTATGTATGAGAGTAGCAGGTTACTAACGGAATAACAGTCTTCCAGCTCTAAAACTTAACCAGTGTTCCAAATTCATGTCATTATGCTACCCTCAAACCTGATTGTCTCTTAGTATTCTACATAGTAATTAAATCAAAACTTCTGTCTTCCTGGTGATGCAATGCAGGACCAACCACTCCAAAATATGACTGTAAGAGACTAGAACATATCACCCCAAATATGCCTCTTTGGCACAAGGGTTTTTTTGAGTTGATTATATGAGGAAATTATAGATACAGGAGGTGTTCTTGAAAAGTTACCCTTTTACAAGAAAAATTTACATTTATGAAGGAAGTATCTTCTTATAAGAGTGTCACTCTCCCTGCATCAGAACAAGAAAGATGACTAAATTTCTAGAGACTTAATCAACAGAGAAGCATATCTACTTAAATCTGCATAACAAACCTTACCAAAAACACCTGGTGCCAGAGAACCTGGGTCTGAGCATCAGAATAGACTCTGCTTATCAAGTCACATTCCTGATGTCGGCAGACAATGTTCCGTCCAAGAGTGGCATATTCATCTTCTTCTCACAGATGTCAGGTGATGCTCCATTCAAGAGGGACATTTTCATCTTATTCTTACCAATATCATCCATAGTTGTTTTTCTGTGATTAAAAATCAGGAGAAAGGTGAGAAGTCTGGACAAGAGAAATGAAAGAAAAGTACCAGAAAGAGGATAAGTCTGAGAAAGGAGGTTTTAGGGTGGTTAGGGTGAGAAAGAAGCAGCGCAGCTAGAGACTGGGAAGAAAATGCATGTTGGAGAAATAGAATTTTAAGAAAAGTCACTCAAATACAGAGGTGAGTTACTTTGACATTTCTTTTGTTTATCGGACTGTTTTCTTTGCCACCATGTTAACAAAAATCACTCTGCACTCCAGACTCCACGTCTCAATTAAATAGTGAAGCAGTTCAAGTCAGAAACCGTCTTCCAGATGAGTGAGCATTGTATGAAGGAATCTGTGAAAAATAAAAGGAAAGAGATGATGAAAGAAACACTGAAAGAGCTTTTCAATAATGGAGCTGAGAGGCCATCCAGGGAGAAGGACTCAGGCAGGTTTCAGCTGCTGCCTGGGAACATGAACGCGGCTACATTCTGATGCAGGCATCCAGATACCTAATTGCATTGAGCCCAAACTCAAGATGCATATCAAGAGGTTATTGTATTCTTGTCTTATGGACATTCTTACTAATACATGACATTCTTTTGTTGACCTTCTGTTGGTCACATAGCTTCTGTTCTCAACTCCAACAAAAGTTTTCCCATCAAAGAATTTTTACTGCCTTGTAATAAACCAATACTGTTTGCTCAGTATAAAGTCTCACCTTCCCTGCCTTCTTTGGAACACTGATTTATAGCTGCTTGAATCTGTTTCCCAAGTTGCAATTCCTAAGACCCCAAATAGAGACCTTTCTGCTTTTGCAGTGTTTGAGTTTGTATTGATCAACAAATCCTCTCTTCTTTGCTTTTTCATTTATCAACTGTTTGACATTGAAAAAGCACTTCCTTAATGCACCCCCCCCCCCCTTTCCTTTCCAGCCTTGGGGTAAGAAAAGTCCATGGCTTGTGGAGGGGACGTGAGGGTTGAGTAAAATCATAACATCCGATGCCCTCCATGTCCTATTATATTTCAAGTTGCTGGATGGTAAAAATCAGGAGGAAGTCTTGGGAGCCCCAGTAAAAATTATGGTCCTGGTAAACTAACCTGGATAAAGTGGAACCCCTGGGGTTTGCTGAATTAGTGACTGGAATCAAAGCCTTTTACTCTTTGCAGTGGTTCCTGTCATCAGCAAACAGAGCATATTTTTGTTTCTAACTGCAAACAAGTCATATTTTCCCTAAATAGTAGTTTCTTACACTAGCCTTTTCATATAATTTTAACATCTTTCAGCATTTCATTAGGTTTTTTCTTTTATCTTTCATAGTCCACCTTGTTTGCTTGCTTCTACTCGATCCTATTTCTTTTAAAAGGATTTAAGGTTGCAAAACCCCTCCAAATTTGACTTCTAGTGCTGAAAAGAAGCTTAATGTCTCTCTTTTCTTCTTTCCAGGTGAGTGCCCTCTTCCTCTCCTCCTTCCTAAATCTTATACCTTTCTCCTGGAAGTACCATGCTCCTCAGCCCCAGCTCCTGTCTTCAGAGGTGAAAGGGTAGAGGCCTTAATCAGTTGAATCTTTCTGTTTCATAAAGAAACAATGACAATCAAACCACACTACTTCAACAGCTGTGGACTATAAGATGCATACAATTTAAAATAGAATTTAAGCAAATAAACAAAACACTGGGCAAAGTTTTTTAACAGGCGTCACTGTCTTTCCTGTGGGTTCCTTTCACTTTTCCTAAAGCTTGCTCTTTGCTTGTTGTATTGAAGAGTTCTGTTTTCCCCACAGTATTTGCAAAAGTCCAATGTTCTTCATCTACAGTCTGAGAATATTGGCACAAATGCTTTTTATTTAGAATCCATGGCTGAAATTCAATTAAAACTATTTTAAAGGTGCCCCTGTGTGTGTGTGTGGTGTGTGTGTGTGTGTGTGTGTGTGTGTGCGCGTGCACTTATTTGTGTGCACCAGTAGACGTATTTTCTGGGAAAATAATTGTATTTATCAACAAAATCCCAAAATCCCTGCAAAAGTAGTCATATTTTGTAGGACTTCAATAGTTCATCTGAATTCTAAATTGCATTTATTTCTGTTTTCTTCCTATTTGTCTCATTGCATTTACATTATTCTTGTACATTAATAGTTCTATGTAAGCATTTTAGATTTTGAGCAGAAATGTTCCTTCATTTTTTTTGCTACTCTAGGAAGATTATCTTCCAGCCAAATACCTATACAGTAGGCATTTCAATTGAGATGATGTTTTCAAACTTGCATTTTGATACAAGAGAGAAGTATGCATGACTCCTGCTATTCAGCAGTTTATCATAGAACAGGAAGGCAGATATGTTCAAAACAACAACAGCAATGAAAAGTTACATATATAGAGAGCCATGGGAAGGATAGATGAGGGGTTCCAAATCTGTTCCAAATCATCTCACCCCAATTAGAATGTCTATTATCAAGAATACAAGCAACAATAGGTGTTGGTGAGGATGTGGGGAAAAAGGTACTCTCATACATTGCTGGTGGGGTTGCAATTTAGCAACCACTCTGGAAAGGAGTGTGGAGATTTCTTAGTAAACTTGGAAAGGACCCACCATTTGACCCAGCTATCCCACTCTTTGGACTATACACAAAGGACTTAAAATCAGCATACTTCAGTGATGCAACCACATCAATGTTCATAGCTGCTCAATTTACAATAGCTAGATTGTGGAACCAACGTAGATGCCCTTCAATAGATGAATGGATAAAGAAACTGTGACATATATACGCTATGGAATATTACTCAGCCATAAAGAAGAATAAAATTATGGCATTTGCAGGTAAATGGATGGAGTTGGAGATGGTCATGCTGAGTGAGATTAGCCAATCCCAAACAACCAAAGGCCGATTGATCTCTCTGATACGTGGATCAGAGAGATTCACATAATGTGGGGTGGGAGGGAGGCAAGAATGGAGGAAGGATGGATTGCATAGGGAAAAAAGTGGGATGGGATCGGGAAGGAGGGTAAGAATAATAACAGAATGAGACAAACATCATTACCTTAAGTACATGTATGTTTACACAAATGGTGTGATGGTGTGACTCTATTTCATGTACAGCCAGAGAAACAACAGCTATCATCCACTTGTGTGCAATGAATCAAAATAAAAAAAGAAAACTTTAAAAAAAATACATGGTAGTGCCATTTTATTCTAAGCACATTTTCTTAAGTCCCTGATAAACAAGGCTACATGATATTTTCATTGAGAAAGACAGAATTGATGACAGAGTCTATAGACCAAAGAATGTAAAACTAAACACTGTAAGTTGTTTGTATGCTATAATTTTCTGTGAAAGAACCAGATGTTTGAATTCTTGGCCTAACGCTTTTTCAAAGCAGTCTAGCAGTCAAGTAAAGTTGTTAAATGGGCTCTTAATTTAATATGTGCATGTGTGTATGTGTGTGTATATATCTATATCTATATCTATATCTATATCTATATCTATATCTGTATCTATATCTATCTATCTATCTATCTATCTATCTATCTATCTATCTATCATCTATCTATCTATCTACAGCAGAATCTGGGGATACTATTGCAAAAAAATGCGTTAACCTTGACTTTAACAGCTATAACTGTTATAGGGGCCGTATTTGAGCCATTGTTTTAGTTTGCAGAACTGAACTGTTTTTAGGATGAACTGAGATAATAAAATTGGTTTATTTTAGCGAACAGAGTGACCACAGAAAGATTTTTCCCTGAAAATAGATTTCAACTAACCTGTTTTCTATGATAAAGATAAAAAATACATAGGCTCTTCTTTGTTTTGTTTTAGTTTTCTCCATCAAGCAATGCCACTGATGATCTTTTGTGGTGGCAAAGAGCCTTATTTCTTCCATTGTTACCCTTGATGGTTTCATCTAAGCATGTTTCTGATGAACAGGCTTCAATCAAGGAACTGCAGGGTCTGGTAGGCAGGAGAAGTGCGACGATGTTTTATATGGTATTACAGTGTGTAGGATTTACCAGACACAGAGTCAGGTGTTAAAGGAGTCATCCATCTGGAAGTTACTCTACTCCTACCAAAACCTGCATTAGTCTGTGATTTAAAGTATTTTCATCCTACCTTTAAAGTAGCAAGATAAAATTGCATTACTTAGAAAGAAATTTATTAGTCCAATTCTACATCTTGTCAAAACCAGTACACCTTTAATGCCAGCAGCTTGGGAGGCTGAAGCAGGAGGATTGCAAGTTCCAGGTCATCTTGAGTAATTTAGCAAAACCTTGCTTCAAAATGAAAATAAATACATAGACCTGAGGATGCAGTTTAGTGGTAGGGTGCCCAGGTTCAATCCCTAGTACTACACACATGTAAGCACTTTGGATGCTGGTGCTCTACCTTGTTGATATCCAAAGTTTTACCTATCCTTACGTATGCTTTGTTAGCTAAAAACTTGAGTCCATAAACTTCACCAGTTAGCAGTTCTGTACAACCATTTCTCTTGCTTAAATATGAAGTCAAAGCTTTTATCTAGGGATTGTATAGAAATATTGGTTTTTCAAAATTTTGAATAAATGTAGTCACATAAAACTGTAGGATAGTTGAGCATGGTAGCACACACCTGTACTCCTTGCTAACCAGGAGGCTGAGGCAGGAACATCACAAATTTGAGGTTAGACTCAGCAACTTAGTGAGACCCTGTCTCAAAACAAAACATAATTTTAAAAAAGGGTTGTGTAGGTAGCTAGTGTTAGAACATCCTGGGGCTCAATCCCCAGTACAAAACCAAAACAAAACACCTCCCATTAAGCCAAATGAACCAACCAACCAACCAACCAAATACCTTATAGGGTATTACACACTTTAAACTATTACCCTCCAATTCACTCTACTAGTGAATCGGACATTATTACCCTATGTGTATATTTGATTACATGACCAGTGTATCTACATCTTGTACAACCAGAAGAATAAGGAGTCATACTCCATTTATGCATGATGTGTCAAAATGCATTCTACTGTCAGGTATAACTAATTTGAACAAATTAAAAAGAAACTATTACCATTTTCCCCCCAAAAATTTATTATTAGCAAAGCCATTACCTCACATGTTAGAGGAACTCTACTCATGTGATTAGAAATGTTTTTCTCAGAAAGAAAAAGGTTCTTTCAGTGTTAGTTCAAAGGGATCAATTACGCAGCTGATGTAGCACCCAATGTCTAAATACTTTTTACATAAAGATTATGTGAATCTAATGCATAAAAATATTCATATTTCAAAATCTGTTTAAATCAATGTATCTTGGTGTTTATTGGGTTATTTTTTATTCTTCCTTTTCAACCTAATCTTGAGTTGAACACGTTTGTTTGGTATCTGTTTTTGCTAGCTGTAATCCCACTTCTTCAGTATTTCCCTTAGTCACAGTGTTAGAATATCATGAGGTTTTCATCAATATCAAAGGTTTATTTTGTAATTTCAGGGAATGTCCCTGTTTACAACACTTCAAATTATGTACATGTGAAAAAAAAATCAAATTCCTCTTCAAGGTTTATGGGAACATTGTTTACTTAACATGCTTATTTCCTTTAAAGTAATTAACATTTCATGAAGCTATTTGCATAATTATATCGTTTTAGATGTTGTTTGAAGGGAATACATAAAAAACAGCTACTGAACACTTTATTGTACTGTCATACCTAATGTGCTTCAGATTCTGAAAAACAAGTCATAGTTAGCCTTTGAAAGGATTGAAGAAATTAACTTTGTGGTGATCACAAAAATCCTCATTTGGAAGAATTTTTGATGAACGGTGATGGTGCAGATTGTTCCTTGGTGGTTGTGGTGGTCATGGTCCAGAACGCCTTAAAACAAGAAATGATGGCAAGGGTTGGTTGCTTCTGAGTGCTCTGTGGGGCTTCTGAATAAAAATTTTAAACTAAAATTTTATTTTTTGGTGTAAGGCATGGTCAGAGAATCAGAAGTATCTTAAAATAATTTTTTTTTTATCCTTCATAGCCAGAGATTTCACAGCTAAAATAAGACCTGGGAGTTGCTGTTGATAACAGAGGTTGAATCTGAGCCTTTACTGCATCTCTTCTGTGACTGAGAAGCAGAAAAATCGTGAGAACTGGAAAGGAACATTTATATCCATTTGAAGGATGCTGAGTGTCCCCAACCCGCCCCCACAGGAACCTCCTTTGCCAGCAGTAATGGCACCTCGCTTCTTGGCTGACAAATCTGGTCCTGCTTGCCTGGAAACCTGAAATGACCTCATCTGAGATGTTCATGCTGCAGAGAAGGTGCTGGCTCTCCTTGTGACCTACCTGCCTAGTGCTCATTATTTTCAAATAATGGGGATCAGAAAAACAGCCACAAAAGTGTCATCAGCACACTGATGTTTTAATTTGAAGGAAACTGAGAAAACTGCATAAGTGGCAAGGTCTCTCTGACCTTCTCCTCCACCCTCTCTCCTGACAGGTGTCCTGACTTCTACCTGGAGGGAAGGAATGCAAGAGGAATCTGAAACAAACTAGAGCAAAGAACGCCAGGCCTTATAAGTTTCCCCAATTTATCACCATTAAATCAAACCCCTTTTTGTTCAGTTGTACTTCTATATGAATGTCTATTCTTCATCAAATGTAAGCATAAAAATACACAGTTTCCCTGGGTTTTGGAACCTTGGGGTAAGTACGGAAAAGATATAACCTTTTATTCTCTACGCAAATCGACAACTAGATTCAAGTCCCCACAAGCCTCAGGGAAACAAGTAAAGTGTGATTTCAGAAGAATTACAAAAGATTTGCAAGATCTCTACAACTTATGTATCAAAAAACCAAGGGGGAGATATCACCTCACACTCATTAAAATGACTATTATTTTAAAAAAAGCAACTTCAGACAGAACGTTAATCTCCAAAATTTATAAAGAACTTAAAAAACTTTACCCCCAAAATACAAAGAACCCAATCAATAAATAGGCTAAGGAATTGGGCAGATACTTCACAGAAGATATACAGGTGATCAACAAATAAATGAAAAACTGCTCATCGTCTCGAGTAGTTAGAGAATTGCAAATTAAAACCACCCTAGGATTTCATCTAACTCCAATTAGAATGGCTATTATCAAGAACACAAGCAATAATAAGTGTTGGCATGGATGTGGGGGAAAAGGCATACTCATACATTGCTGGTGGAGTTGCAAATTGGGGCAGCCACTCTGGTAAGCAGGGTGGAGATTCCTCAAAAAACTTGGAATGGACCCACCGTTTGACCCAGCTATCCCACTCCTCAGTTTATTCCCAAAGGACTTAAAATGAGCATACTATAGTGATGCTGCCACATCAATGTTCATGGCTGCTCAATTTACAATAGCTAGATTGTGGAACCAACCTAGATGTCCTTCAATTGATGAATGGATAAAAAAAACTATGGTCTGCACCTAATAGAAGAGAAAATAGGTCCAAATTTTCATCATGTTGGCCTAGGACCAGATTTCCTTAACATGACTCCCAAAGCGCAAGAAATAAAAGCAGGAATCAATGATTGGGATAGAGTCAAACTAAAAAGCTTTTTCTCAGCAAAGGAAACAATCAGGAATGTGAAGAGAGAACCTTCAGAGTAGGAGAAAAATCTTTGCCACACACACTTCAGATAGAGCACTAATCTCCAGAATCTACAAAGTACTCAAAAATCTTTACACCAAGAACACTAATAACCCAAACAATAAATGGGCCAAAGAAATGAACAGGCACTTTACAGAGGATGATCTTCAAGTAATCAACAGATTTATGCAAAAATGTTCAATATCCCTAGCTATAAGAGAAATGCAAATCAAAACTACCTTAAGATATCATCTTAGAATGTCTTTTATTAAGAATACAGGCAACAACAGGTGTTGGCGAGGATGTGGGGAAAAGGGTACACTCATACATTGCTGGTGGGAGTGCAAGTTGGTGCGGCCACTCTGGAAAGCAGTGTGGAGATTCCTTAGAAAACTTGGAATGGATCCACCATTTGACCCAGCTATCCCACTCCTTGGCCTATACCCAAAGAACTTAAAATCAGATTACTACAGTGATGCAGCTACATCAATGTTCATAGCTGCTCAATTCACAATAGCTAGATTGTGCAACCAACCTAGATGCCCTTCAATAGATGAATGGATAAAGCAACTGTGGTATATATCACAATGGAATATTACTCAGCCATAAAGAAGAATAAAATTATGGCATTATAAATAAAATTATTGCAGGTAAATGGATGATGTTGGAGACTGTTATGCTAAGTGAGATTAGCCAATCCCAAAAATCCAAGGGCCGAATGGTCTCTCTGATAAGTGAATGATGATGCACAATGTGGGGTGGAAGGGTGGCAAGAATGGAGGAAGGATAGATAGCACAGAGGTAAGGGAGGGGTGGGGTTGGGGTGGGGGTGGGTAATAATAACAGAATGTGTGACAGACATCATTGCCCTGTGTACATGTATGAATGCACAGATGGGGTGACTCTACTTTGTGTACAACCAGAGAAACAATAGCTGTACTCCATTTGTGTTCAATGAATCAAAATTAAATTAAAAAAGAAAAAGAAAAAGAAAAGGAACTATGGTATATATACACAATGGAATATTACTCAGCCATAAAGAAGAATAAAATTTTGGCATTTTCTGGTAAATGGGTGGAGTTGGAGAATATCATGCTAAGTGAGATAAGCCAAGCCCAAAAAACCAAAGGCCGAATGTTTTCTCTGATAAGTGAATGATGATACATAATGAGGGTGTGGGGGCAAGAGAAAATTATAGGAACTTTAGATGGAGTAGAGGAAAATGGGGCAAGAGGCGTGGGGGAAAGACAGTAGACTGAGACAGATATTATATACCCTATGTATATGTATGATCACATGAATGGTGTGAACCTACATCGTGCACAACCATAGAAATGATAAGTTGTACCCCATTTGTGTACAGTGAATCAAAATGCAGCCTGTAAACATAAAAATAAAAAAAATCAACAAAATAAAAATGGTAAGTGTTGGCAAAAATGTGGAGAAATTGGGACCATTGTGCACAAATGGTGAAAATGTAAAATGCTATAGCTGCTCTGAAAAACAGTGTGGCAAATTCTTAAAAAAATACTGTATGATCCAGCAAGTGTGCTCCTGGTTATACACCTCAGTTGAAAGCAGCATCTTAAAGGGATATTTTTGCGTGCATGTTTATTTGTAATAGCTGACACATGCAAGAAACCCAAGTTTCCATTGACAGATGAATGGATAAGCAAAATTTAGCATATCCACATGTCAAAAGTTATTCTTCCTTAAAAGGAAGGACACATAGACTTATGGTGCAATACGGGTGAACCTTAAGAACATTACATAAGTGAAGTAAGCAATGGCGTAGTCTGGATTTGTTCCCTCCAAAACTCACATTCCCATGGCAACCATGTTGAGGCATTGGGACTAATGGAATGTTTTGAGGTCATGAATGCTTCCCCTCCTGAATAGATTACCAGTTTAATAGGAAGCCCTTTGGAAGTGGGATTGCCCCTCCAGTCTTCCATCATACAGGGAACAGCCGTCCTGTTATCTGGAGGATGCAACATTCAAGCCTTCTTAGAAAGGGAGAGGAGGCCTTTACTAGACACACCTGCCACCATCTTGACTTGGGATTCCCAGACTGCAGAACTGTGAAAGAATACACTTCTATTTCTTATAAATTATTCAGTCTCAGGTATTCTATTATAGTAGCACACAATGGACTGAGACAGCCAGTCACAAAATGACAAGTAGTGTGTGATTCTGTTTAAATGAGGTACTTGAATAGTCAAAATCATAGACACAGAAGTAGAATGGTAGTTATCAGGTCCTAGGTAGAGGGAGAAGGGGGCATTTATTGTTTAATTGGTATAGAATTCCAATTTTATAAGATGAGGAGTTCTGGAGGTAAATGGTGGGATGGTCACACAGCATTTAATATCACTAAACTGCTCACTTAATTTTATGTTATCTGTATTATACCACAATAAAAATAGTTTCTAAAAAAATCTCATACTGTATATTTACATTTATATGACATTCTCAAGATTAAAAAATTATGGAAAACAGATTACTGGTTGCCAGAAATCAGGGATGGTCTTGGGAGTAAAGACTATGAAAGGGACATAGTTCTGTATCTTGATTGTGATGATCAGTATGCAAACTTACACATAAGGCAAAATGATATAGAACTTTCTGATGTCAAATTCTTTTTTTAATTAATTTTTAAATTTTTAAATTTTTAAAAAATTTTTTACAGACCTTGTTTTTCTTCATTGTACACAAATGGGGTACAAATTTTTATTTCTATGGTTGTGCATGATATACATTCATGTAATCATACATGTTCATAGGGTAATGATGTCTGCCTCATTCCACCATTTTCCTCCCCCTCCCCCTCCTCCTCTAAATAATGTTATATTGCTTTACGATTTTATAAGATGTAAACCCTGGCAGAAACTCATGAAGGGTACATGAAACCTTTCTATATTATGCTTGCAATTTCTTTTAATTTATGTGTGCAATTTGCTGTGAATCTATAATTTCAAAATAAAAAATTAAAGGAAAAAGTCACAAGGAGATATGTATGAGAATTGATGCAAATGATCCTAAATGCAAGAGAAAAATATAGGGTTTTAGAAGGTATTCATTCTCCCAACTGCTGCAAATATTGGCGGCTAAAAACTGATGTGAATTTCTCAATAGTATTCGACCTCTGCTGAAGCCACTTCCCTGTGAAGCAGCTGCACCCAAAGACTGGTCAGTTCAGGAACACAAAGACCTTGCCACCTTCCCTCAATTCAGGAAGACCCTGCAGAGTCATCCTCTGTCTACAGTCCCTGCAGTGCTGACAGAAGGCTTGATTGCCAGTGCCTTGTAGTTCAGCTTCTCTTTCTGCTCAAGTTTACTTCTATTGCATTCTCACAAACGTTCTTTCTGAAAGCACAGTCCGAAAAGCTCCTTACATACAAATTCACATCTCAGGGTCTATTTACAAGAGAAGCAGTCCTAAGATAGTTGGTGCCAAGAGTAATCCACAGAAGCTAACTTTAAAATGGATTATTGGAGTTGGATAGTTTGGCACTGCTGGCATTGAGAACTTCATCACTGCTCATAAGTACAGTACGGATGGCCTCTGGCATTGTGATGGATTTTGGTGAAGGTATACACTTTTGGATACAGTAACTTAGATGCTTTAGAGATTCAGGGAGAAGCACTATAAGGGCTATGGAAAGAGATGGCTGTTTCTAGAGGCCACCAAGGCATCAGAGAAAGGCAAAGAAAAATTGAGGGTGATTAACTACCAATTAAAAGCAAAATGTGAAAGTCAGGAGATATCTTTGGAAGTATATAAAGAGATTCTCACTTTATATAACTGTAAGGCCGAAAGACTAAGGGTGAGGCTCAGGATTTAATTAGAGAAGTAGTCAAGCTGCAGAGAAGGATTATTGAACTTTCATCTCCTCCAAGTCTGTATATCAAGATCTGGGCTGCCACAGGGAAATCAGAGGGAGTCTCAGATTTGAGTTGGAAGGACTAAAGTAGTTTAATTCTCTGAAACCTCTGAGTCTACAGAAATTACCCACTCTCCCCTGTGTTAGTGCTCTGCCCCTTTGTAGACAATATGTAGACCTTTCAAGATGATAAGTACCCCACTTGAGATTTACCTCTATCTCTGAAATTGGAAATCAGTACAATTGCTAGAGCTAAGTTAGAATGTAACCTGGATAGGAAAGTGCTGGGCTTATTAAGGGAAGAAAGACAAAGGTGTCTTAAAGAAGCTTTAAGACTTAGCCAATTGGTACTAATAGAAGTTGGGAGATGATGAATTGGACTAGATTCCAGTGGTGCTGGATTGGGGATGTTGAACATGAAGTTGAGTAGGAGACAGATTTTCAATATGGAAATACTTCTGGGATATAAGATTTAGCACCCTGACAAGGACCTGGGAAATAGTGCCCAGATTTTCTGAAGATATCACTTAGAAGCTTGATAAAAATAATGGTCATGTACATGTATGAATAACAATAATGATATGAATGTACATCATGCACAACCATAGAAATGAACATTTTTACTCCATAGGTACAAATGAACATGTGTACAATGAATCAAAATGAAGTCTGTAAAAATAAAAATAATAATAAAAAATTTTAAAAAAATAATGGCAAATAATTTGACACTAAGTCAAATAGAAGTGTCAGAATTTCTGAGTCAAATGGTGGAACACCACAGGATCAAATAATTAAAATAGACTTGTTATGTGGATATATTATGTAAAAGCAGAAAACATATCAACTTTGACTTCCCAAGAAAACTACAGGTATGAGAGATTTAGATATGGTGATTCCTTCCATATTCCTATTTAACTCATCTGTTCAGCTTGGGAAACTCACAGATCATTCTTTCTAAATAATATTTCACTATTGGAAGCTTAATAAAATAAAAGACTACAGATGCAGCTGATGTTCCAACTGTACTTTCTTCATTGGAATAAACCAACAGAACTCTGCAACCAATAAGTAGCTGTCAAGTTAGAAACCTCTGGTCCCACTTCCTCTTAACATATGCTTCCCAGAGCAGTTTACTTTCATTTGACAACAAATGCATAGCTTTATTGCTATACATCAGAGCTGTAGCCAACAATCTGAGTCTATGTCGTAATAGACCACTGAGACATTCGTTGATTCACCACAACACAGGGCATCTACTTTGGACATTGTTGACATTTATAGTGAACTGAAGTGCAAGGGACATTCCAGACCCTTTGGTTAGAAATGTATATAGCAGTGGGTAAAAAATAATTGCACAAGAGTTCAGAATCCTGCCACTGCATTGAAGTCTTGGGATAGTCTGGTGGCCTGGGATTGAAAAGTTGGTCTTTCTAAGAAGAGCATGAGGTCTTGCACCTTGGACTCCTTATTGCTAAGAAACGATTTGGGTGCTTTGCTCCAATTCACATAAGGAGAAATACATAAACCTGTCAACTTTGAGAGTCCTGCTATAGAACAAACACATGACTAGAGGGTATGCAGTATCTAAGTGACCTGAGATGTTCTTCATTGACCTCAATTTTCCTGATTCAACAAATCACAAAGTTGGATTAAACCAATGTCAAATGGCAGGAGTAGATAAGAGATTGGACTTGGGCAGGTTGTGAAGACATGAAGAATTTACATAAGTTGATGGATCAGCCACCCAGTGTATCCATTCTCTTGCATTACAACCCCCAACTCAATTAACATTCATGACCAATTTACTAAGGAAGAAAATATTTTATGTCTGTTTTGTAGATGATTATGTCAGTAAAAGAAAGAAGTGGACCATAATAGCACTGTAGTTCCATTCAAGGGTGGTCCTCAACTAGAAGTGAAAAAAGGAAGTAAACTTCTTCCAGTGGGTAAAATTCAAGCCATATATCTATCTGGTATTTATTTTATCTGAAAGGTGTTATAACCAGACATGAATATACACTGCTTTATTTATAGAGGCTGAAACTATGTTTAAAGGATCAGGGGATGGATCAAATAAATTCAGGTTATTTAGCCCATCCCCACACTATTCTATTGCCTGCTGGTGTTAAACAAAGGGATAATGGTGGCATGAATGAACATTATACATGGGCTCAACAATATGGACCAATCCTAGTCTGGCTGATAGCATCATGAATATAAATCAGTCAACAGTGAAGACTAATATATCAAGCCTGATATGGAAGTATAACCTGGCAGAACCACTTAACAATCTGGTACCATTATGGAAGAAAAAGTCACACACCCTCACTGGCATAGGTACTTGGGAAGAATCTAGTCTATAGTCTATGCATTTCCTCACTTTCCCTCTCTTCCCACTTATTCCACTTATTTGCTCAATGGAGAGTTCTGGTAACCACTGCCATTGCTTTAATTTCAATTTTTGACCACTTTCTCACCATCATTTGTATAAGAATCAATCAGGAACCTACTTCTCCCACCATGTTTAACTACCAGGAAGCAACACACTTGGGACCATGAGATCTGACTTTCCAGTGGCTGCTCAGGGGACCAATAATAGAGAGGGGAATAGAGGGAAGCCCCATAGTAATCAATGAAATTTTTTGCATGATATTGTCAGGAGCATGCTGTTGATTCTAATTGTTAGGAAGTTTATATAGAGGTAGAAAAATATACATATATGTCTAGTAGTCAAAAGGACAGTCTGCTTTGGCTGTGATGAATTGGCACTCAATATTTAATTTTAATCTTCAACTGGGTCCCTTCTTCTATGGCAGAACCTAGAGAGCTTTATTAAGAAGTTCATTTCCAAGATTTCCTTGCCATGGATTTTTGCTAGATAATTTTCAGGTTCCACTGAAGAAATTCAAGAGGTGAAAATATTGTGGAAGTCATTTTCTCTGATTCTTTGACTGTTTCCAGTAACAATAACCATTTGGAGGCATTGCATTTTTTGAAGTAGGGTTAAGTTTCTAGTCACTAGTGAACACTGAGTGATGGCTGCAGTTTGTGACTGTGGTTTTTTTGTTCTGTACCTTGGTTACGGCTATGTCCTTAGCATTTAATATATGGTAGGAAATCAAAACATGTCTATGAAATTAAATTTCATTTGACTGATTCATAAAGGAAAACAAAACCAAACTTGTGCTACATTCCGTAAATTTCAGGGTGTATCATTTGCAGATAATAGCTATATCCATCATATTCTGAGTAATTTTTTTGGTATGTGGTTAATATGTGATTGTTGTTTGTTTTTAACTACATACATACAAAGAGAAAGAGTAAAAGAAAGGCATGTGCTCCCCCACAGTTTCAACTCTGTACAGTTCCTAGTCGTTCCGAGAAAGGGCTTTCCCTCCTGTGAGGTATATGTGCCTCCACCATTCTGGATAGATCAGTTGAGGAACTGGGCAGAGTCTTGAGGTGTAAAAAATGTGTGGGTGATGAAAAACCAGTGGGATTGGTGATCCTTTCAGAGCATCAACTCTATATGATGTAGTGCCCAAACCTCTACCTGGCACTGCTGGGGACCACTGGTAGAGTCTTTCTGAGTCTCTCAACTACTCTCCTTCCCATTGATTTGGCAGTCCCTTGTTCTTTTGTCTCTCACGTACTGCATCATTTTTCTATTTCTGGGGAATGGCAAAGACCCTCTGCAAGCATGCATTTGAAACTCTCAATTTCATGTTAGCCTATGAGGCTCTGGAAGAGTTATATTATCTCAGCTTTATTCTTCAGGCTCTACATGGGTGACTTGTGACTGTCCTGGAGCACCTGGGGGAAGAGAAAAGCCTCAGGATGTGAGTGCACAGATTCCATATTTGGGAGGAAAGACACAAACTGATACTGCACCACATCATGAACCTCTATTGTATAGGAACCTTGTTGTATGGGAAGTGTCACGAAATAGTTTGTAAACTGCTGAAATACATAATGTGGCCTGACTACACCAATCAGAAAACATTTCAGTCAAATTCGAAAGTTGGTGTACTTTAAAAATTCATGGGCTGTCACAAATCCCACTCGGACAGGTTAAACGCACTTCCATTCAACAACATTTATTTAGGATGGTAGGGATCACCAGCAGGATTGGAACTTTATTTTATGGCCCCAATTTCTTCCCATATTTACCAAACTTGACTCACACTAAATCACTGAAGAACCATGAATGAACATCAATAACATTTTCTTCTTACACAATTTGTTTTCCATTGAAGCTACTTGAAGAGGAGAAACGCAATTATTTTAAGATAAAAAGTTAGATTAGGTTGAACTCCACATATTTACCAGCCATCTGGTTCAGTCACAAACTCTGCAGGGTTCCTGAACATATTTGCAACTGAAAAGATTTTGAACTTGAATGACTTTTAAATTGGGACATAAAATGTGGTAACCCAGACTATGCACAGATACTTAGCAAGGACTGATGAATAGTTCTATTCTGAGCCTTATGTTCCATGATATTTTCATTTCCTTAGAGAAAACTAAAGGGATACAAACACTAATTGATATTGATTAAAAGTTCTTTCCCCTCGAATTACACTATACCTGTAAGATGTATTTTCAGTTAATCCCCAAAGTCTGCTCTGCTGTTAGCTAGAAAAAAACAAAACAGAATCCATTGTGTGTGTTGTTTCTCATTTGTCAGTTTTCAAGGAAAAAGGGTCAGTAAAGGAAACTCAAGGTGTTGTTTAGACAAGTTGAGAGATTCTAAAGTAACAGCTAATTTTTCATTGGTGCAATGATTTTCATTCTCCCATCATACACTTGTCAATTTGCAAGTCCACTGAGGATCCTCAGAGGCCCATGGACAAGAGCACATGCTACTGGACCCGTTAGGAAGCAGAGAACAGTGTACAGTGTTCAGTCTGAAGAACATAGTAGTGTTCCTATGTGGTCATGTATCAGAACATAAGTGAACAGTTCTGTTAACCTTCAGCTTACAATAGCTTAGCACCAATTTAGATCTTATTATTTTATTATAATCACTAATGAGAATATCTCCTATTTTCTTAACTATCAGAACTGCATCTACTTTCCCCAAGGGACTGCAGCCTAGACCAACACAGACCTCATGCTGTGTTTTTGATTGTCATTTAAAGATACCTGACACTTCTCAAGCATGTAAATGACAGTGAGCAAATTTGAAATATTGACTCTAATTTTGAATCCTAGACAGAGGATCTTAAATCATGAAAAAAGTTTCATTTGCTACAGGAAGATGTGCTAAGCCAGGAAGAAAATATTTTTGATTCAATTGTCATTGGTTTTCTACTTTAAGACACTTCAAATTGTCTAGCCAATGTAGAAAATTTCCAAAGGAACATGTATGACATAAATACATTGCACTTAATTTTGCAACTACATCCATGTTTATAAAATGTATATTTGTGATGAAGAATTCAGTAATCTTTTTTGAAAAATATTTCGTCAGGGACAGAATCATTATGCCTAGTAGAAATGCAAATATCACAATGGCTCAAATTTTGACTATTTGGTAGGAACTGTTAAGGTGTTAAGTTGAACATCACAGCACTGAAGGGGAAATAACTGGATTTGTGTATAGTATGGTGGATAATCTAACAAAAAGTAACCATTGTATGTTTACAGGCTTGAGCTGTGTAAAAATATTGCTTTCTGATATCATGATTATAAAGGATATCACATATATGAAGGCAATGATGATGATGATGATGATGATGATGATGATGATGATGATGATTGTTGACTGATGATGAATATAATGTTGATTGAAACTTTTTTTTCAGTGAAAACACTCTATTGGTATGTACACATTTCAAACTTTAAATTACATGTCATGCAAAACTGTCTCACATTTGTCTAAATATTCATTATGATGATCTTTTTTTGAGATGATTACACATTTTAAAGTTACAATGACTATAATAGTAAAAATAATTCAGGAAATTGACTCTCAGTGAAATAAGACACTGCAGCACATGAGAAAATATTGTTCATAGGTTTTGTACTAAGGTAACTATTTTGGAAGACCACTGTACCCAAAAATGGCAGTTATTTTTGTATGTACCCTTTACTGTGTGCTAGGCACTCTAGGAAGCACTTGCACATCGATTCATTTAATCAGCAACTCATCTTAACCAATGTAGTAAGTGCTAAGATGAGCTAGTTTTCCTCCTAATCTTTGGCACTTATAAAGGGGCTGGAGCTAAGTAAGAGACTAGAAATGGCTAAAATATCTGGGCACTTCCTGAAGAAGAGCAACTTTGATTGAGCCTCAGGTGTGGCTGACTTAGGAAGGAACATACCCAACCAGCTGTGGGGCACATGAAGACAGAAACCTGGGGTGATCATGTCATAGCAGATGGAACAAAGATATATTGGGGGAGCATAATATCTTCTTTAATTCCATTTTTATCAGATTATTTTGTAAACTCAGACAGTTGTTCTAAAAATGTGCTTTTGCCTCTCTTGAGAATGTGGGGAAATATGTGAGACATATTTTGAGTTGTTAGAATAATTGAAAAGGAGTAATCATTGTCAAAGAGCACCTGAAGGAGTGAGGGACTTTACATATCCTGAAAGACGAGATAGTCCATTTCACTAGAGAATCACTTTATCCAAAATGTTCGTGGCATTTCTTATGATACACTGAAGAGTATTCAAGTCCTCCCCAAGACTCAGGGTGGCTTTAGATTGGCAGAACTGGAATAGAGAAAGATGTAGTGGAGAAGGGTTTATAGAATTAACTCTGGAATATTTTCCCAAATTTTTTGAAAATTTCCAGATTCTCATGAGAATGTACCAATATTGTGGCCCTTTCATTAACTTAAATAGCATATCTTTTTGTGGGAATTTTAGAAGTAGAAGAAAAAAGGATAACCCTGTTAATATACAGATATGTTCTCCTCCAGAAATATTACTTAATTTATTGCAAATAGTTAAGATCATAAAGGCAACACATATTTTAGTTGCATTTTTTATTATTCACATGAAGAGGGAATAGTACAGAGGGTCAGATCAATACTGTATACATATTCCTGTTAAATTCTGGAATTTCTTAGGGGTATATATGTAAAAAGAAACATTAAATGTTCCTCTAAGGGAGCAATCTTTAATTATATTTCAGTGTATTGCTTATACTTGCCTTATGCTAAGACAAGTTAGAGGAGTTATTTATGTTACGTATCAGAACTGACTTGTGAAGTAATGCTTTAAGATGAGGGCATTTCTGTAGACAAGGAACATAGAGATATTTCTCCTCCAAGAACTTTCTAGAGCATAAAGCAGCAGTCTCTTGGTTCTGTTATGCTGCATACGGGCTCAAGTATTTCCAGATTTCCTAAGTATGTCATCATTTGCAGAACCCTGATGCCTGACCTTCTTCCCTGACCCTTTAAGTGGAGCCACTTATCAACAAATTTGTTGTACTTCAGCAGTTCTCCATATTTTTTGATAAGTACTATGGTATTAATAGTGCAACTTTCTTTTTTGTCTTTGCAATCTGATCATATAATTGATCCTCATACTTTTCTTCAGATTTCAGAATTGTTCTGCCCTGGAGAAAAGATACAATCTAGGACATTACTCTTTCTTTTGCCCATAAAGTATCTTGGTAGGAAATTCCTATGGTCTCTACCCACTCATATCTCCTGGTATAGTCGAAAGCTGGGTTAGAAAGGGGCAGGCCCTTGTCCCCTGGTGCAAATGCCAGGCTCTTGTGCTCCATGCTCTATGCTCTCTGGGAGGGCCATAGAATTAAGGAATCTAGAAGGAAGCTAAGGGAGTGCTTAGGCTCCCCTCCTAGTGGGTTAGTCCAACCTTTCAATCCTGTGTGTCAATAAATCATATCCTTCAGGTCTTTCACCTGTATCAGGATGAGTATTAGTGGACTCAAACAGTTCTACTTATCCACAAGTAAATTAGGAACATCATTTATAGTTTACACAAGTTATGTTTTGTAGAATTGATTGAATAATTTAGCAAGTGTTTAAAATCTCTAATGGGCTAGTTTTTATTAAAAACTGTGATGTATTCATATACATAACAGCTAATATGACATTGTAAAGGGCGAAGGAAAATAGTAAAGATCTTTCCTGTCCGTGCGCCTGCCATGACCTTCATATGGAGCATCTAATGAATGCTGATTTCTCAGTGGGTTTGGTTCATTCCTAAGAACTCAGTCATTCACTTATCTCAATGCCATCATTCCTCCCTTCATGGACCTGGCCAGTCCTTGGGGGATGTAGCATCCATGCGGCAATCACTAAGTCATGCAAGTTGTTAGAACACAGGTTTTGTTGTTGTTCTAGCTTGTATTTAAGGAGTCCCCCTGTGAATAAGACTTTGGAGTCTCACCCATGGAGGGCTGCTCTGCCCAGGACTTCCCAGTGAGGACCTTGAAAAGCTACCCCAGGACTCCGCAAGCTACATGACTTCAGATGTTGGTGTTTCCCCCAATCTAGTGATATATTTTCTTCTCTTTCTCTCTCACCTATCATTTTTATTTTGCTCTTCTTTCCATATTATTACTAAAATGCTTTCTTGTGTAAGAGAGTATATTTATTGTCTGTTGGATCTGACCTGCCAAATTCAGTAGCTCACACATACATTATGCTTTTAACATTACACATCATAAAACAAAATATAATAGGGTCTTTTTTTCTTGGATATTTGGATTATGACTGATTTTCATTTGTTCGGTGCTTAATTAAATTTTCTGGTATGTTGACTATCAATACGTTTTAAGTTTTTAAGAAAATATTTTTAATTTTCAAACTAAATAGGGCTGTTCTAGACTTTGGGGTGAGGGTGGAGGATTATTAAAATAATATCCAATAACATAAGGAATAATATATAAATATATTTACATTTAATAAATATATTTATGTTTATATTTGTATACTAATCATATATTATTTATGTCTATATTTATATACCATACAAATATGAAATAATATTTAAGTAATATATTAATAATATCTAATAATATTAGTTTATGCTTTTGGAAACTTTATCAACCAAAGATATATGCACATGAACATTTAAATAATTATATATTCAAGATTTAAATAGAAACAAAATGAGCAATAAGCACATTTCAAGGTAATAATGAGTGGCAATAAACTTTGTGCTTTCAAATAATCTCAATTGACTGTTAGAAAATAAGACTTATAATGTTAGCTTTATGATCTCCTTTGTTCAGATGAAAAAACTGAGGGCTGATTTTCCTATTTTGGTTTACATGATTTAAATATAATGCAGTGGTGTAGAGGGCAATTCCTTGAAACTTACCCTTGATTTAGATCTTTACTTGCTAACAATAACCTTGACCTTCCTCAAGTCATTTAACTTCTCTGGGCTTTCATTTCCTCAATTTAAAAAGGAAGGTATATATCACAGTGTATTAGGTATTTTACATATGCAATTTATTTAATCCACTTACATTTATATGTAAAATACTTAATACAGTAATGTAGTATTTGTGCTGTTATCAAATGTAGTATATTGAGTTACATATTATAGCATATTGTGTAGTATATTATAGTATATTGTGTTAGCTGTTACCAAAATATATTAACTCATTCAAATTTTATTATCCTATGAGGCTGGCAGTAATGATATCATTAATATTAATATTTCTACTTTTAGATGGAGAAACCAAGGCCAAGGACTGCTAAAAGATTTGCTCAGAAAGAATATCTGCTAGAGTTAGATTTGAACTACGGCACGATGGTTCTAGTCTCTATGCTCTGAGCAACTCTATAGCACTGTGTCTGCAGATCATCAACATTTCAGTATTTTTCACAAGTTATAAGGAATACAGGTTTTCAATGTGTATGATGGCATAAAATAAACATGCTTTTGTAAAATGATTGTCTTTATCTATTTTAACATGTGCTGCTGGAGTTTTTTAAATAGACAATTGCGTCTGGTACCTGGTAAGGTGATTTATCAAACTATATATCCTCACTGAGGACAAGGATAGAATTCTTCTCTCTGATCTCGTTCTCTTAGGTTATTTAGTTTAGTATAGTTTTGACTTTTTTTCTTGCCTTAATTCTCTCCTCTACTCTACTTTGCCAATGTTGTGTTGACTTATTTTGTCCAAAATCCTGTTTGCAATGCCATGTTCACAGTGCATAGGAACGCAGATCTTTTTATCTGAGATCAAACTGGAGTATCAGAAGACTTTGACTTCAATGCAGAGTTCAAATTTTTATGCTCAGAATATTTTATACAATTATTGTTTTATACTTTAAATGTGTGTACTTTACACAGGATGGTTTGATGTCAAGATGACATGTAGGTGGTTGAAAATAGTTTTTACAGAAAGAGTGAATGATGATAACAGATAAATAGCTTACTAGACACATGAAACGTATTTGCTAACAAATATAACATCAACTATCTCTTTTGAAAAGAAAGAGAAAATCAAAAGGAATTATATTTATGCTTAAGAATATTCAAAAGTTAATCAAGTCCAAACTACTTGAACAATTTTTAAAAGAATGTTACATTGTGAGCTATAAATATCAGCTTAATCATTTATCAATGGAATAGCTTTGGTTTCTATCACCTAAATTTGCTAAGAACCTGTTAACCCCAGCAACCCTAACTGCTCATTAGCATCAGTGGGCATGCAAGTCAGTGTGGGAGTGAGGTGGTTAAAAAACCCTGATGTCCAGGCACTTCCCTGACTGTAATCTTGGGAAGGGCCTTGGTGTTTTTCTAAGGCTGCCCCGAGGGACTCCACTATGTTGAACATGACCACTTGAACAGATTACTGGACTTTCATGCACACTGAATTGAAAGAATGGTTTTTAACAGCATTCTTTTTACTAGAAGAACTGAATTCACTTCTCAGCCACTTTAAATTTGCCTCTCATCACCAGAGCAAGCACCTTTCTATGGAGTAAGGATGTCAAGTTTGCAGAAGTTGAGCACAGGAAGAATCACAAGGGATATTATTTATCTTTCACTGGGCTTTACCAATCACTCCAGGCAAATATGTTTATTCATCAGGCTAATAAATGAGTGGTTCTACAGCTCTCTTTTTAGATTCACATGCAAGATTCTCGGCATCTTCAAAGAAAAACCTTTCATAATCTCTAAAACCTCAACCTCAAACTCACTTGCTTTTTATCTTTCTCTGTTCTCTACACATATATGACTTTGGGCAGGTATAATTTGCATTGATCAAAATCAAAAGGATAACTTTTTTAAAGCCAAAAATAAAAATAAATAAAATTTTAAAAAACCACAGGGTCAGGAGTGGTGGTGCAAGCCTGTAACCCCAGTGGCTTGGGAGGTTGAGACAGGAGGTCTCAAATTCAAATCTAGCCTCAGTAAAAGCAAGGCACTAAACAACTCAGTGAGATCCTATCTCCAAACAAAATACAAAATAGGGCCAGGGGTGTGCCTCAGTGTTCCAGTGCCCCTGGGTTCAATTCTTGGTACCTCCTGAAAAAAGAAAACCCAAAACACAAATATTGCAAGGAGGACGAAGATCCTTAGAAAGAAAAGTATTAGAATACAATATTCTTAGAACTCTATTACCATCCAGGAATCTTGTGGCTGTTATTAGAGAGAATATTTTCATTATTAGGTAGGAGAGAATCTGAACTTTCTGTTTATCTTGTGGATACTCTCCCAAATAGACAAGAACTCAGACTGCAACTAAAGCAAAAAGCCAACTTTACGAGCAGAGGAACCAGACACCAGACAATCTCAGTGCATAGGACAGTAACACAGCTAAACTGAGAAGGAAAATTGCTTGATTCATAAAAGATATGGAATTGCAACCTGGACTGACCCAAAATGTTACATGTGATGAGTGACTATGGATGTGACAGAAGTTCACTGGACTGAAAGAAACACATGAGTGGGCATGCGCGCGCACACACACACACACACACACACACACACAAATGCATAAACTTGGTTTGCTTTTTAGTAGAATAAAAAGTGTGTGCAGTGTATTTTTGACCTAAGATTGGGCATGTAACCTGCTTTTAGGGCCCTGAATATTCCACCAACCAAGAAGCCAAGACTGTAGAATCTTTAAATAACCCTACATGGAAGACTCAAGGAGCAAGATATGAAAGGAAATATCATGTCAGTTTCTTCACACTTTATGTTCTTTCTCATGCTCCCCAACAATCTTTTCCTTTTATTACTTTCCTTACACATGGGGCCATCAAGGTCATGGTTCATTCTACTTAAGAATAGTCTTAGTATTAAGCCCTGTCACTTGGTAGGGGGCTAAGGGTGTCATGTCTGAACAGTTTAGCTTGTTTTTATTTAAGCATTATCGGACTTCATAAGACCTTTCAATATAACTACCAAGCAGGTCTACATATGACCAGGCTGTAATTATACATGGAAGTGGCTGCAAAGTGAGCATGATCTTCACCTGTGTGAGAACATAAACACTAAAATAAGTTTTAATTCACATTACTCTTGGAATGTGTTCTTCTCCAAGCCTGTAAAATGTGTTCCTAATAAGTATGGGGAAACTTTTGAAGTCCACCTTTTTTGTTTGTTTGGATGTCAGTGACTCAAACTCATTAAGGAGTGTTTTCATGCAAATCATTGCACCAGCAAGAGTCCTGCACCAGAATCTATTTCTACATACCAGGAAAATCCAGAAACTATTTTTTCATGTTGAAAATTCAAGGTAGGGATGAAAATACTAGAAAACATATTCCTTGCTATTCTGTACTAGAGAAAAGAACTTCAACAAAAACTTTTCTTTTAATTGAATACTCATGAATGGTGTCATAAGGAATCTCAGCTATATTAATTTAATCAACACACTACAAATACCTGAGATTGCCCACCTGGTGAGCAAAATAAATTATGCCTTGATCTGTATAAAAGAGAAATTTATAGAAAAGAAAGAGTACTCCTGATTATTTGTGTGTGCGTATATATATATCTATATATTTAAATACTATATATATGTATGTATCCATGTATCAAATACTATATATATATGTATCCAAATATATATATATATGTATGTACATATATATACATGTATATATATTCCTTTTTTAACCTTGCAAAAATACTCGGAAATACAAAGAGCTATGTGTTTACAATTCAAACTCAGAAATATCATAACAAGGATAGATTTTTTTTCTTGTAATAATACATTTACAGAGTTTGACACAAAGTAAAATAGCTAGCTCTACAACTCAGAAGAATCAAAAGATACTGCAGTAACACAAAATTGACTTTTAATATTTACCAGTTCATTGTATCTTACAGAAAATGAAAACATTTTTTAAATACATATTGTTTCTTCTCTTCAAATTTGCACTAGTAGGTATTAAATGCATTTAAATACTGATTTTCTTTGTGGCTTGATGACTTTTGTATTTTTCATTTCTTTTGTTGTACACCATTGCTGTTCTGGCAGTAGAGAGCTATGATACAGTTAGTTTTCAACACAACTATGTCAGTTTTCCATTGATCTTTCTTGGTGCATTCTATACTACAAACTGATAACTGATTCCCTTTTAATTCTCCTCTCTTTAGTGGTCAGCGACTCCATGAGACCACCATGTTCTTTGGAGTACTGAAATCAGGAAAGCCAGTATGGCTGCCGGCAACCAAACTGGAATCTCCTTTGAGTCTACTTCTAATTGCCAAAATAATAAGCAACTATATTATTGCATAAAACAAAACTTTAATAGGTACCAGCCCCCTTTCTGTGAGAGAAAGTTTAAGTTTACAAATGCCATAGTGGGCTAAAAATTACTGTGATAAAATATGGCAGCAGTTATTCAAAGATGGCTTCCAGTGTTAATGTGACAACTTGTTTTCATTTCTATACTGTATTTGTACATGAATTACTTCTTTTGGTTTGAATTTCAAATGTAAGTTAAGTGTCTCGGTGAAATTTGTAAATATATTTTATTCCTTATGTAGATTACAGGAATTAATTATAGATAAAATGATGGAAACAAGATTTTGTAACCCAGTCTTCCATCTCATTTGTCTGATATACTTGGAATTATAGTCTTGAAAAGGAATTTCTGAATTAGTTCTTGTTATACCAACTTTCTGTTAGGAATCGTACTAGGATAGCTTTTCTTTCTCAAACATTCTTAGTGGGACATCTTGGGCAATGAAGTAGGAAAGTAGGTATCTGATGGAAAAAAAAAAACAACAAAATGAGAACATTAAAAGGCCCCTTCTTCAATTAGGAGTCCAAAGACTGTGAAGATTTATTTTGAGTAAATCAGAAGTTTAAAATTCTGCTCAGCAGTGCTTATTCTGCTAGATTTTTTTTGTTGTTTTTGTTTACCAAGCATGGGAAAATGGTGGGCAATTGGTAGAGGTTTTAATCACTTAAAGGTCACTACAGAGATTTTGATCAGCACCAATTCCTATACTTAAAGTATTCAAAAGTTAAGAAATGCTGCTATGCTTAACATTATAAAGGTAAAAGTTCTGCAACAACAACTGAGGACTATATACTTGCTTCAATAGAAAGTTTTCCCATTTACATTTCTATAAGATTCTTGTAATATAGGTAATAATTTTTCAAGTATGAGCTTTCTCCAGTGAGCTAACCCTCAGGCTTGAGGTGTTGGAGTTGCTCCCTTGGAAATAGTCCCCTCTTTAAATAATATATTCATCTTATTCCAGACCACTCAGGCATCTACACTTTAGAAGTATGAGTTCTATTTATACCAGTAGTGTTTGAATTAAACCTCAAAATCTCTTTTGATTTATAGTTTTGCATAATTTGCATATCCAGACTAACGTAAATACGTGCATGCATACATTGTCATCCTTTATTTTTAAAGCATCTGAAAATTTTCAAATATGCTTTTGATGAAAGAAAGGATCTACTTTTATTTACAATATTTTGTCTAGTTAATATATGAATATAGCTATGGTTTCATGGACTTCCAATTGTTTTATACCTTCCACACACATAACTCTATATTTATAGAGTAAATTTATTAGAATTATTACAGAGCTTTAAATGCAACCACAATCGATTCAGGAAACAGATTTATTTACTCAAGTTCACGGGAAAAAATCTACATAAAAACATTCATGAAAGCATTCCAGCTATATCATACTTGGATTATTATACTAAATCCCATTTATTAGAACTCATTGCAAAACAATGGGAAACCATGAAATGTAATTTGAATACAAATATTGGTCCCTGTGGGGTCTCAACGTGTCATAGAAATATAGGAAAAGAGAGCTATATTTAAGATTGGAGCTGCTAATATGGAAAGTTGGTTTTTGGAAGCTGAACTTAACTTTTCATTTAAAGACCTGAAGATTTTAGTGTAAACTGTTTGATGACAGCTTTAACATTCCATTTATGCCCAGTGATGACCAGCAAAGAAAAAGACACTGATTTTGTTTTCTATTTGGAAGATTTATAACTACATTGTTGACTTTCTTCCCCAAACATAGGCACCATTTGGGATTTGCAGTGTATATTCAATAGATATAATAAGAATTTTGAAAGTTGGGTCTTTGTTTCTTGGTTAGGCAAGTGTATAGTTATTCATTCCTTTAATGATTTAACTTTTTAATGTAATGTAAATAAGAAAGAAATATTAAATAAAGTTATTATTATATGATAATAATGTTTCATAGGCTAACACAAAATCAAGCTGCTAATTTTATAATTTTTCTGTCCAGCAGTTTATCTATGTAACTGCCCTGAGTAGATGCTAAATGCTGCTTAGCAAAGGGCCCTTAGAATTTAAATATAACTCAGTAAAGCTACTCAAAAGATAAAACAATTCTCAGACATGTGTAATTTAATTAGAAGAAAGTAGGAGTCTCTCAATGGTTAAATATTATTTGCTTATTTAAGTCTCACACTACATATAAATGGGATTATTAAGGAGTTTTAACTGTGCTTATTATTATGCATTTGAATCCATATGAATTCTTTTTGGTCAAAAAGGCAAAATTTTAAAGAGTAAAATACTGGAGACTTGAAATATTAACTTTTAGAAAAGTGTAGATTGTTCCCTTGTGAAACTGAGTTTTGTGCAACCTCTCAGAATCTCAGTTTATGTAAAGAAGCCTGTATTTCAAATCTGTTGCTCTAATTTTTTCATCATAGTGCATTTCAAAAATGTAGAAATGTGTAAAACTTGTGCTTGTGGAAGCTGCTGTTCTGAGAAGCTTTACTTTCTTTAATTCTAGCAATTTCAAGCTATTGCATGCCCCGTTCATGAAAGGATACTTTGTTGGGATGATGTAGCTTAAACATTTTGGCTTGAAAGCCTCCTTATGTAGAGCTTCCCTCAAAATTATATTAATTTATAATATATATTGAATGATAGCTTTACAAAAACAAATTAATGAATTGATTTTTATGAAAATGACTCTTTACAGTAAGTAAAAAAGGGTTGTCACAGTTTTGGTAACTTGCATGAGTTCATACTGAAAAAAAAAAACAAAAAAACCTTTCACATGTTCTTAATGACTTTAAGACCGATGTGCGCTAGGCGCACACTCAGTTGTATGCTCTGAAGCAGTAGACACCATACAGCTTATGCTTTTTATCTGGGAAGCCCACAAAGCGCACGGCCGCCTCAGTGGGACTGCAGCGCCTTCTTGGTCTAGAGATAGGATAGCGGACACTACCATCCGCCAACCAGCCAGCATCGCAGCGGTCATAGCCGAGAAGTTTCCAGGCAACAAATATCTGCCCCACTTTGGCAATCTGAGCACCATCATTGAGACAAGCTTGCACCGCTTCATCATAGGTCAGCTTGGTGGGGTGGATCAGATAGTAAAAACGGCCTGTGGAGAGGAGAGAGAGAGATCATTGGGCTTGCCTGCCATGGAGCCACACAGAAATGGAAGGAGACAAAAACAGAAGTGCAAGTGTGTCTCAATGAAGGGAGCTGTAAAAGCAGTGTTTGTGAAGTTTCTGGAAGGTGGGATTGTCGATTAAATGTAATATCCCTGGGTAGCTCTTCTTGAAATTCATCTTTTTCCTTGTCCCTTAATATGTGTTCAGACATACTTTTTATAGCTTTAAAAAGAAAAAGGAGATGACAGATGCAGTTTCCCTTAGCTAATTAGTGACTAAAAGAGCCCTTCTGTGGCATTAGAGAAGACAGAATCCCATGTTAAAAGCAAGGGCTATTTAAATTCTAGCTGTGGCAAGACTGAACCCCAGTACAAGTTTCTGGAGAGGCAAAATTTGAATGTGAAAGGATCAAAAAACATTCCTGACATAAAAAGTCCATTTGAAAAAATCAAAAGCCCTCAAGTTCTTTTCATTACAGGTATCAATAAGACATTATTCTCATTCAAAGACTACAGTATGAAAATGCATAAAATACAGGAAGTCACTTGCCACAAATAATACGTACTCAGAATGTAAACCCAGTCTGTGTTCCCTGACTAGCGAAGAAGATGAATTCACTGATTTTTTTCAACTTCCTTCTTGTGAGCCCTGACACTTCGCTGTTTCTTGATTTCATAAGAAAGACAAGTTAGTCTTAACCACTTCTTGCATAGAATTAATTACTGAGATACTGTTGATATGTATTAAATATCCATACAAACACACACTGAAAAACTTCTCTGTCATCTCAGTTACAGGTTGAAAACAATCACATTCTTTTATTTGGTTACATATTATGGTGTGATGGACCCTGACCTTCATTAAATACAGGTTATTGAAGTGTACCTTAATCCCCAATAGTTCTTTATAGGTTGAGAGGATGTAGGTTGGGAAAAAAAAAAAAAAGTAGACACAACTGGAGTTTTAACTAACTAGAGGATTAGTTCTACAATTTACACCAGAAGTCAGCAAACCACAGCACACCAGTCAAACCTGGCTTCTTAGCGTTCTTGTAAGTGAAGTTTACTGGAACACAGCCGTGCCCATCTGCTCAGTATTGTGTGTGGCTGCTCTGTGCTACAATACACAAAGCTATGTTGAATAGTTGTAACAGAGAACAATTGGTCACCAAAGCCAAAATTATGTACTCTTTGGCTGTTCACAGAGAAAGTCTGTTGATCCTGATTCCTTTCTGTTTTCTTCAAAGTATCAGTGGGAACCTGACATATAAAATGATGAGGGCAGGGCTTCCTCTGTGGGTACATTACCTGTGCAGTACCTCAGGCCCCATGAATAGTTTAGTGCTCTGAAGTCACCCACCCTCTTAAAATTCTTAATCATTTTTTAACAAAGGGCCCACATTTTCATTTTGCACTGGGCCTTACAAACTATGTATCCAGTCTGGGATGAGGCAAGAAAAGGGCTGGGATTGGATGAATGCAGCAGACAAGTCATCAGAATGGATGCAAACTTATTTTGGCTTTTGCTTCCAATATTCTACTTTATTTTTCTTGCTTACTCCCATTCATCCTGAGCTTTACTGATCATCACATTGTAATCAACAGGGGGAGAACTTGTGTGATAAAGAAGCACTCTTCTCAATGGAGAGAGTCATATCACCTGGCGGGTGCACAGTGGCAGCATCTCCCCTGGCAATAAGAAGCAAACCCCATACCATGTGATAGTTTCAGATATTTCATAATAAAAATTGGACACAAAAACCTAGGGCTACTGAAATATTCATTTTTTGCTTGACTTCCCGTGAATATTTTCAAGAACTTTTAATATCTTTTCAAACTAGACCAATACTTCAAAGTTTTTAATTTTCAATAAGATAATACTTAAATAGCCAAATGTGTTGTAGTGCAGCTTGGTCACTGGGGTAGGAAAGAAGGCAGTGAAGTTCATATCTTACCATTGAAGTTGGATGTAAAACAGAAAACATCATATCTGCTTTTATCTTTGTCCCAGAACCCGTAGTTCCTGACGCCAGGCACCGTGTTCTGGCCCCCACAGGGTTCCCTAGGCTTTGTGATAGGGTATTGCACAGATCCATCACTGAGCCAGCCAGCATTACACCAGTCCAGCCCGCCCCGCCAGGCATCATAGAGCTGGTCAAAGGAGGCAATCACAGCATCCTGGTCCAAACAAGCCTGTTGTGCCTCATGAAAATTGAGATTGTAGCGCCCCAGTCGTGGAAAGTAAGGGAATACCACACCTGTCCAAAGGAGAATGAAAGGCGTCATTAGTAGCACAAAAAAGGAAGGACCTGCGCAAATTCACGTCACTGATTAAAAAAAAAAAAAATAGACTCTCCATCAGAAGAGGTAGTTTTGGTCAATTGCAACAACTTCCCATAGTTCCTTTACCTGTCAAATGACCTCTCAGCCATAAGGATCTCATGAGCAACTACTTGATTTAATAATGCAGGGATTGGCTGCCTTTGCTAAGAATTTGGTTCAAGCTTTAAAATCCTCCTGTTTGAAAACGATTTGTTTGCAGATTATAGTTTCCCATTAGTCCTCCTGAGCACTTCTCTACTGCTACTGGTTACTAACCCTGTAACAGGAGCTCTTTCCATCTAGGGAAAAGTCAATGTGTATGTATATTACATATATGTGTATGCATGCATTTATATTATATGTTATCATATAATAATGCTCCTGTTCCCTCATGACTATGCATACACACACACACACACACACACATATGCATATATGTATTTACTTTTACCTGTGTTCCTAAAAACTTGCAGACCACTTAGTGGGCTTCTTGTTCGGAGAAACTCTAAAGGGAATTTGCATATCCAACAAAAACCTAATTAATAGTCTTATTTCATATTAATAAGAAAATTTTGTACAGTGAAGCATTTTCCCAGTAAGTACTGTGACTCTCTTGTTTCAACGTTTAATGTAGCCTTTTACATTAGTTTTTCTGTCCTTGAAAAGTACAACTAAAATAAGAGCTTTCATTCAAAAATTTTTCACTTACTATTTTTCAGCTCCCATGTTTACATAATACAAATTGAAAGCAAGGTTTGAAAAACAATTTTACTACAAGTAGATTTTTTTAAAAAAAAAATCTTCCCTAAACTTGTCCTATATGATAAAGGCACAGCCTAGGCATCTGTTCGGAGGTTAATACTGAAGAAATTAAATATTAAAGAATAAAATTTCTTATGAAATGTACACGGCTTCACAATTGACTTTGCCTGGGAAGATGAATGGCTTTCAAAAGCATTTCTATTGGTCAACTAATTATGGGAGTTGATTGAGCTATCCTTCAACTTTGTAAATGGTTTCTTAAAGGACAAGGATTATCAGATTAAGAAAGCAAAACTATATCTTTTACTGGACATTAAGAAAGACCATGAGTCAGAGTATCTCCCCATAGTTAATGAAATAATTAATTCAGAGTGATTATATTTCTAAATATGATTATAAATCACATAAGTGATTTGTATTTTAGCATATGAAAAGCACAAGCTTGTCCCACTGACTTAGTAAATTGTTGGGTTATATCACATATACTACTTTATGACTGTGAACCCTATTGAAAATGATGTACAATTCATGGACAGCATAACCAGTACACAGGAAATATTTTCTTTTATAAATTGTCCTGGAAGATTACAAAAAGAAATTTCAATAGCCTGGAATCAAGTCTAAATCCCGAACGACTCTGTAGGACACGTTTGTCCCACTAGAACAGTCCAGCTGGCACTGACCACTGGAGGCAGAGATCCAAGAAAGCTTCCTGATCTCATTCTGCTTTCTCAGGTTCTTGGCTGAGGGATCTATAAGCTGAATGGGAGCCAGAGGAAGAAGGAAAAGATTCCCTTGATTGCCCCTGACTCCTGCTGTGGCAAGGGGGAGGCAGAACCTGGAGAAGGCTCTGTCTAAGAAGGGCTGTGCCCAGGCTCCCAGCTAGGAACCCAGTCATCGCCTGGAAGAGCTACTCTGCTTCTGTCCCTCATGACTACTGTCTTCTTTCCTCAGCAGCACCAGGAATGCCCAGGAAAAGGAAAATATTTCATTTAATCCAGTAGTGATGCCTTTGGCAGCTAGAGTTCAAAAATCTCCAAGTATCTCACCCCGAAGAAAGAAATAATTTGGGTTGCCTTCCTTTTCCCAAATAGCTAAAGATGGAAGCAATGGAAAAATGGAGCATTTTAATTTATAATAATTTTAAAGAACTGGAAAACTCTTCATGTTTAAATTCACTATAGTGTATGATGGTGGATTCTTATAGGAAGTAGGGAAAATTTTTCTTTAGTAATTTCTTCTTGACTCACTATTATCTGTTATTGAAATAGGATTAAGTTCCAAATCCTGTGTAATATATTTTTGATTATCTTTCAAATTTCACATGGCTTCACACAATCATTTCCTAAAGTAAAAGTGAAGCCTCATGTTAAAATTTTAGCATTTTCAACAATAGTATAAAGTGTAAACTTACTATAGTATCCACATAAAATTTTTACTTAACAAATTTTAATTCATGTTTGATGATGCTGGAAAAAAACATGTTCCAAGCAAATCAAGATCAGCTTCCGTGCCTTAAGCAGCCTACGTTTTTAAACGTATATTTTGCACATTTACTTAATTTTACTTCCAAGTGGTTAAGATTTCAACCATCTTAATTTCAGAATTCTTCTTGTATCTGGAAATATGTCAGTTCCTGCAGCTGAATTGTGGAGTTCATGGTTGCTTTCCTGAAGTGTTATAAAAATAAGAAATGTTAAACTTTCACAGGCAGGAAACAAGGGTTTAGAACTATTTTCCAAGCCATATCTGGCTCATTTATCCTTTGTTCTTATGTCAGATTATAATCAAAGCTCTTCTCTTTTATATGAAAGGCTGATATGTATCACTGCAAATGGGATTAATAGGATGACACACCACATGGGAAACAATAATAATAAATGATATGAAGAGCTTAGTTGAAGTGTATTTTGAGGATAGTCTTTAGGATTTATAATCACACAGCCCAATTCATCCTATTTGTTGGCAAAAAAAAAAAAATTGGTAGGCATATGAAGGGCTTTCTTGTCCTGATATACATAGAAGTTACTTTCAATAACTCCATAAAGTAAATACTTCTGGTAATAAGAAGGGCAGAGACGATGTAGTCTAACTGATTTTACCCCCTTAGTGCCTCTTATAGTGCATAGAAGTGCTGTGCACATACCTAAAATTATTTCTCTGTTTCTGAATGTTCTAAGACTATATGCTTATATACCTGGCCCCATTTTCACTAATACGATATTGATAAAGTGGACTTCTAATCTTCCCCTACGAAGGGTAGATGGGAATAGGAAAGACAGAAGAATGAATCGGACATATCTTTTTTATTCTTATATAGGAATACATGACCAATGTAACTCTACATCTTATACAACCACAATAAAGGGATCCTAATTGGAACAAGTTATACTTATTCTATGTATAATATGTCAAAATACACTCTACTGTCATGTATATCTAGAAAGAACAAATAGATAAAAAATAATGTTTATACAATGGAAGATTAGAAGAGCAAACTTCTTGTTTTTAATACTGTTCACTGTATTTATTGATTGCTGAAATAAATTCTGTAGCCCCTGTTCCTACTGAATCCCTAGTGACTCCTCTTATAATATCTGTATAAAGTTTATTCTTTGTGGCATGCTGTTTGTAGCAATACGGTTAATTGGTAGTGATCACAAGGCTTTATCCTATCAAAATTCTGTGCTGTATAAGGATTTGTACTTCAAATGAAATAACAAAAAATACAATGAGGGCTAGAGTTGTAGGTTAGTGGTAGAGCGCTTGCCTAACATGTTTGAGACACTGGGGTTTGATCCTCAGCACCACATAAAAATAAATTTTAAAAAAAGTACTGTGTCCATCTACAATTAAAAAAAGTATAATGACAGTCACAAGAATAAGACGAAATCCAAAAGAATAAAATTTGTAGAATTTTGATCAATAACCTGAGAACAGTTTCCACATAGTATGAGATAGATAACCAAGGTGCAGCAAATTATATATATAAGAAGTTGAAAGCAAAAAAGACAAACCTTGTGGTTATCATTTATTAGGTTATCAAGGTCCCTTTGATAAAGGAAATCAGTTCTAAATTTTAAGTAACTGTGTTTTTTAAGACAATTACTTCTTTTCCCCTGAATAATGTCAATGCTCATGGATATTAGTGTAAATCAATAAAAACTGGAAGTACATCTGGGTACAGTGGCACATGCCTGTAATCCCAGTGACTTGGGAGTCTGAGGCAGGAGGATCCCAAGTTCAAAGCCAGCTTAGCAATTTACAAGGCCCTAAGCATGACTTTGTCTCAAAATAATATTTTAAAAAGGGCTGGGGATGTGGCTCCATGGTTAAGTACCCCTGGTTTCAATCCCTGGCACCAAAACAAAACCTGAAAGTACAAGGTCTCATGCAATCAGAACCAAGAACTGGAACAAAGAAAGACCAGGAAAATTCACAGAATTGTTCTTTACAGCACATGCAGTTATTAGACATATAAAGCTAATAAGTCTCCTAACATGGGATGGAATTCTGTGGGACTGATGGAATTCAGAAGGACAAATCTTCAGTGATTTGCTTGTAGACCAGACAGGTAATATGTCAAAAGCCACAGATGGGTTCTAGGAACTGAAAGGAGATTCCAGCAAACACGTATCTATAGTTTTACAGGAAATTATTCTATGAATGCAGCTAAAATGTATCCATTAATGTAAAATACTGAAATTCATGAAAAATAAGATGGCTTGAGATAATATAAGAAACAAAGGAATGAATTTCCCCTAGAGGATGAATATTGTACAGAAAGGAGGCAAGGAAGGGAAGGACAATTTTCATCTATATAACTTAGCACACATGTTAGCTTTTGAACTTACTGAATATTTTACATGTTCAGGAAACAGAATTTCTGTCCAAAATGACTTAATCAGTTGGTATTAACCCTGGGACATTAAAAAAAAATTACTTCTTTACCAGAATATTTAAATAAATCAGAGGTTACTTTTATGTTAAATCAAGTTTTTGCAGTAATTGTACAGAATATAAGTACATGTATTTCAGTGTGGATGTCCTTTATAAAAATTGCCATTATTTTGAAAGTGAGATAATTTGAGAAACATAATAAAAAAGAATCCAATTTGAGTTTCTCAATAACCATATAATGGGATTTAGATTTTGAATAGCATAAGGCAGTTTCCCAAAATTATTAATTCAGTTCCACTGTGTTTCTCCTAGATGCAAATAGCTTCAATTGTGTACATAAGCATTGTGTGTGCATTTCAAATATGAAAGCTGAAATCGTAGGTGGACTACAAAATAGAGAAGAGTAGAAAAACATGCTGGGCACGCTCTTTTGGTTTCTCACATTATTACTATGGTAACCACTACACATTATTCCTAATGAAAACAGAGTAGTGATTAACTACTATTTCTAATTTCAACATGCTTTGTGGACACCTACCTTGTAAGTCCAGGGCTACCACAGCAGTGTCGTCTTCTAACCCTTCAATCACCTCACACTTGTACCTCCCATAATCCTCCAGGGTGAGGTGTGTGATTACCAGAGAAGCATCATTGTCACTGCCTCCTTTCAGAAACACTCTACCCTGGTAGCCTCCATAGGTTTTCTTGTGGTATCCCATGGAAACAAAAACATCCACTTCCTTGAGGTAATCTGAAGTTAGCTTGGTCCACTTAATTCGGATTTTGTGGATTCCTGAGCCAAATGCTGTAGGGTCTCGATAAAATTTACATGGCAGTGTAACGTTGCCACCTCTGTGTGAGAACACCTTGGCTTGTTCTGCTTCCACAAGTAGACGGGGGCCATTTTCTGCTATAGTTAAAAAACAGAAAAAAAAAAGAAGGAAAAGAAAAGGAAGGAAGAAAGAAAGAGCAAATGAAAGAAAGAATCATTAAATGTGTTTTCTCACTTGGTTTGTATAATGAAATATGCTACATACCCAGGATATCTGACAAAAATAGCTTTGATGATTATCTCTATATAATCTTTTTAAAGGTTTCTATTAGTACATTACAGTTATACAGAAAAGTACAGTTCATTCTGACTTATTCATAAATGCATATAACATAATTTTCTACATTTCAGTTCCTATTACTTCCCCTTTTTAGCCCTTCCTCTCTGGTCCCCTTCTTGTACTCTTCTGGTTTTCCTTCTATTTATTGCTTTTTAAATTGGGACAAAATTATTATACATAAAAGTGGACTTCATTTTGATGTATTTATATATGCACATAGCATAATTAAGTCAATTTCATTCTGCAGTTCCTTCCTTTCCCATTTCTCCTCTCGCCCCCTCAATCTCCTCCCTCTACTCCATCCTTCTCCCTTCTATTGTCATGAAATCTCCCACCCCCTTTTGGTCCTTATTTCTCTCTAGGTTACACATAGGAAAGAAATATTTGACTCCTGAATTTTTGAGTCAGCATGATGTTCTCCAGTTCTATCCATTTACCAGCAAATGAATGTAATCTTGTAATCTCTTTTGAACCATTGTAGAAAGGTACCTGTAAAATTTAGAAAGTATCTATAATGTAGTCATTTCTTTTAAATCACTACAAAAGGGGAAGATGTACACTAAAATTATTATTTAAAAAATTGGATTCCAGACTCCATAGTCATCTGAAGTTTGATGATTTCATAATAAATTCTACTTAGATTTCTGGTTCCATTTTTCTTCATTTAAATTTCAGAAATATAGAAACAAGTTCAAGAGAAGTGACAGAGTTCCAAGATTATTTCATTAATATAATATAATATAAACCCCAATATTTATAATATATAATATAATAATACATACTAATAAATTATTATCAATAATAATATTAATATTTATTAATTTTATATAAATATTAAATTAATAGTTGTTATTATTAATATTATCAATAAATTGTTATTAATAAATATATTATAAATATAATAATATATTTATAATATAAATATAATATAAACCCCAATATTCCAAGGTCAGAAGGTCAGGTAATCCCACCTGTGCATTCTATTACAGTAAGTCTGTATTATATTTATTGGAAAAATATAAAGCAATATGATTCACTTTCATTGTATGGCTGTATTTGGTCAAAGAATCCAAACCTCCTCGCACTTATGGCTTCTATTTAAACAAGTACCCATGATATGCTATTCTGGAGTATTTCAGACAGTGTATTTATATTTCATTTCCACCTACAAGATAGACCTCACGAAGGTACTTTTAATGAATACTGTTAATAAACAACAGATTTTGAAATTATTCTTTAAAATTTGAATGTTAAAAGTGTACCCCCAGTTATACTTGTTTTTCTGATTATCCAAAGAATTATCTGCTGCTTTACTCTCATTTTTAAATGTTCTTCTACTCCTTCTTTTCCTTTTCTACTATGTCTTGTTTTATAGTTTTCTTATCACTTCTTTCTTTCCTTGCCCCTTTGACTTCCTCCTCCCTCCTAAAAGGACTTTATTATCTTCGAAATAGCACCACAATATTCCAAGTCTACCAAGTCTGCAGGGCTGCCATTGTTTTTTTTTTTTCTAAAGAGAGCCAGCAGTTATTTTCAGATCTTGGCTTTCTCTGGGGTTTCCCCTGGTTAGCACAATGTGCTTTTCACCTTGACAAGGTCTCTTGAGGATGTGCAAGATTCCAAAATGAGAAAGCAATATAACAGCTCCTGGACACATGCATCTTTTGTTCATACACAGCTTTCAGAACTGCAATGCAGCTTTCAAGCCCTTGCAGCAGTAGGTATTGAATATTGATAGGTGCTGAATATTCTTTGCCCATGAGTCATTTAAGATGTACAAACCACCAGGAAGAATAACCATTTGCCTTGAGACAGAGCTCAATACTTCAGTTATTTATTGACATTCATACATAGGATGCTGAATTTGAGATAAAAATGTGTCCAATAATAGATGTAACTTTGCTATTTTTATCATATAGCACTCAGAATTGATATTTTAAAATAAGCATATCATTTCATTTACAAATGATCCTTAATTGTCAAAAACTAAGAAGTTTACAAACCATCAATGCTTTCAGTTTCAATAAATAATGAAACAAGAAAATAATGACTTTACTTAGTATTTATGACTTTACTTAGTATTTAAAAAAATCATAAATCCAGCTGATTAGGCATTTCCTTTATATTTTACTCTACAACTCTTTATTTAGGTAAACAGAAACTCCAAAGATGAAAGATAAAATCTGTTTCACTCTATCTTTCCTAGAACACCCCCCCACCCAGCACACATGCACAATATCCCCAAGGACTGCATACAATTTCTATATAAATGTCTTTAGTCTTCTATCTAGGAAGAGAAAAAGGTGCTGTTACCTTGGGTTGCTTAGTAATGCCTGAGGGTGATAGGTTTCCTATCCAGTCTCTTGAGGGGACACTGGGAAACTAGGCCTACCCATGCTGGGATGAATTCAAACATGGAACATGCAGCTTCCAGAGGTCTCAGTTTCATGATTATTTCAAGTTGTTTAATTTAAAGTCAAAACTACCCAGTGACTTGGGAGACTGAGGCAAGAGAATTGCAAATTCAAAGCAGCCTCAGCAACTTAGCAAGGCTCTAAGCAATTTAGTGAAACACACACACACACACACACACCAAACCAATGCCCAAGTGCACTAAGATAGATGATATTGAAGTAGTTAAGAACAAGGGCTTTCATGTGATGTAGATCTTAGGTAAGGTTAGCCTCACTTCCTCAATTTCCTACCTCTTCAGTCTTTAGCAAGTTGTGCAAGCTCAGCTCTAATTTACTTATAAGTGAGTTATATTTGGTAATGCCTACCATATGTAGTGGACCTAATTCACATAAAGCACTTAGAACAATGGCTCACCAAAAGTAAATGTATACTAACTGCTAACTGTACCTATTGCACAGCTTTTACTCAGAATGTCTCCAATATAATACCCCTCATCACTGAGCATAATTTTGCATATATTAGCCTTCCATTTCACCTAAGTATAAGTTTTAAACTATATAGAATGAAAAATAAATACAACAAAATACCACCTGTGTTATATAGGAGACTTGGAAATTTGTGTGGGTTAGCATAATCATAAACTATTCCAGACTGAATACAAAGTCTGAATGTTTTACAAATTAAAGAGCTAGAGTAAAGATCAAAACTCTTATACAGGGGCTGAGACTTATAGTGCTTTTCCCCTGTGGTTAACTGTGAATTTTTTCATAGTATTTTAGGAGAGTACCCTCCAGACTATTTTTCTTCCACTCCAGCACTGTGAGTGGAGGATGACTTATGTGGTATACTAGTGAACACTGGTCAGACATGAAAATCCACTGTGACTTTACACAAAATCATTTTTCTAGCAAGTACTCCAGAATGCATACAATCCTAGAATTCTTATTTCTTCAGGGAGGAATTGAGATAATCTATGTCAGAAGTTCCTGGCTGAAATTCAACGAACTCTAAGACAGGTCTGTAACACATTTAGCGACAAAGTATTGATGTATATTAACCTAAATCCCCAACGTGACCTTGAGAGTAATGTTCTTGATCTGCTTGTTTTCAAAAAGATCTGGCTACAGATTATACAGCCCTGAGATAGGCTAGAGGGAATGGCCTGTTTCAGAACAGGAAGTTGTGGAAGAATGAGCACTGGCCACTGGGTCAGGGGCTCTCTGGGTTCTGTCACAGATCCTACCACAGCTCAGCTCTGAGAAGTCTAACTCCTGAGAACTCACTACTGTTATCAGAATGTATGTCACTGGCTATGATCACAGGGATCAGCCAGGAAACAAACTGAACTGGGAAGGAGAGAGGGAAACTACAAAGTCAGAAAAAAAGGGAATCAAGAATGTTGACAACAAACTACACAGTGTGACCTGGAGCAGGTCTTGGATCTGATTGTTGGATTTAAAAACCTGGATCAGTTTGAAACTCATGCTTAAATGAAAATGGGTCAACGGGGCAGGTGACAGCAATTAAAATGCAAAATATAAAAATAAACCCTTAGGTTTATATCGTTAGGATGAGTACTTTTTTTTTTTTTTAGGAAAGAATAAATAAAATGAAGCAACACAGCTGTGTTCATTTTCCCTTTGTCTTTCAGTGCTAAAACACACTTAAGCATAGGACTAAAGACCTTGGTGATAGTAAAGGTCTTTACAATCAGAAACATGTAAACATTTCTTTAAGCGAGGCTGAATATTCAAAATATAGGGCTAATTGGGGAAATTAAAGATGTCCAGTGGGTATTGATTTTTTTAATGCAACTTGTAAATATAAAATTCCCTGCTTTTGTTAGTGAGGGTCAATGACAGTGACTTGAAAGATTTGATGCCCTTCAAAGCCCAGAGTTGTCTCCAGGGAAAACAGCAGGGCATGGTGAGAACACTGATGGGGACTCACTGAACTGGGGCCTTGTTATTATTTTACAAATTCTATTGTGAAATCTGGAGGATATCATTCAGTTTCACCAAATAATGAAAGCAATGGTGTGACCAAACAACTGATCTTTGTACTTTATAATTTAAATGAAGCTGTTTAAACAATAGGACAAAAGCAATTGCAGAAAATAATATTAACAAAATGCTATTGTGATTACCTGTAGTTCTCAGTTCTATTAAAAGTGGAATTTTTATTGGCAGTACATACACAAAGAAATTAGGGTGACAGAAAAGGAGAGGGTGCTGAGGATCAAAGTTTGTCTTTTTGAAATGAATTATGGGTTGTGCAAGATAATGTCTTAATGTTGGTTCCTTTGATCATTGGTGTATAAATGAAGTAAGCTCCAGGCCAGTTTAAAAACAAAAAGACCTGGGGACTTATTGAAACTGGCTAAATAAAATGCTAAATACCAGACATTAAATATGTCCCTCAAAAAACAACAACAACAACAACAACAACAACAAAACCTGACCACATCATTTAACTTTTTTTATGTTTTGCGTATGTGTATGTATGTGTACACACACACACACACACACATAAATGTACACCACTTTAACCATAGTTGGTATGCAATGCAGTGCCACCAATTACTTTAACCATGTGGTATGATCATCACCACTCATTCTTTCTAAAACATTTTCTTACCCCCAATCTAAGCTGATTTGTCTCTTGACATTAAAAAACTCATAGCCATTAATTCAATTGTAAGCTCTGTGATGAGTCATTCGAAAAAACTTATACAAGGTTTTAAAAATACTTCTTAATTTTTGTGACATTTGTTATCACTTCCTTAAGTTTGGACCTGTGAGACCAACACTTTGGAAGCTCCTATTTTCCTTAGGGTAGCCAAAACTGGTTAGAGGATGAGCAACCAGGATGGACTTGAATCCTTATCACTGTGCTTACCACAAATCTATTGATAATGATCTATCTATCCAGTTTACATTTTCCATCTTCACTACAGTGCCTGGCATGCAGTCTGTGAATGATGTGTGCTAGTGCTGCATAGAGTGTGTATTGAATTATGGTAGCAAATAAATAAAGGGATTCCTGAGCTTGCTTCGGACCACATTTCACTTTAAAATAAATACAGTTCATAAAAATAGTTAAGCATGTTAATACCTAAATAGAATACTGAATTTAAACATTTTATCTCTCATTGCAATTTAGATATTATATTTGCATAGGATACATATTTAGGAAAAAATTAAAGAGTGCCTTACTCATTAACCTTTAGCTCTTTATAATTAGTTTTGTTTCCTTTAGACTAGAATGAATCTAATTGTTCCTGAGACTACTCATTTGGAGTCAGAAGTACCCATCTGTGCTGACTTACATCAGAAACCTTTACATGTGCCCTGGCCCTCCTCCCTATTGCCCCTCCTCACCTCCAACCAACCTTTGCTGTCCTTTCAGAGTGCTGGCTGCTTGTAATTTGTGAGAGACAAAGCATTAGCTTCCTTCCCCAGCTAATTCTTGAATGCAAAGAATTTTGACCCTCTTCTCTAGAAGAGGGCAGTAGAGAAATGATCTGATCTCGTTCTTATCCTGTGCACTCATCTACTTGATAAGAGGTTGAAATCTTGAATTTGTCCCTGACCCACTTTTGCTTTCATCTGGAGTCCAAATTTTGGCCTGTAGACACCCAAGTATATGTATGCTTCTTACCATTTGTGTAAATCCAAAAGATTATATGTGGTCTTGCATAAACTACACTTGAAAGGATTCACCAGAAACTATCAGTCTTGGTAACCTGTGGGAAGTTGAGGTGGAAGTCTAGACAGGCATTTTATGGAAGATTTTTATTTATTTGTTTTACTTTTTGCGGTGCTGGGGATTGAATCCAGGCCCTTGTTCATGCAAGGCAAACACTCTACTAATTGAGCTATATCCCCAGCCCCTTTATGAGAGATTTTTACTGTGCATACTTCCATATTTTTATAATTTTGTACCATGCGAATATATTGTATATGCACAGACTAAATAAAATGGTATGAAAATGAATTTTAAAAATTGAAGAAATTTATTAAATTTACAAAATTTGAATAAATAAACAAAAAGCCCTTTTTAGATTATCTCTAGAGGGATACACAGGAAGCTGGCAGACATGACTATAGTATATTGTTGTAATTAAAGGATCATGTTTTTGTAGAAGGTTTATTGCTCTGTCAATAAAAATGTTATTTTTAAACATGTCTTTAAAACAACAAAGTTTTATCTCACTTTCCCTATTCCTTAAAGTATATTGCAAAGGACTGTGATCAAGATTTGTGATATAAAGAAAAAACCCAATGCTGAAACAGAATAAATGAAGATTTCTCGGTGATGTAAAGTTATTGCTGCTGTTTTTCGCCATCTGTGACACTGCCTTTTGATCTCACAGGCTCCAGGCTCCTTGGTGACACTCCTTCCAGCCATTTCACCCCTCCTCTTCTGAGGGGCATCTCTGTATAGCCCCTTTAATCTCTCTTAACACTGTAACCTCTTTGTACTCTGCTCTTTCCTGTCAATCTTCAGCTAAAACAAATTGCCTAGAATTGTATTTTTACAACATCCTCAAATGGCATGTGTTCTTCCTGTTGAGACCTATGTTATCTGATGTGATGTGCTATGGAGCATTCTCTTAGGTATAATTCAAATTCATCTTCCTCCTTTGCCTTCTGGCTAAATTGATTCTGTGATGGGAAACTGCCCAACACCAAAACACAACTGTTTCGGGTGATGATGATCATAAATGTGTATTGTGTTTTGTCATAGTCAATAATAAAAATAAAGACACATACCTTCACTATTTGGAGCCTCAAGGTTTATTTATGGCAATATTTAAAGAAAAAATTTTAAGGAACAGTGGAATTTTTTTCCCTTCAAAGGGTATCTTAGGCAAAGTTTTGCCATATAAAGCAGGTAAAGTTGAACCTCTCCACTTCAAATGGGAATCAACAGGCCCCAATGAGCTCTAGGGGTTCAATTGAACACAGTGTAAAAATTGCAATTCTGACACATCCACTTAAAACTCTGTTAATATCCTGAAAAATGTCCTATCTCTTCTTAATTCCCTTTAGTACATCTTTTTATACCAGGAAGAAGTGAAGTGTGTAGAGGGAGGTTAGCTGTATTTTGCTGACAGAGTTCTTCCACATTTTTTGTTATTTCACTTCTCATCTCAGCAGTTACAGGGTATTAGTTAAACATATGGACTATGCCTCTTATGTTGCCACTTAACCTTTCTGTGCTTCAGTTTCCTCATCACTAAAATGGAATTAAGACATCTTCTCCCCAGGGTTCGCCTGAGGTTTAATGAGGTAATGCACACTGAGAACATACCTGAGTACCGGGCCATCAGTGTTCATCCTTACTAACAAATATCTACTGAATGTCCAAAGTGGGTCCAGGAAGCAAAACAGCTCCTATATTTTACATTTTCTTCATTACTGTGCCCTTCAGAGGACAGTTCCTAGAACGTCTTTGTTCCTAGAAATGTACACCTTATTAGCTCTTGAAGATTCTCCTACCACAGTGGTTTTTAACAAGACAGACACAGTACATTTTAGAGTAAACACATTAGAAGTCCTTCTAAAAAAATCTGTATTTCTCTTTCTCCTCTCTATGACTGTCTACCTCTGTTTCTGTAATCCAATTTCTTTCTTCCCCTTCTCACTTTCGTGGGGGAAAGTAGTTTCAGTCTTTCTTTGGGTGGAATGTGTGTATTTACAGCCACCACCCCACCTTGCTGTTCTTATTCCTATTGAAAATCACCATGGTAGTGTGTGGAACAAGTTTCTAGTGAGGCCCAAGATCAAACTTTCTTTTCATAGTGATTTGTTTCCACAGGAACATAGTTATATAAGTTGTACAGGATAAAGTGTAGGTCATTTTTACCCATTGATTTATTCAGAATGTACCAGAAAAAAAGGGAGTGAAGGTTAAGATGTAGGCTATCTGGTGTGTGTATGGTTTGGAGTACAAGAACTAGACTGCCTACATGTGAATGAATATCAGCTTCACTTCCCAACAACCATACACCTGGGGCAGGCTACTCAGTCCTTCCCAACTTCAATGAAGAGAACCATATTTATACCATGTTGTGGTGAGGACTAGATGAGATGTCCCAGGCAACACACTTTCCTGATGCATCACACACGGTAAATGACTCTAAATGTCAATTACAGTGTATTACTATTTTTCCACGAATACTGATATAACTGATCCAAGAACAAGAGATGATTTCAGTATGTTTGTTAACTTAGAGTTGTGTTCTCTGGTTAATTATTTTTAGAATTTAAATTTATCCATGTTCTCAAAGATTCATAAATAACCAGTGTTTAATTCTTCTTACTTACACAGAGGGAGAAAAAACTAAATCAGGTTATCATAAGAAGATTAAAGAACACAAAAGAAAGTAAAATTTGAATATTTCACTAACATGTTGAAAAATATCCTTCAGTTAAACATGCTTTCCAGGATTCTCACTATAATCGAGTCTCTCTCAAAGATTATGAAGAAACTACAATCTAAGCATGAGTCATTCTTTTTCATAGTTATTCACATACTCACTAATTATTGAAAATATTCCAGCATGTGGTAAAGGGGTGGAGCTCAACCCCACTTGCTTCCACTCACTCTGTGATGAAGTGTAAGGTCAAGTAGGAATTCACAGAGGGCACAGTTGTTTTTATGCACTGATGTACTGATAAGGTTTAATATGAAAGACATCAAGGTAATACCAACACTGAGTCAATATTTGAGTCAAGAGGAATAAAGAGGAAACTTTTGGTTCTTTATTTAGTAAGTAATCATCATTCTATATCCCATAATGGATCAGCCATTAAATAAGTTGAATGGTAACAAAACAAGAGACAAGTCAAACACAAGTGCTCCATCTGGGCAAGGGTTCAGGGAATGAAGCGACCCCATGGGCCCTGGAACAGTAGGGTGAAGAGGACTGCATCCATTGCTGAGCACATGCACCATCCCATAGGGCCAACAGACAACCAGTTCCCACTGATGCTCTGCTGAGGGGAATAGAGGTCTTTGGATTTTCTACAAAGGCTAAAAATGTAAGTTCTAATACAAAAACTGCCCAACATCAGTGAAGACCTGTATCATCTAGCCTACAAACATCACTCATATGCTGATAATTCCTAAATGTTCTAGCATTGTACTTTTTCCTTAGTTAAAAAAAAAAAAGTAATAGCCATCTAGCTTCTGGTCAGTTATTGGAAGTTAAATAGTTAAGTCCCTTCCTTCCTTACCCAAACCTGTACTTCTCCCAATCTTCCTTCAATTTAGTTTGTTTCTGTTATCTATCAATTTGCTTAATCCAAAAATCTAGACACTGTATTCAAGATATGTCTGATTCCCTTTATCTCTGCATCCAATCTTTAGTAAGTACTGTCAACATCACCTCCATTTTTTAAACAATTGCATCATTTCCATCTCCACTGCTACCATCCTGTTTCATGCTACCATGATTTCTCATCTGAACTACACTGATACCCTCCTAAAGTCACTTCGCCCTTACACACTGTAATCCACTATTTGCATGGTCTTTTATAATTTAAAATCATATTATGTCACTCCTTTGCTCAAACCTTCCAATCATTTTCAAATGCATTTATACTAATATCTGAACTTTGCACTCTGTACCACTTATAAAATGCAATGGTCTGGCTCCTGCCTACTCTTCCAATCTCATCTTAAACCATGCTTCTCACTGCCAGGCTTCATTCCAGCTTGAAACATCATTCCAGAGAATTCATGTTTTTCACTCTTTCTACCTGGAATGCTCTGCCTCTGGTTTTTGATGTGAGCATTTCTGGCTCAATAGTCAGGTCGCAACTTGATCTTCACTGCTTAGTGCATCCTTTCCTGACTCTTCCCTCATGGAGTTCACCCCAATGCTCCTGGGTGCCTTCTCTCCAACCACTTTTTCCTTTAAACCACTTTTGTATTTACTATTGATGTTTGTTTTCATTTATTTATTCAGTTTTACTAATTGTGGCTAATAACTTGTCATAAGAAAAGAAGCTGGAGTTCAAAGAGCTTGGTTTTTGAGCACATTTCAATTTGACTATATTGTGGGTACTCTATAAAAAGCTTACTTTATGCATCTTTTAAAACAAAGTATTCTGTTTACAGGGAAATATCTATATGAAGCATTAACTATCTAATTAGCTTTGCAGTATTTTAAACTAATTAAGACCCTTTGTTAATGACTATGTAACAAGAGACAAAACAAGCAGAGGACACAAAAATAATAATATGCAGATTCTTGGAGACTAAAAACCTGTCAGAATAATTTATAACAGTGTTCAAAAGAAAGTAAAAAGTAATTGCTTAGAATGCATGTAATACTGGGGGAGAAAACTTTAAAATTTATCTATGCTGAAAACAAGCATAAAAAAGGAAAAAAGACTTGTAAAAGCATTCATTATTTTTTGTTAGCAAAGTTACTAGTCATAATTGTGAAACCATCTTGACAAACATAGTCACATAACAAGAGGTTTATGCAATATATTGTAATTTACAAGGAGATATACATATCTTTATCCTTTCACTTGCTATTTCTCTACCATTCAGTAACTCTGAGGTGAATAGAGAAACATATTTTCCATTGCTTTTTCCAGGTACAGCCAAGCAAGGAAGTAAAGCAAACACCATTACAAACAGAATCTCTAGAAGCAAAAATTGCCTCACTTTTAGGACATGATTTCAACAGTGCATTTAATTTAATTCTTCAATCATTCTTCAGATGAAAGTCAAACTCACCATCTTTTCCATCCTCTTCACCTAATCTGCACACTACACAGCAGTAGAATGCTTCCTGTCCTAAGGTTTCTAATTTTTACAAGATGGATCATGGCCTTTCTGCATGCGTCTTCTTTTTATCTATAATGTCTGTGTGCCTTTTGAGTGGACCATGTTTGGGAGGTAGGGTGACTTCTTTTTAATTTACTTTGTTCAACACACTTCACAGCACAATTCTCAAGGGCATAATGACACACTACTCAGCGTTTATACATTCAGTGATTAGTCACTGACTAAACAAAGACAAGGAACATACATGTTTAATTAAGCCAGGGACAAAATGGCCACCATTGTACTGACTACTACTTGATAACCATTCTGGAGGTCACGTACGTTCTGCAGCTGTATGGTGGTAATAAACAATGTGCAAAGTAATTTCAAGGTAATTTTTTAGAACTATTAGATTTCTTATGTTTCTGTGTCTTCATTCTGAAATAACAATGTTCCTATAACAAAGATTTAAGTTTCCTTAGATACTATTATTTTGATAATTTCTTGATTGAATATTTTACTTTCCAAGGATTTTGGTAGGTTCTTGTATTTTGAATGACTCTAATAAGATGGTAATTTCCCAATTTGCTTATAAAATAAAAAGCTGAACCAATATAGAAATCATTCTGATTACTGATGTCTAGAATTCTGATGTCTGATGTCTGGTAAAAAAGAGAAATAGCATGTTGAAACTATATTAACATAAAGCCATGAAGCTATTCGTCAGTGTTTTAGTTGAGTCAACAACAGATCTTGTAGAGATGCTACCAAAAGGAAAGGTTCACTGTTGAGTATTTTGTTGTTGTTGTTTGCTTGTTTGCTTTTGCCTTTTTTCTGGTTACTTGGAGGTGTTTCCACCTCCAAATCATTGGCTTCTTGCATAGTTTGCCAATTTCATTACCCAGGATGGAACAGAGAAAGCAATTGCTGTTGAGCACGAGTTCGATGCTACTTGAAAAGACTATTAAATGTAGCCTTTTATGCCTGGTAACGTAAAATTATACAGTTTACATAGAATTCAACATTCTATATTATCTAATATCAAGTTTAGAAATATTGTTAAGACTTTCTAAATATGAAAACTTCATGAGTCTGGGTACAGGTATAGTAAGATCTTTTTGTTTGTAACTACTCTTTTCTCTTTATTTCCACCTTTATTTAACCCTTAGTTTATTATTTCTTGTCACCTCTGTTGCCCAGAGAGTGTTGTCAGTAAGCTTGCTGAAGAAGTTTGTCTTCCCACAAAGCACAGCCCAATGTTTTTGCACAAAGGAGTCCAATGTTGAACAGATGCCTCAGCAAGTAGATCTTTTCAAAAGTATGCACAAATGCAAAGACAGCTAGATATGGGCTAGCAAATATACATTGACAGTAGCATAGTTGGTCTGAAAACACGTATTTGTTATAGTCAGTAGTTCTGTATTCATAGCAATGTTGAACTATTGTCTATATTTCACAGTCAATAGTTCTATAATCATAGTAATGTCTATCTCACTCACGAGACTATAAGGTTGATGAAGCCAGAGACCAAGAATTTTGCCCATCATTAAATTCCAATGTCTGTTCATAGTAGATGCTTAACCTATTTTTTAAATAAATGAGTTGTTGTGAGTATATATGTATGTATGCCCATATTATGTGGGCATTTTCTATATATATGGGCGTGTGCATATTTATGTAAACATTTTTATTTTTTTCTTTTGGGCTCATTTATATATTAATATAGTGATGTTCTTAGTTTGATCAAATGGCAAGCCTGTGCTTAATGTAATGAGTTCTTATCACTTTTTACTTTATGTAAATTGAAAAAAGAAATTTTAGAATTAGTCATCATCTAATATGGATGATGTTGCTAATTTTTATAATTCCAAAATGAAATTCTGTGATATTTTATAGTTAGTAGTTTTTAGATAAAATTATTAACAGTGTACATATTTATCTAAATGTGATTTAGAAAATATTTGTAGACATTTTCCTTGGTATTTGTGGATTTTGCTTTAAGACTGAAAATAACATACTATACCTTAAAAAGACAAAAGTTAATTCATTTAATATTATGTAACAGACTGAGATTTAAAGTAAGTTTTAGGAGGGAGAGAAAAAAATTAAACTCAAATAACACTTATCTAGTTCTCCCATTAAACTTTGGCTCTGGAGGTAGTTCAAGAACATACATTATTAAACTCATCCCACATTGTTGATCCGTTCTGCACCACCAGATCCCATCTCTGCAGATATTACATAAGGAACAGGATAGCATTGCAGTGACCAAATGTAAATCCAATACTCTTCAAAGCTGCGCACACACTAGGAAAGCTACTGCATCCTTCCTTGGTGGACTGTCATGAACTGGAAGACGCTGCATGGAGTGTGGGAGTCACATATATGACCAAACAAAATTTGCTACTCAAACTCATAATCCTCTTGCTCATTAGCTGCATCTCATTTCACAAATTGGAAAGGTTGCCCTGAGATTTTGAATGACAGAACTAGAACTTGATTATGATAAAATAATGGAATTTATACAACAAACACATTTTGATCATCTAGTATGTGGCAGGACTGGTTTCAGTGATGGGATGTATCAGAAAAGGATCCCTGCCTTGGTGGGATTAGTGCATATCTTTGACTGATACCACTTACATAAAAATAAGTATTTAATCAATGCTACAAAGGGAAAAAAAGGATGAGAGATTGGGGATTAAAGAGGAAACAGACTGTACTAGTCAGTGCAGCTTCATTAAAAAAGTAAGAAAAAGCCCAAATTTGAAGAAAATGAGGGAATTAGCCAAGAGATACGGCTCTTCATCTGCCATGTAAACTAAGACGAGTCAGTGTCAGAGTTCTGGGTCTCGATTTCCTCCTTTATCCACTGGGAGACTGATCTAGATGTTCTTAAGTCCTGTGAAGTACTTAACTCCTGTGAATTATGATTTAGTTTACACCAGCAAAACAGAATAAATGCAGTCATCTCATTGATATTCATTAAGCCTACAGGATGTGTCATGTGCTGCTAATGTATGTGAAGGCATTTAAGAAATCCTTATTATGACAGCTGTGATTTGGGAGTGACTCATAACATCCATTCATTCATTGGTTCAGTCAACAAGTATATTTATTTTAAGCACCTACTGTGTGCCAAGCACTGCTACATAGCCAGAGTATTACAAAGCACACCACCAGAACGGTGCAGGAGGGAGGCATATTTTCAAAAAGCAACATGTGAAGTGAAGCTGCGGCAGGAGTGGGTCTGGGACATACATAGGAAGTGTCCACTTCTGCCCAGCTTCTAGATACACACTGGGGTTTTCTACCTATGCCGGTGAACTTTTGACAATTCTTTTTATTTAAATAATTGTTTTGAGAAAGGTGATAATAATATTAAATTTATGGAAATGATTTTCATTTCTGAGATTTCCTTCTGTATAAGTTTAGTTTCTCTGTGTTCACATAGTAACTACACTAAGGGAAAATATTACATATGTTTGGAAAGCTTCAGCTTCTACAAGGAAAGTAAAGGTGATCACGTAAAGTCGGGGAAAAATTTTAAATTGTGAAATTAGAGAAAGAAGACAATTTATATACTGTTTATCAGAACTAAAGTGATGATATGGTTCTGCCAACAAATGTATTTTGAAAGGCATAAAAATGTTTTCCATGAATATTCATGATCCCTTATCTATTTTAAAAGTCCGTTTTCCATGACAATGAGGAAGAAATAAACATAATGATAATAGCTATCCTCTTCTGGGAACTTTCTCTGGGCCAGACCTGTGCCAAACACTTTTGCATATCTTATCTCATTTAATTCTCAAAAAACCATATGGTATAAACAGTGATTTATACCATAAACATGTCATTGAACATGTGAGGTAACTAAGACTTGAAGAGGTTAAGTAAATTTTCTGGAGGTGAAGTTAGAAAGTGGCAGTAGGGAAAGACTCTTGAACTTACCATAAAAGACCTGTGCTTAAACACTAGATGTGGGAAGCATGGGCAATATGACCTGTGTAAGGTCAAGCAGATGTATGTGCTCAGTATAACTATAATCACTTTGCCTTGGCAAAGGTCATAAAATATCTTTGCTGTCTGTAAATATATTCTTAAAGGTTATATTTTAGAAAATATATTCATCATCTCTGGAATTCTATTAGCACTCGAAAGTATATCCAGAGAATTGTTGGACCTGATCCAAACATTTAAAATACTGTTCTTCTGATATGGTACTCTACGTAAAAGACTTCCTAATGATCTTAAATTTCGAATGACTTAAAGATTGACTAGGCCTATCATAATATGAGGAATATAATCCATTTGAGAATATTATAAAGACAGTATTACCAGGAGCCCATTTTCCTGTAGAAGAACATGAGAACATTATTACCTTCTACATGGAGGACATATTTGATACACAAACTAATAGACTTTTTTTGGTACTAGGAATGGTACCCAGGGCCTCCTGCATGGTAGGGAAGTGCTTTACCACTTAAGGGCTGTGAGCTACACCCACAGCCCTTAAGCTAACACGATATTAGCAGATTTTTATTAGCAGACTCTGTGGACAAGTGAAGTTTGTTTTCTTATTTAACCAAATTAATTCAATAAAAAACCAAAGAGAATAATTTAGCACATATAAAATTTTATCAAAAGTACACTTCCAGAGAAACTAGAAGATTTTGTTTTTTTTTCATTTCAGAAGTGTTTTTTTATTAGAAACACTACCCAGAGTCTATTCTTGCTATTTTCTTCTCTTACATCTTTCTTTCTTTCTTTCTTTCTTTCTTTCTTTCTTTCTTTCTTTCTTTCTTTCTTTCTTTCTTTCTTCTTTCCTTTTCTTTCTTCCTTTCTTTCTTCTTTCTACCCCTGCCCCTCTCTCTCTTTCTTTCTTTTTTCCTAAAGCCAGATTAAGCATTTGTGTGCTTCCATCTCTATAGAACATCCTACAACATAACTGTGAGAAAGCCTTGGGAGAAATAATTAGGCAATTCTTACCCATGAGACTCAAGAATGTATTATTAAACTGTTGAGCATTTGTATCAATCGGCCAAGAATGTGTACTATTCCCATCATTATTTGGGAAGACCCAAGGAAGGTAGAGTGCAAAAATAGAAATTTAATGAAAAAATGAGAGAGAAAAGGTATTTTTACAGTAATGTGAATTTTTAACAATTTTCTCCCCCTAAGAGAAGATCATACAGCTTAACAGTACAATTCAAGAATTTGAGATTCAGATGACTAATTTAATTATTGGATTGCAAATTCTTATACAATTCAGTGAGGGCTTCAGTTCCCTTAATTCCTTCTGGGCCTTGTTTGATAAATTAAATATGAGAAAATAATTTAGTATTTCAAAAAAGTACTGAAGGTTATTTGCTTATTGATTCTGTACTGTGCTATATGGTTTACTTTTGTAGTGTAAAAGACAAATTGAATTATGGCAGACTACTTGAAATTGTTTCTCTGAAAGACAAGGGACAAGGGAATTTGAAATTTCAATTTAAATACTGCAATGAAGGAAAAAAAATTACTGGGAGAAAGTAATAAGAACAGGTATTTGGAGCAATTTCAAAATGAATCCTAACATATGGATATAACCTCATAATCCTATGACCCAACCAACATTTCAAATTAATTTCCACAAGCAAATATAGGCTTTGCAGTTCCATCACTTGAAAGCTCTGAGCAAACCTCCAAGGCAAGCCTACACTTTCTAAGAATATGAATTTACAATTAAAATGAAGTGGACTAGCAAGGCTTTTGAAAAAAATGTACAGTGTATGCAAATCATCTGGATAATTCTGATGCCTTGGGTCAGAAACCCCTTTGCAGTAAATTTCAAGGAGTAGATGGGAATGAGAAGACCAGCAGAAGTTTTCCCTGATGATGGAATTTTAATCTGTTTTATAGGAGTAATCTTTCAAATATCAGTACATTTTTAAATAGAAAAATTTCACACACTGGGTGCAATGTAGACTAAGTGGTTTGTACAAAGTTTATAATATAACTTTGGTATCTACTAATAACTTGAATTCACAGTAATGCAAATATAAAGTTTATTTTACATTGGTTTTAAAACTGCTGCTATTAATGATTAGGAATCATTTTAGCTGAATTGAATTCTGTGACTAGAAGCTAAAATAATATTTCTTATCAGTAATCTCTAGGTACAAGAATCTTATATCTCTGGAAAATGGTTTTGATATGTATACATTATATATATAAATATATATGTATATATGAAATAGCTGAGTCAGCAGCTTGCAGAGTAAAATTTATAATCATATAATTTCTTTTCATGGTTCAGTACTCAAAAACAAAATTATAAGAAGCAAACAAAACTGAAAGCTCTGGGTCTAAAACAGCTATACATAGACAAATTTGAAATTCTACTTTGGTACTCATAACACATACAGGAAAATACTTCAAGTTGGATTTACACTGTCATTTGACCTTCACCAGGTCATACTTTTCAACAGTGAGTGTAATTTTCTAAGACTATAATTTTGACCTTGAAGATGTAACTTGGTATTTTATATCTCTTAGTAAACTTATAATGTTTCTGGTCCCCAAATTGAGTTTATCTAAAATTAATGCCATTCTATGTTTAAACAATTAAATTCTGTATTTCTTATTTTAATTATTCAGTTATAGCTCCTAGAACTGTCTTCTTATTGCATAAGTCTCTGAGCTTTCTTAATGCAGGAAGTCCCTCATCTGAAGCTGGGACTGAGGAAAGAGCTGCATTGTACTGCAGCCTCAAATCTTACTACAGCTTTCGGGCTTAGGATTCAGCTGAGCTCATCAGAAACATGCAGGACCAATATACTGGTCTATGCAAACTAAAGCTTTAGTGAACGAGATCGTGATGTGGAAAGCTACTTTTTACTCAACCAGAGCTTCTTTGACTTTCACATTATTTGCATTGAATCTCTTAAAGATTAAACAGTTACTGTAACAGAGTGACCTTACATCCCAAGTTTCACTTCCTATTTCCTCCCTCCACCTTGCATTTTAAATGAACTTCATGCCCCCTATTCTACTTGAACATAGCAACTGCACTAAAAGTTGATTGTATCAACTCACTGCAGTTTGACATTCTTAAGCAATTCAACTTTAATTGTCCCCAAGTCCTAATTCTTCTTAATGCAATAGCATCCAAAAGCCGAGCTCAACGTTGTTCACCAATTAACAGAAAGGGAAAGGAAAAGCCAGTGCAGCAGAACTAAGATTGAGAAGCACTAACCTAGCTTCTCAGCTGTAAGTAACATGAAATAGACTTGACTTCCATAGGAGATTCTGTGTTTACTTACCTTGGATGTGGATAACTCTGTTATGATCCAGAGTATAGTTGTCCGAATGGTGATCAGCCCAGCAGATTGAAATCAGCACCAGAAGAAGTAGACTCCTCATCTTTATAGCCCAAAAGATCCTCACTGTGAGAGCATCACAAACAAAGAGGCTGGTGAGATTTGGAACCCTTTGGAGTGTTGCACTGCACAACTTATTACCGCCTTATCATCATAGAATGGGTCTGTAAAAATATTTAACCCAATCTGTTCAGAAAGTTACTGTAGCTGTCTGAGAGCTGAAGACGGCAGCTTTGACAAATTCCAGTTCCCCCTAGGCAGCCAGAGTCCAAATAGTGTTTAACTCTATCTTTGCAGAATTGTAAATCTAGAAATTTAAAACACTAGAGTTTTGACATAGTTAGAGTAAGTTACAAAAAGATGTGACAAGGACATGTATAGACTTAAGTAATTTAACCCTCTGAATTTAGAGTACAAGTTAATAAAACAGTAATTTGATATATCTATATATGAATATTTATCACCCATCTAATTAGGCACTGAATCTTAAACAGAGGAAATAAAAAAATATTTGCATGAAACTTGACATCGATACTCATTTTACATGTGCCTTCCTAAGCAGGTTATATTTGCTTGTTCTAAATAGAAAAGAGGACCAAAAAATAAATAAATTAAACACACACACACACACACACACACGACTGATTAAGCAGAAAGCAGCACATTTGTTACAGATTCACTTACCATCTTAAACACTGCTTGTGCCTATGGTGAATAGTTGAAAATTATGAACAAACTAGGTTAGAGTTGTGCATGCTACCACTGCAGTCATCCTGATTGATTTTTCATTCATTCCAACCTAAAATGCTGACGCACCAACTTAGAGTGCCAGGTAGGGTCTCTGCAGTCAGCAGAGCCACAGCTGCAGGGAACATCTCTGCCAGGCTTGCAGGGCAATCACGAAAATAAAGAGGTGAAACAGACAGGGAGGGACAACTCTGGTCCTAAGTGAAAGAGACAGAGCCATCACTTGCCTGTCCTTTATCCAAAGACTGACTTGATAAAAAAAGACAAACCCCTTATTCCCGTACAACTTTGTCATTGTAAGGATCAAAAATAATTCCAAGCAATAGAAATCTCATGACCTTTGCAGTTATTTGCCAAGCACGGACTTCAGTGTAGTTTCTCTGTTATAATGTAGAAAGCTGAGGCAAATATTAACAAGGTCTTTCTTTTTCTCTCATGCACACAGCAGCCTTAACAATACTGGCTATTTTTAAAACTGAAATTGCACAGTACTGACTTCTCACTCTAATTTGTTTTTTCCAGGAAAGCCTGGACTCCCTGGAATACTTATTAAAGAGCTCTGAGTCTGTTCCTGGAGGTCCTTGCAAGCAAGCTGTTCTCCAGAGCCTAATGCTCTTACTCACACCACTTCCCTGAGTTCCTCCTGGGACTGAAAATATGCCTCTCTGCAACCCCCACCCCCACACTGCCAAAAAAGCTGCATTGCTCTGATGCTTGTGGACTTAGTCTTTCACATTGCTGTAATTCTTTTTCTTCATTATGTCACACAAAGAAGATGGTGGATGAGCAAATCATATGCCTTATCTGTCCAGGAAACCAAGTGTGCTGTCTTCAAAATTCTATCTTCTTTACTCATCTTATTTTCAGATGTTTACTTGCTTGTTCTTCTGAATATTTTTGTAAAATGATGATTTTTGTAGCCATTGACTTTTGTCCTTATGATCATGGTTAACAAGTATTATCTGTTTTCAGTTCAGAACTGTGCTTTGGGTGCACAAATACAACAGAAGTGACTTTTTGGAATTTGTAATATAATTTGGATAACTATATTCACAAACAGGAAACAGTGGGCAAAACAACCCTAGAAATGAGATGTGTTCTTTGATTGCCCCAGGAATCAGAAAAGGAGAGGGGTGTTGTGAGAGAGCGTATAAGAGGAGAATACAGTTTCAACAGGTGAAAAAAAGGAGACATTCCAGGCAAGGGGTCTAGGTGAATAAAGGAAGAGAATGTGCTAGATTAAATTTCACATTTCTCTGGTCAACTGCAGCTTAATATGTAAGAAGTTGTACACATACAGTAGAATTGTGGGTCTGACCACTGTATCTACTTTCATTCTCATTCTTCTTATTTTCTCAATGATGGGAATTAAACCCAGAGCCTCATGCACTCCACCACTGAATTGCATCCCAAACCTCTCATTCATTTTTGCTAAAATAAATTGCATTCAAATCTATGTTTCCTTTAATTCCATACCACAGTATCCAAACTTATGCCAACAAAAGTTTATTCCACTGAGTTAAGGTATTCAGGCTGCAAAACAGCCCATGTCTGAAATACAAGTATCATGAAATGACGTGTGTTTTGGAGGAGGCAGCCTAGAAGATAATAATATTTCCTTTTACTGGATGTCTACTATCTGCCAAGTCTTATATTAAACATTCTTCATATGATGGCTCATGCCATTATGACAATATTATGAGACAATTATTTCCTTCTTTTTCTTTTTTGGGTACTGGAGATTGAACTCAGAGGTACTCAACCACTGAGCCACATCCCCAGCCCTATTTTGTATTTTATTTAGAGACAAGGTCTTGCTGAGTTGCTTAGCACCTCACTGCTGCTGAGGCTGACTTTGAACTTGCAATCCTTCTGCCTCAGCCTCCCGAGCTGTGGAATTATAGGCATGTACCACTACACCCGGCTATTTCCATTTCTTGATGGTTGTCTTACTGAAGGTCATATATCTAGTAAGAGACAAGGTTTAGATTTGCCCTTATATAAAAACACACCTACTTTGAGGTGTGCTGATTTTTCCTATGGACATTTAATTTGTTATTTTGTGGTTGCCTTTTTTATTCAGGCTTTTAATCTTAAAGCTACTATGATCTTAAAACTCTGATTTATGTTATAAGTGAATATAAACTTTAAAAAAACCTTACATATGAAAAGTCAGCACTTCTCTTGTCTTGATTGTTCCCTGACTCATTTATGATACTTCCCTAGTGCCTGGTGCCATAAACACTGCCCTGGGTGGCTCATGTGTATCTCACACACACACACACACACACACACACACTGATGCACACACACTCCTGTGAAAAGCCAAAGATATTGCACATCAGTAGTGATTTGTGATTAAAATGGAGGCATATCTAATGAACACTTTTGAGTACCCCTCACTAACATTAATACAACCTGAGGAGAAGAAAGTGAACATTGTCTTTTTTGCCCTGGCAGCAAGGCAATTGTCCCACCAAAAGACAGGAAACCAGCAAAACAAACTTCAGGAACAAAATCTTCGGGCGTTTGAGCAAACTGCAAGTACCTCAGAAGATGCTGCACATCAGACTGAGGCCCTCGAGGACATGGACTAGGCCAGGGGTCTTTCTGATTGTCTCCAACAGAGGACAACATGAACACAGATGGTCATATGAGTGAATCCATTCTGAGTCCTACTCATTTGCCTTTTGTGGTCATGTCTCCTCTGAATATCTAGGTTTGTTGAACAAAAAATTTCATTTCTCAATATGAGTAAAATTTAGAAAATTGGGGGTATTTAAACAACCAGTCCTTGAATTGGCACTGTTTGTTTACCTGCAATTCATACATTGATGGTCTCCTTTTATAGTCTACAATGTTTTGCTGCTATGGAGATGCACCCATCTTCAAAATGAGTCCAAATTGAAATATCTATGCTCAAAGACAGATGATAAGAATTTACCTTTACAGTTTGGCTTTGGTGATAATCAAGTCACTATTTTAGAAGCAAGATACCCTACCAAAAGTATAAGTCTAACACTTTGATATACAGATATACCAAGGTCAAGAGTCTAATACTAAAGTGGTTAATTGCTATTCCTTAGGTACCTATTTTAAAATTCTTACATTAGGTTACAGGGAAATAAAATGAAGTGAAAGGAGGGCATGCTATTTTCTGTGGCCAAGAGTAATACTGTATGTTTCCTGAGGTGCAATCACATGCTGGGCACTGTCCTTGAGGCTTCACCTACTTAATTGTTATTTCTTAGAACAACTCAACTGAGGTAAGAATGTTGCTATAAACATTTTATAGTTCTGGAAATGGAATGTCAGAGTGGTGAAGTACCCAGCATGAACTTGAGGAGCTGGAAGTTCATGTAGTCTGATCCAAGGGATTGCACACTCACCACTATTATTGGTACCCTGTGTGCCTCAAGGAATGCGGTTAACTTTCTTCTCATGAGTGTCACATCACAACTCTTTAGAGGCTCTTCATGCAAGCTGGAGTGGCCCCCCCTGGGCCCTCTCTTGTTGGGTCGGAGTATAGTCCTGTTACCATAGGAAGTTTGAGGTGAAGTCTGAAAGCTTCCCTTACTACGGGCCACCCACCTGGAACTGTGCCTGTGTGCAAGAGAGGAGGACTGAGGGGCAAATTGCACTTGGGAAAATTAGTTATGAGTAACAGGAGCCCGAACTGAGCCGTGTTAACACTGCTTAGATGTTCAATGTGCTGTTCTACGAAGGAGATTGAAAGTTCACTTTTTTCTTCACTGGGGATATAATAAAATAACCCATCATCAATTTATCATGTGAAATTTGGTTAAAAAATTATGAGAATCAATGCAAAAGTTGCTGGAAATTGAATGAGAAAAGAAACCGTAGCATTTTGTTTTATAGAGTTATTTTAAAACAGACTGACTGACTCTTTTTCTCCATAATATCACTTAAATCTCATCTAATTAGAGGGAGAAGAAGGAAGATCAGTTCTTTTCAAATGTTAGTGAATATTGCAGTGAAATAAAATAAACAAAATAGGATCTGTGAAAGCATTTTCATTAGGTAAAATTAACTCAATTCAAAAATATTGTTCTTTTTCTGAAATGTCTTTTAGCTGTTAAAATGGCCTTTGTTGCACGGGATTCTATATATTAGACTTTTGAGATTGTAGATTTTTTTTTTAATCTTCACTGCCCTCCCCTACCCCGCAAAGAAGAAACCATATGCTGGCTTCTCAACTGCTCTGTTGGGGGCAATTGATTTTGTTTTCTCTTTTGGCTTTGTAGGGAGTAATCTAGAAGTTGGAGCATTGGCTAATGAACTGCAAACTAGTGATGCATTGGATTCTTCAATGTAAAGAGGGACGATTACTAATGTTGATGAAATTAATAAAAGATTTTCCTAACCCCCAGGACATACTACATACAGTGGCAGGGAATGCAGAACGATTTGGAGTATACCCAAACTCAAGAGAGAAGCCAAACAGATGAACAAACAAACAAGAAGCTTTGCTCAATTATGCAATCACAGATGCCCTCCAGGAGAACATGTGTGAGCTTCAAGGTGAACACAGCATTTTCCCTGCCATGTTGCACAGCTGCATGAAAGCCCGGTAGTGAAATCAGCTTTCCTGGTGTCCTGAGTTGGCTGCCCAGCCTGACCTTGGCATGGAGACCCTGCAGTCTGCCATGGTCAGTTTCTTGCTTTCTTGCCTTTGATATGCTCTTTGTCAACATGGTAAACTGGAAAAAGTCAGAGCCCAGGAGGGAAAAATTTGAATTGTACTCCAGGCCTCAATTTTTCTACCTACAAAATAGGAATAATGACAAATTTCCCCAGGTTGAGAAGTGTTTTTTAAAAAGTATAAAAACTACATAGCTAAGGTGTTTTCATCAAACTCAATCCATGACCACTTCACATGGATAAATTTTAGCAAAAAAGGAAACATTGGCTGTCTCCATCTCAGGGACAGGTGAGTGTCCACTATTCTAACTGAGCTGAGGAGTAAAATAAAATTAGTGCAGTACCCGGAGCAGCAGCAAAAGCATCTGGGAACTTGTCAGAAGTGTACATTCTTGGGTATCATCCCATATATACTAAATCAGAAACTCAGGGTTGGGTCTCAGCATCAGTGTTTAACAAGCCCCACCTCATCCTTACTTTAATTTGGGAGTCACTGGTCTAAGCTTTGAAAATCACCAGGTGTTCATCTTGCATGGGGGTAGAGCTTCTGAGAGTACCCAGTTCCTGGAAAAAATATGTTGTGCCTATATTCATTTTCTCTCTCTCTCTCTCTCTTTCTCTCTCTCTCTCTCTCTCTCTCTCTCTCTCTCTGCTCTTCTTTTTTTCCCACAATGAAATTTTTTTAAAAAATAAAAAATATTTTAAAATGTAGGAGAGAGGAATACATGCTCATTTTCTTAAATTAGCAGGCAGATAAGTGTACTTTCCTTTTTTTTTCTTAACAAATTCTTAGTGTTACTATATTCATATAAATAAAAGTTTAATAGCTGGCTGCATTGGTCTACACATGTAATCCCAGAAGCTTGGAAGGCTGAGGCAGGAGGATTGCAAGTTCAAAACCAGCCCCAGCAACTTAGGCCCTAGGAAACTTAGCAAAACCCAATTTCAAAATAAAATATAAAAAGGGCTGGGGATGTGACTCACTGGTTAAGTATCCTTGGGTTCAATCCTCAATATCAAAAACAACAAAAAAGTTTAAGGTGATTGAAGGTGAAAATATGTGTAATTCATTGGGAAAGATTTTCTCCCCCCGCCCCCCAAAATGGGTAACAATTTAAAAATTAAATTTTTGCATTAAAAAGAATTATCTGCCTTGATATATTTTCTGCAAATTTGAGACAACTGTTACTTGATGGAAACAATCTTTGAAACTTCTAATACTTGCTCTGGACTTTTGATGGTTATAGCACATCTGATGGTTGATTTCCTTCAAAGCATCATGCTGGGCTCATTGGTACTCTCTGAAGCCCACAGGATTATCCTTATAGGCTCATTGTTAAGGGGTGGAAAGTGGGAAGGAATGGAATGGAAAACAGGAAAAAGGTGTGGTGTGATATTAAGAGAGGAGAATTAAAGAGGAAGAAAAGGCCACTCAGAAAAAGAGGAAGGGTAATAAAGAAGTAGTAAAGGAATAATGAATGGTGAATATGTATCACATGAAATTTGAGGAATTAAAATGCAACAGAAAATGAATACTAAACTACAATTTCCAGATCCAAGAATTAACTTCTGGACATGGCATCTCTACGAACAAGATCTGTTATCTAGTTTAACATTAAATTTTCTTTGCAAAGGTCTGGCAGTATAGGGAGGAAAAGGATCCAGTGGCAGATGCAGAAAAGGACAAGGTATCTGTAGATTACTCAGTTTTTAAATTTTTTATTTGAGCAACCTATACCAGTGTACTTGACCAATACAATGGCACACATTTCAATGTACTGTTCACTGGTCTTGTCACTGCCTGCAGTTTTTGCTAACGAAGATCTAAGTGCACCTTAGCCACCTATGAGGGAACTGCTTTAGATTTAGTGCAAACCATTTTAAAAATGCCTATTTTACTGAGTATCACTTATTTGGGGATATTTCCATAATTTACTTGTGGTTTCTTTTCTAATGTAGAAGTCCAGAAATCCTAGTGAGTCACCAATTTGTACCATGAAATAAAATATTTAACATTGAATTTAGGATACTCATGTCTGTCAGAAAGTTGCATTTTTTAAATTATGGATCATTTTTCTTTTCTCCCCTCATATTTTGAAATTGTCCTAAAATACCCCCTAAAGTTTCTTTCTATCCATCCTCTGATTTTTCTTTTATGTTTCTATATCTCCATTTATCTCCTCTGCACCTTACCAATCTACTCTTCATTTCAACTCTTCTTTTCCCTCCATTTAGAATGTTTACTAAATTGTTTTTTAGGTAAGAAGGTCATAGTACTATTTATCATCCAACGCCCACACAGAGCAACCAGAAGAACTTTTTATAACCACACAGGGAAAACAGTAACATTTAAAGTGGGCTATCTCAGGGATGTGAGGGGATATGGCATAGGCATAATAAAGAAAAGGCAAATGTTAGCTTCATTCCTTGGTCTGCAACTTTCTGCAAATTTCTGGTTGTACGAGCCTAGAAGAAGTCATTCAACTGCTTCAGGGTCAAGTTTTTAGTGATCAATTGCTAGAGTCAATGTTAACGCCTTACATTGCTTGTTACTATCCTTACTTAATTTTTTTCTTAGTGGCAATATCAGGCTCTTCATTATTCTTAGAGGACACGCCAGGACTGTCCTCCTCAGCAATAAGTTTATAGAGTTTTAAAGTAATAATATCAATAATGCTTGTTTAAGAAGCAATTCAATTCACTTATTGTTTTTGGCTAGCTTTAGGCTAGCTCTCTTAGAAAATATTGAGAGTTTAGGCAAACCCAGCAACTCTTCAGCTGAAGTGCTACAGCTGCTCATTGGCACTTTAGAACCTGCTTTAAACAGTTAAGGAGTTAGATTTTTTTAATAATCAGTTTTTTAAAAAACTGTGTTCAGCAGTGGCTTATATGCTTTTTATTGATTTTCTAAAACAAATATAGAAACCATACCTTAATAAAAGCGCAAATTATATTTGGTGCTTATAGTGTTCAAATCTGCAGCTTTTTGTTGGATATCTAAGGAAGATGGAGAAAGCACTACATACACATATTAATAAGCACAGGGGAGCTGGGGTTGTGGCTCAGTGGTAGAGTGCTCGCCGAGCACATGTGAGGCTCTGGGTTCAATCCTCAGCACCCCATAAAAATAAATAAAGTTATTGTGTCCATCTACAACTAAAAAAATTTATAAAAAATAAGCACAGGGACCAATCTTCTTGTTTCTGAGTAACTAAAATTTCGAATTTTGCTGAATGAAGGCAAGAAATACACTTAGTATGATTTTGATACCCAGGTTTTAAACTATATGAAAACTCCATCTTTTTTTCTAAAGTGATTCCTAAAAGTCCTTTAACATGCCATTCAAACTCTATTTGTGAGATAGAGGTTTAATTTCATTTTACTACATATGGATTTCCAGTTTTCCTAGCACTATTTCTTGAACAGGCTATCATTTCTCCATTGTATGTTTTTGGCTCCTTTATCTAGTATGAGGTAACTGTATTGTTGTGGGTTTGTCTCTGTGTCTTCCATTATGTACCACTGGTCTGCCTGTCTATTTCCTCAGAAAACTTGGAATGGACCCACCTTTTGACCCAGTTATCCCACTCCTTGGTTTATACCCAGAAGACAAAATTAGCATACTACAGTAACACAGCCACATCAATGTTTATAGCAGCTCAATTCACAATAGCTAGACTGTGGAACCAACCTTGATGCCCTTCAACAGATGAATGGATAAAGAAGATGTGGTATATATACACAATGGAACACTACTCAACCATAAAGAAGAAAAATATTATGGCATTTGCAGATAAATGGATGGAATTGGAGATTATCATGCTAAGTGAAATAAGTCAGTCCCAAAAAAACAAAGGCCAAATGTTTTCCCTGATAAGAGGATGATGATATAGAATCTTGTTGGGGAGGGTGGGGGGTGAGAGAGAAATGGAGGATCTTTAGATTACGTAGAGAGAAATGAGATGGGGAGGGGGTGGAGGTATGAAAAATGGTGGAATGAGACAGACATCATTACCCTATGAACATGTGTGATGAACAAGAATGATATGAATGTATATCATGCACAACCACAGAAATGAAAATTTGTACCCCACATGTGTACAATGAATCAAAATGAAGT
>JAJEJO010000238.1:828854-901956 GCA_020662805.1 Glaucomys volans
AACCATAGAAATGAAAATTTGTACCCCACATATGTACAATGAATCAAAATGAAGTCTGTAAAAATAAAAAAAAATAAAAATTAAAAAAACTCTATTTGTATGCAATACCTTAAGACAGATTTTTTTTTCCTCCTCTAACCCAGTTTACCTTGTGGTTTGAGATGTGATTTACAGACATGAAAACTTAATATTACATATTTATATTACATCTTATTTGATTTTTTTTTAACCACAAAAAGAGTAGGGAGAATAATATGTTTCTTCAGTGTTGTAGTATGTCTTCTTCAACCAAGAATCTTTTCAAATGGGATAACACGAGTGGATAGGTAGTTGTCAATAGCCAGACATATGACAAGAAGGAAAGAAATGGACTTTATTGTCACTGTATGTTCCTAGTGACTTTGCATGTCATTATTTATTACACTGCAGGGGTAAGATGATATGTGAACAGAGAAACACCAATTCATCCTGATATTTCCTATTTAAAATGTCTTCTTCCTATACATTTACATGAGCAGTTAGCAAGACTTGCCTTCTAGGTCATGCAGAAGAAATTCTAGATTTGTTTTCCATACTGTCCAATATTATAGGTCAATGTCAAGTGAATAATTTACAGTTTGTTGGAGAAAAAAATGGTATAGTAGATGAACAAGGAGACTTAGTGCCTCAAAACCCTAGCAAACAAAAAGAAATTGCTCTGGTAGCTTCGGCATTTTTCTGTGTAATTGGTTTAAATATTATCTGCAGATGTTCTTAGTCTCTACTTGAAATTTTCAATTATCTGAGATTTCCAGGTGTTCAGGGGCATGTCTTCTTCCATAATTAATAGTCTGTTTCTCCATCAGATGGTTGTTATTAGAGGGAGTCAATAAAAACATGTTAAAATATGTTTTGATGATGATAGTGACAGAGTAATTAAACTTCTTGGGCTGGGGATATAGCTCAGTTGGTAGAGTGCTTGCCTCGCAAGCACAAGGCCCTAGGTTCAATCCCCAGCACCAAAACAAACAAACAAACTTCTACGCTTCTTATGTCTCCCTCTGTTCATATTTGGGGAACTTATTCTATTATCATTGCTCTAAGAATTCTAATTTTACCACAGAACATTAAAAACTGGACAATAACCAATATGAATATTACATGTAATGCCATAACAAATGAATCCTTTATAGGATGCAGAAGAAAACTTCATATCCTATCCTTAAACATAAAGAAAAATATCAAAATCAAATTGCCTTCTTAACAACTTTTGAGAAACTATTAAATCAGGTGCCACTTTTCAGACCAACTCAAACTTTCTTTGTAGTTTAGTTTAATATGCTAAATACCATGAGGCTACTATGGTGCATTGCCATTATAATAATAATCAAGTTATAGGAGTAAGTCCACATGCTAGAGGCAATTTAATTAAAATGAAATTTTCGCTAAGATTTTCTTAATTTTTAGGCTAGAATAATTTCCTCAAAAAACAGAGATGTACATGTGTTAGCATTTCTTTGAAAAAATTATCTCAAGAGTGAATAAGCTTGGGGGCTGGGGATATAGCTCAGTTGGAAGAGTGCTTGCCTAGCATGCACAGGGTCCTGGGTTCAATCCCCAGCATCACCAACAAAACAAAACAAAACAAACAAACAAACAAACAAAAAACATAAATAAAAAAGAGTGAATAAGCATAATCTTTAAAGGGAATGCTTGTTAGGCATGATTGCACAAGAAAGTCATTGTTTTATAGTTTCTCTTATTCTTGATTCCATCATCAAAAACCTCAATAGTATCAGTAACAATGCATTGTATTGAATAAGATAATATTATACTGTACAGCTTTTTTCTTAATGTACAAAATTAAATAATTCATTTTTAGTAATAGTAAATGGTTTTTGAATGCTGACAAGGATCTTGTCACTAAAGTAAAAACTCTACTCAAGTAGATATGTCTTCTCCCCAATGATTATAATTTAAATAGAACTTAAACAGAGGCATTTTAAAGAGGTCAGAAGGCCCCTTTTAACCAACAATGTGTGTAATAAACACTTATTTTCTCAAATACCTTAAAGAAATATTCTAGGAATTATTAAAAGCTTAGATTGCCTTTTCATTATTACCTATCAAAAGCAAATCTAAAACAAAGCAAATAAAATTAAGCAGTATCTATTTTTAGTTATTTTCCTCCATCACTTTCAAAACATGGAAAATAACTGCCCTTCATACTGTAATGTGCAAATCTGAGAAGTTTTAGGTTTGTTTTCAAATGTAGGTTACATAAAAATGAGTTTAGAATCTAGCACATATGGACATAGCCAAATGAAAATAAATCTCTTAGCTACCAGTTTTATGATTTGAAATAAATTTTGTAAAGTAAAATATTTAAAAGCAGGGTTTATATGAATAGAAAAATTATCACAACCTCACTTTCAACCAAATGACTTTTGAAAAGTGTTTCTAACTGGGCTAGGAAAACAATATTTTAAGACTCCATCTCATTTAAAATTTTAGCATCTCTTTTAAAAGCTCAAAATTTCAACAGCTGTCAGTTAACGTTGCATTAACACTGGATCTATAAATGCATCCGAGAATCATCTGCAAGACAGCTTTGGTGCCATCACAGATGCCACAGCTTTCCACATGGTGTAAAATCCAACACTAAGCTCACCACCACATACCACACCTAACTTAGAACTAATTAGCACCCAACAAAATAGGCAACTCATATTTTGAACAATAACCAAATTCTGAGAAGGTAGAGTAAGATTTAAAATATGTCAGCTCTCACTTTTTAGTACATACAACTACGGGTTTTATGATCATCGATTCTCTGATTACACTAAATGATCATAAAAACAAAAATCTGTTAAATTAATAATCTTCAGTAGCAGAAACTTCTCTTCCCTCTCCTGTTGGGGCATTTCCCACCATTTGGGCTGTCACTTTAAAGATATCTTCAAAAGAACTGAAGCAGGTTTATTTTGACATCCCATCACAAAGCATGGTCTTATCAGAATTCAATTCATTGATTTATGAGAAACAAATCCTGTTGCAACCAAAAAGACTGTGTCTACACAGCACAAAACCCAGAAAATACATCATTCTCCAACTAACTTGGTGAATAGTGATGGCTAAGTTTTTTATGAAGTAAGACATAATTCAAGAATTTACCATTCAATTTAAAAAATCATAGATTTTCAAATTACAGTGATCTCAAAGTGTTTTTAAGCTCTTAAAATTAAATAATTCTCATTTACAACTTCATTTAAGAAAGTTTTTCATGTGAAAAGAAAATCACTTAACCAACTTTATAGTCAGTGAAACTTCATCAGAACTGACTAGACTGAAAAAATCTGCATAATTTTTAACTTTTATAAACATGGCATTTAAAACGTGTGTGTGTGTGTGTTTTAGGCTTGCCATCAACTTAGCTAAATAATCGCAAGTGAGTATGATGCATAAAAAGAAGGGTAGTATTACCTCAAGAAGTGGGTGAATTGGCATACCTCTCTGCTAGGTTTTTGAATATTCTAAACATTACAAAATTATCAGCCCACCCCTCTTATAGATCCTCACTTTCAACTTGGCTCCAAATTCCCACCATTAGAGTTATCATTACAAAGTTCCCCAATATTTATTTTCCATTTCAAACTGGACCATGGTTATGTGAAATATTATGGAAAGTCTCACTTTCATGCTAGTGAGAGTTGTGTATATGTGACTGAGTCCATGGGCAGGTGCTAAAGAAGTAAAAAGAAAAGAGCAGTCACAAAAAACTAAGCTTTTTATCCTCTATAATTTTCACAGTAAACAAAGATTATTCCATGATCATTACATGAAAGACCCAAATTCTCATCAATGCTGAGCAAATGACAATTGAGGATTATTTGCACAGTAATGACATTTGAATAATCTCTCATACCTTGTTAATTTTAGCAAGTACCCAGATTCAGTTATACCTAGATGGTGAATATAACCCTGAGAACACAGCACCTGGAAAGTCAAAGGAAATGGTGACACTGCTTGTCAACAACAAACTGCTAACCAAAAACTGCAGAGAAATCTCCCATACGCAGCTGTCAGTCATCATCCTCAGGGGCTGATAAAACTGAATACTTGAAAAAAAATTTGGGTGCACACCATACTAAGATGAATGAGAATGCTAGTGATGTAAATGTCTGGGAAATATTGTGTGAGAAGCCGAGTCAGAGGTTGACTTCTAAAATAGCACACTCTTAGTAGGTATTTATTAAAAAGCAAAGCCTCTACTGCTCAGACATAAGCCAAGAAGAACAAAAGAACAAGGAAGAGAAAGAGGAGGAGGAGGAGGAAAAGAGAAGGAAGAAGGTGAGGATGCGGAGGAAAGGAGTTGGAAGGAAAGGAAATAACCAAAAAGAGTAGAAAGAGCAGTGTTTGGGGTGATAATAGATCCCTGAGCAAGAAGACCAGTAGCATGGCCACCAGAAATGGGAGAAATGACTTGAGCAGTAGACATTACAATATAGAAAACTTGCTACATATTTATGTAATCAATTTGAGTAGATCCAGGCAGGTGAATTACAGCTTTACGTATCTCGAGCTCCTAAATTATGCTCTGTGACATTCAAAGCCAAATTCGAATAATAATCATCTGAGCAACTTTTTAATGCCAGGAAGGGAGAAATAAAACTCAGCATCAAATCTCAAAGCAGTCACCCTCAAGAGCAAATGTGAAGCAATGAAACCACAGGATGCTAAAAGAACAGGATGCATAGAAGTATATGCAGGATACTATTGGCAAAGAAGACTCCTTCATGCAACAAGAATGATGCTCCCTGGGAGCTGTGCAAAGGAGCAGGTTTGGTGGGTACCTAATCCAGCCTGGCGGGGAATAGGAATGGTTTTTTAAAGGAGGTAGATCTGAAGGACCAGGAGATGGAGAAGTGGGGAATGGATACTACCGCCTCTGAGAATGCCACATGCAAGCAAATGAGCTGTGAGCAAGTCTGGTTGCTGGTATGACTGCATGTAGCTCAGTATGACTGGACAGTAGGAAGATCATGGTGACTAGTCATGAGGCAAGACTGGCAGACAGGGCAGAGAGACAGCCTTCCACATCTTGCTAATATCAATTTTTCCTGCTGCAAGCAGGTGTTCTAAACAAAGTTCCAGCACCACTGCAGGTTATGAACACATCACTGTATTTGAACACAATAGAAAGATAAATTTTCTTAATCATGTCATATGTGCTCTGTTTACAAAGAAAGAGGCATATATATTACACTTCCAGAATGTAATATGTTAACATTCAGATACTGATTCTCACTCACTCATCAGTAGACCAGATTAACATAGGTATTGTTAGACATTTAATGATCAGTGCAGTCATGAAACACATCAAAAATTTAATACATATTCATATTGGGTTATATCAAAAGACTGTCAAGCCACATACTTTGAAGTTCCAGATATATTTTATGGGATTTGATAGATACAGTCTATTGCCTGCATACATATTGCCAAAATGCAAGTTTCCAGAAGCTAGAAACTTGGTCCAGCATCCTCGAACATGCAGTAGAAGCTCAAGGTGCCATGGGTGGCTCTACAGGCTTTGTACTGCATACCACATAAAGAAAAGTGCACCCCAATATTGCACAACACACAACCCACGTATCCACATGGTATAGATATGTAGATGTCAGACATACCATACACACACACGTACACACACACACACATGCCAACTTACTTTTTAAATGAATGATCATTGCAGAGAAATACAGAAAACTATCACATCACTTTTCAAACTATTAACAAAGTAACTAAAACTGATTCAATGCTAGTGTTTTTTAAAAGTGTAAAACTTTTTAAAAGTGTAAACTCCCCAAGATAGGGACCCTATTTTATTAACCTTCGTAACCCTGCCATCTACTGAGTTTTCAGCATCAATGATCAAAGGAGATTGGCATTTCTGTAGTCCTAAGACTACAGCTACATGTGAGGGGTAACTAGAGGTAAGTGCATTATTAAAGTAGTTACTGGAGTAACTTAGTTATTCCATTTTTGTGTGTGTGTTGACTGGCACGACTCCTTTTCTAGCATGTTGATGTCTCATCCTGTCATGAGCAAATTTTCCAAGTTTTGCTGCTTTTGTGAAGAGTGTGACCTACTTTGATAGCAAAAGACCTTTTTAGAACAAAAGTATATGACTACACTTTCCTGCAGGTATTTCCACACAAGTTTTCTTAAAATCCATTTGTAGGAAGAGAACAAAGCATATGAGCATGTGAGACATTAACATGGGCTCTCATACTGATCGTCCACCTTTCCTCCTTCTCTGCCAATCTTCAGCCCATCAGGTTGACAGAATATTCTCACCCTGATAGAAAAGAAATACAGTACAGACCATCAAAGTCTTAGTATGAGTGGGATTGATTTTTCATCACCATTCCTCATTTCATTTCTCTACCTTGGTATACTGGAGATTGTTTTAAATTGAACTACTACCAATGACTGACTCAAAACAAAAATTAGGGATAGAAAAATGTCACCAAAAAGAGGAAAGGACAAAGCTTAAGATTGAATTACCTATCTCAATTCCTTCTCTGTGCTAATTTAAAATTTGCTTTAGGATTGTGCCCTTTAATTCACTCCTTGCATATTATTTGAACTCTGCCACAAAAAGGGAAAGTTATGACAGATGACACAAAGAAGCAGCTGTTGCTACTGGTGAAAAGGTAGAAAAGGGAATAAAACCAGCTCAACAAAGATGATCACTTCCAGTGGAGCTTTCTGAACTCTTCTAGTCCTTTCCTGCTAGACTCATGAAGACCTCCCTGGACTCACCAGAGATGAAGGTGGTGAAATCCACATACTTTAATTATTATCCAAGTTCATATTAGTAATAGCACCAATCAAATAAGAAAGGCTTAATGTCACTGGACTTCAAATGGTAAATTCTAGCAGTGAGTTAATTCAGAGGAAATCACACCACCTCTTCATTTATGCTAGTGCTGATGAAAACTAGCAAATCAAATTCAATACAAACGCACACAGGCAGGTGCCTCCCACTCTGCCCCCCACCACCATGTTGGAGATAGCTGGCAAGTGAATTTAGGAAAGATCTCTGAATTTATGCTGCTGGGCCATGAGGTGGGAGTAGATAGTACAGCAGGTGGGCTACAGTGACAGAAAACAAAAGAAGGTCATTTCAATTTCAGGGAGTTCAAAAGCAGGATAAGGTTCATTTCCTTTGCATCTGGAAGGGTGTGTTGTTTTTTTTCATTCCTGAATTTCAAGGGAAGAATTTCTTCCCATAAAAATGCTATCGCTAAAAAGAAACACAAGAAGAGTTAACAGGTCAAGTTGACTGAATGTTAAAGTGATAGGTATTTTGGAATGTAAAGCAAAAGGAAGTGAACTTAAAATTATGAAATGTGTAAAAAAACAACAACAAAAGAGCATCTAGTAGTTACAAAGAAAAAAAATACCCTATAGGAAAAGAAGGAAAGAAAATTCCCTCATCTGAATCATAAACTTCTAGTCAAAATCAATTTTTAAAACCTGCATAAAAGGGCAAATATTCTCTTCATCAGTGGTGAATGGCCAAGAATGCATCTGCCATTCCTCTCATAGAGAATATTGAACCCCTGGGCTCTTTACCACTAAACTACCTCTGCAGTCCTTTTTCATTTTTTTATTTTGAGACAGGATCTTGCTAAGTTGTTGAGGCTGACCTTGAATTTACAATCTTCCTGAGCCTCTCAAAGTCACTGGGGTTACAGGCATGTCCCACCATTTAGGAATCTCTTGACCATGATTTGCATTTTCTGGTTCTAGGATAGGAAATTTTGAATTAATCCTCTTCAATAATTTTGAAATAATCCTCTTATCCAAAGCATTTATTTCTTTTAGCTGTATGCATAAACAGAATAAATAGCTGCTTGCTAGCATCCACAAAAAGCATCCATTCAACAATATTTTTGAAACAAACCCATAAAATGCAGTCCATATCCCCAAATATATTTTACAATTATGAAATCCAAACCAGGAATGACTTCTTTAAATACCAATAGATTTCACTTGGAATCGTGTTAATGTGATTACATACTCTGCATTGCCAACTGTCATGCAACTATTTGGTAAGAATCAGAGCAATTTCCACACAGTTTTATTAGCTGTAAAATACTGCAAAATTATTTTGCAAGTTATGTCCATTAATTTTAATGTTCTCCCATATCCTACTACTTAATTTATATAATTGAAAGAAAAAAGTGAGGGAGAGAAAGCATGAAGAGGATTGGTTAGCTCTTACTTTTTGACTCTTTAGAATTAAAATATTTAAATTTTGGAAATGTATATGGAAAATTCCCAGTAATAGTTCTTCTACTGCAACATCAAAAGGACGTTTTACTCCCTTGGTTTTCTTCAGGTACAAATGTAAGACCGATAAGACATTTTTGTGTTCTTAATGGGCCAAGTAGGGTGGAGTAAATTTGTTCCACCCATTTCTTTCCTTCTCTCCTTGCTCCTTTGACTTCCTCTCTTTAGAACACTCTGGTGTCTGGGACACTGTATGTACTCATTCTAGGTACATTTCCAGTTTCTTTTCTCAGTCTGGCTGTCTTGATCCAAGTGTTAGGTCCTTTCTGACATTCTCCCATCAAAACTAATACTTCCTTTGTCTCTATTCATCTGATAATCTCTTGCTGTTCTAAGAATGCCTTTGAGTAAAAGATTTTTCTTCCATAGTTAACATTTTAGGCAGTGGGAGAACTATGCTGTCCAAGGGGTCATCCCTGTGATCACAGCATCACACATCTACTCTGAGCACCAACTTCTCAGCATCAGGCTTCACCCTCCCTCCTCAGCACCAAGCCCCCGCCATCTTCTACTTAGTTCTCCTCACAAGCTAAACTTTTCAATACCCACAATGGATCTGGCATGAGCTCTCTGGCATAGTCCCCACTTTAAGAAGACCTCATTCTCAACTGTAAATTGGAGGGGTTTCAAAATACAAGCATAATTGCCAAATCAAGTTCTCTCCAATAATTAAATGCACATGAATAGCAAATGGATGTTGACCTCTTTTGTGGGCACCCACAATTTTGGAAAATTTCCTGGGTTGGTATTTGCCAAATGCTGCTCTAAGTCTGTTTTTTTTTTTTTTTTCCATTTCTTTTGAGAATAGGTATTGAGGAAAGCATATTTATATGAGAGATATTAATGTAGACTGAGGAAACTATAACACTAGAAAATAATGCATTCAGGGATGGACAGAGGAATAAGACTTCTATCACCTTCTGCTCATGTACAGTGAGAGATAACTACAAATAGTTCCTCTAATAAAACAATAAATAAAGAAAACTAAGCTGAAGTTCATGCAATATTCATTTGCCAACTGATGCCATTTGGCCCATATCTGAGCAGCACCACGGACAACATAAATTCAGTGTTCTGTGTTCAAGCTTAAGTACGATTTTTTGAACAGACATTTTATTTACACAGTCAAAAGTGCCATTTAAAATGAGCTTGCCTGAAAGCATTGCAAATTCTACAATAGGCGTATAGTCTACCTTATTTAAATTTGCTCAACTAATTCCAGTGATTAGACTCTTGTTTGAAGGAGATTCTTTCTTACATGAAAATATTAATTTGACTATCCTTCTTATTTGGAAGGGTGGATATGGAAGGTTAAGGTCAATAGATAAACCAAAAACAACATGTAGCTTTCTGAACACACAAATGGTGCCTGTTTTCATTATCAAATAGTTACATACATATTGTTGGTATAGTCTTGAAACTATTATGAACATTTGAGTAGTAAAGATTGCCAATATTGACACTTTGTCCTATAGTTCCCTTGAGTGAATAGCTGCCTAAAAGGATACTTTTTTTTTTCAGAGCAATAAAAGCTTTCACAACTGAAATACATTTTCTTCCCATCACCCAAAGGAGGAGAGTAAAAGGAAAACGGGTGTCCCTAGAAGGGAATGGAGTATGTACAAAATCAACTTTGATAACTTCAGGGTTTTATTTGGGCAAACTATGATGGGGCAATAATATCAAGGGAACATCTAAGAGTGATTCCAGGCTTGAAAGTGAAATCAAACATGCAGACTAGGCTAAGTAATGGCCAGTTTTCTCAGGAATGGAGTTTTAAATTTACTACCTATCTCCAGATACTTTTAATTTATTGTATTTGGACTTTCTTTTCTTTCTTTCTTTCTTTTTTTTTTTTGGTGCTGGTGATTGAACCCAATGCTTTATGAATGTTAGACATGCACTCTACCACCAAGCTATACCCACAGCCCTACAATGATTTTTAATATAGAAGATGGCATGTGTGTGCAGGTATTTACATATAAATGTAAATAAATCAAGTAGTTTACTGCTATGGCTTAAATAGCAGTCCCCCAAAAGTCCATGGGTTAAAGGTTTGATCCCCAGGATGGTGGTATTGAAAGCTGCTATGGACCTTTAGAAGATGAGGACTAGCGAGAGATCCTTAGGTTATTGGGGGCATGTCCTAGAAAAGAATTGTGCTATACTGGTCCATTATTTCTTCCTCAGCTTCTTAGATCATGATGTGGATAGTTTGATCTGACAGGAGTTCCTCACCATTGCTATCTGATGCCCTCACTGGAGTCCTAAAGCATAGAGACTGTCCAATCTTGGACTAGAACCTCTGGATTCATGAGCTAAACCAAATTTTTCCATTTACAAGTTAATTGCTGCAAGTATATGTTGTAATAAAATGAAGCTGAATAATACACACACACACACACACACACACACTCACTTATAACTAACTTGATTAACCCTAAGACCACATATGTACAACTTTACAAAATTTCTTTCTAATAGGGAGGTAAAGATGGCAGAGTATGACTGAGGATGAAGCTCAGTTGGTAGAGTCCTTACCTATCATGCACAAGACCCTGGGTTCAATCCCTAGCACCACCAAAAAAAAAAAAAAAAAAAAAGGAAAAGGAAAAAAAAGAAAGATGGCTGGGTAGAAGCAGGCTCTGAATTTCAACTCCTTCCCAGTTTGGAATTGGAAAGACCAGAATATCTACATGATGAGATGGTTGATGAAGGGCTACATTAAAGTTCAGTGTTTGACAGGATCTTGGAGAGACTCAGAGCAGAGATTCAGATCACTGGAACACAGTGAAAGGAAAGTCATTGGTTCCAAACCTGCTCAGGTATTCCTGGTGCAGAACAGGGGGAAGGGATGACACAAGAGGAGAGAGAAAGGCAAGGTTGGAAAAATTGCCTTGTGGGCAGTAGTAAAAGTGAAAATAAGACTCAACCCTGCTGATGGAAACTGCATAGTACGGTGGTGAACGAGAAGCCCACTACTTCAAAGATTTGTAACAGGAAGCCATTTTGTGAAGGTCAACTTAAGGTTACAGATTTGGGAAAGACAAATTCCTGCATCTTCATTTTCATCTCCTCTGGATATAGTAGTAGATACTGTCATGAAGAAATGGCAAGCCATCTAAATAATGCACACAGTGAGATGGCTGCAAGAGATTTAACTGCAACTAAAGGCAGAAGTGCAGGAGGGCAGGGTGCATACTGGTATATGGGAGGAGGAATTTCCCTTTGCACTGAGGTCTTTCCAGATGTGTGTGCATGCACACACACTCACACACACACACATATGTCATCCTCACCAGGGAGGATTATGCCCACCAGGCCAAGAACTGTTGGCATTGTCACTGCTGCACCACTGCAGGACGCTGGGCTATAGTAGAGCTCCACCTAAGTGCAGTGCCCACTGAAGCAGTGATGACCTCTATACCCAGAGGCATACAAAGGACACACCATCAAGGCTTGCACATCTTCCATATTCCCCAACCTGACACATTCCAAATCTTGAAGCTCCTCAAAGAAGTCCTTCCACCTTAAAAATCACAAAGGAGGAGTTTTATGTTTTATAATGCTTGCTTTTGATTTTGCTCATATTGTCTATTGTGCTGGGTTCAGTTATCCTCATCATTTGTTTGTTATTGCATATTTTATGCAACTTTTTCTTTTAAAAAGTGATTCATTAATTTGATTTATTATTTTTCTTTTCTTTTCTCATTTATATACTCTCCCAGTTGATTTTGTCTTATTTTTCTCAGTACCTCTCTTCCTTCTTTCTTTTAAAAATTCATTGACTTGATCTATCTTTTTTCTTCTTTCTCATTATTATACTCTCCCCTTCTATTTTGTCTTCTTCTTCTTCTCATTTGTACTTTCTTCTGTCTTTCTTCTCTCCCCCTTTTCTTCGTCTTTGCCTTTTTCTTTGTATGTTCGATGTATTAATTTTACATTATTTCTTGCCTAAATTTTCAGCATCTTCTTTACTATTACTTCTGTTTTCTTCTCTGGTTAGTGGAGTTGTACAGAACTTTTGCAAAATGTTGTTGTGTCAATATGCAGTTTGCTTTCAGGCCCTCACTGTTACTCATTGTTTTAATTAGCTTTTTTGCTGCTGAGACTAAAAAACTCAACCAGCACAACTGTAGAGGAGGAAGACTTTATTTGAGGGCTCATGGTTTCAGAAGTCTCAATCCATAGACAACAGGCTCCATTCCTAAGGCTCCAGGTGAGACAGGAGCAACATGGCAGAAGAGTGTGGCAGAGGGTAGCTTATGTGATGATCAGGAAGCAGAGAGAGAAACTCCACTCACCAGATGCAAATATATATACCTACAGCCATGCCCCAATTCCAACCTCCTCCAGCCACACCCTACCACCTCAGTTATCACTCAATTAATCCCTATCAGGGAATTTAATCACTGATTGGGTTAAGACTTTCACAACTCAATCATTTCTCCTCTGAACCTTCTTGCATTATCTCACACGTGAACATTTGGGGGAACCTCACATCCAAACCATAACAGTGGTGAATATTGCCTCCTCTCACAGAAGTTCTGGGAATTGAACACAACACTTTGAACATGTTGAGTGGGTGCTTTGATGCTGAGATTATATCCTCAGCCCAGGACATACTGTAAATAGAGAGCAACTCTTGAAAAAGTTTCTCACGTTATAGTGGAATAGCTATCCATCCAAACATATGTACAAATCTCACTATAGAGATTTTTTTTTAAATTTAGGAATCAAATGTGAATAGAATCAAAAACATCATTATTTGTAGGATAAAGTTAGAAAGCAGTGCTAAGAAGGAAGTTTACAATTATGAATGTGGGCTCAAAGAATAACAGAGATTCCAAATAAACAATCTAATCATGCATGTCAGGGTCTTAGATAAACAAGAACAAACACATTCCCAAACAAATGGAATGAAAGAATAAAATCAGAGCTACAATTGGTGAAATAAAAGAGAATAAAAGAACAGCACAAAAGATGAACAAAATAGAGAGGTTGTTCTTTAAAAAAGATAAACAAGATTGATAAACGATTAGACAAACTAAACAAGAAAGATAAAGAAGGACCAAATTAATAAAACCAGTGACAATTCAGGAGATATTATAGGAGAAACCCCTGAAATCCAGATGATTGTTAGGGACTATTTTGAAAATTTACATTCCAATAAATAGAAATTCTAGAAGAAATGGATATATTTCTATAGTCTTATGACCTATTGAAATCAAACCAGAAGAACATAGAAAACCTAATATCAATCAACAAGACTGAAGCAGTAATAAAATGTCTTCTAACAAAGAAAAGCCCAGGACCAGGTGGATTCTCAGCCAAGATCTACCAGACTTTCAGAGAAGAACTAACACCAATGCTCCTCAAATTATTCCATGAAGTAGAAATTGAAGAAATACTTCCAAACTCATTCTACAAAACCAGAATCACCCAGATCCCAAATTCTCTTAAAAGTATACAAGGAAAGAAATTTGCAAACCAATGTCCTTGATGAACAGAAATCCTTAATAAAATACCTACAAACCAAATCCACCAATACATTTAAACAATAATACATAATATTATGTTGTTTTCATTCCAGGGATGCAAGAATGGTTCAACATGTGCAATCAATAAATGTAATACTCCACATAAATAGAATCAAGTATGAAAGTCACACGATCTTTTCAATAGATGCAGAAATAGTCTGACAAAATTCAACACCCTTTTATGATAAAACACTAAAGAAAGTAGAGATAGAAGAACTTAACTCAACATATCTAAGGATGTATATGGCAAAGCCAACACCACCATCGTACTGAATGGGAAAAAGTTAAAAGTGCTTTCTTTAAAATTAAGAACAAGATAAGGATGACAACTGTCACCACTTGTATTCAGCATAGTCCTTGAAATTTCAGCCAGAGCAATTAACCAATAAAAAGAAAGGAGGTACAAATGTGAAAAAAGAAGTTAAATTATTCTGACATGCACATCATAAAATTTTGTACACTGATGACCCGAAAATTTCAACTAGATGACTTCTATAACTGATAAACATTCAGTAAAGGAGTAGGATATGATATCAACATAAAAAATTAGTAGTTTTTCCAAAGACCAGTAATGAACCTGCTGAAAAAGAAATCAAGAAAACAGTCACATTTACAGTGATTTCAAAAGGAGAAAAAACAAAACTAAACTAAAAATCTAGGAAAAACTTATACAAGGAGGCAAAAGACCTCTAAAAAGAAAATTACAGAATGCTGACAAAGGAGCCAGGTGTGGTGGTGCATACCTATAATCCTAGTGATTCAGGAGGCTGATGCAGGAAGATTGCAAGTTCAAAGTCAGCCTCAGCAACTTAGTAAGGCCCTCAGTGATTTAGCAAGACCCTGTCTCAAAATAAAAAATAAAAAAGGCTGATGTGTGACTCAGTGGCAAAGCCCCCTTTGATTTCAACCTCCCCCCCCCCCCCCAAAAAAAAAAAAGGTGGAGGTGGGGCAGGGGGAAATAGAAGAAGAAAGACACTAGAAGATTAAAAGACACAGAGCTCTATCACAGATCAGAAGAATCAATACTGCTAAAATCAACATACTGCTAAAAGCAATATACAGAGTCAATGCAATTCCCATTAAATTATCAATGATATTCTTCACTTAATGAGAAATAACAATCCTCCAATTCATATAGTAAAACAAAAAAAAAAAACAGAATAGCCTGAGCAATTCGGAGTTAAAAGAACAATGCTAGGGGCATCATTTTACCTGATTTCAAATTATACTATAGAACTATAGGAACAAAAATAGCATGGTACTGGCATAAAACAGACTTGATCAATGGAATAGAAGAGAAGACAGAGAAAAACCCACACAAGAGTCATCTGATCCTTGTCCAAGGTGCCAAAAGCATTCATTGGAAAAAAACCAGCTTTTTAAACAAATGGTGCTGGAATAACTGGATATCTGTATGTAAAAGAATGAAACTACAAACTCCAAAGATAAATGAGATGACTGGGTCTTTAGTTTGGCTCAACTCTGATTTGCATAACTGCTTCAAAACGAGTGACCTGGGAATAAATTCCAAGAGGAAAGTATTTCCAGGTTTTGTTTGTAGATAAACAGCCCACGGGAGCCTTTTCCTAGGTCTTGGCTGATGAGTCTTCCTAGCATTTTCAAATGTGTGACCAGTGGGGAGTTCCCTTGCTCTTCCAGAAAACTGCAAGTTTTACTCAAAGTTCTATAACAAAACATTGAATGATCCCTTAGGCATAGGAGGAGGTGGGGCGGCTGTACCTTTTACTTCAATGAAAATGGACCTCTTAAACCAGCTTCCCTCTCCCCCAATGACCAGTTATCCTAAAACGCAGAACCAACCTTTCTCACTGCCTCTTCTCTTCCTTCTAAAATCCACTCAGGTATATTTCATGCTTGTGTAATTATATTGAAATGTATTCTATTGTCATGTAAAACTAAAAAGAATCAATAAAATAAATATAAAATCCTAAAAAAAAAAAAAAAAAAGAATCAAGCTAGATTCTTTCCCTGTGCAAAAGTCAATTCAAATTGGACCAAAGACCTAGATATAGTATAGATTCTTTGCAACTTGACAAGAAAACCTAAGGGAAACATTGCAACATATGGGCACAAAGACTTCCTGAACAGGACTCTTACATCTCAGGAAATAATAGTAAGAATAGAAAACTGAATGGCATCAAGATTAAAAAAAAAAAAATTGAATAGCATCAAGCTAAAAACCTATGTAGCAAAGGAAACAACAACAGAGGAATAATGGGAGAAAATCTGTGCCATCTACTTGTTTGAAAGAAGAAGAATATCCATAGGCTAAAAAGAACTAAAAAACTCAACTCCTAAAGCAAAACAAAACAAAACAAAACAAACAAACAAATAACCCATTCAATAAATGGGTAGATGAAATGAACATTTTTCAAAAGAGGAAGTACAAATCGCCAACAATTGTGTGAAAAAATGTTCAATACATTTAGCCATCAGAGAAATGAAAATTAAAACTACACTGAGATTCCATCTCACCCCAGTCAGAATGACAATCATCAAGAATAAAAATAGCAGTAAATGCTGGTAAGGATGTAAGTGAAAAGGAACTCTTGCACAATATTAGTGGAATTATAAATTGGTATAGTAACAATGGATATCAGTATGAAGTTTCCACAAAAAATTAAAAATTAAACTACCATATGATCCAGTTATTCTATTCCTTGGCATTTATCCAAAGAATTAAATCCAACCTGCATTATAGGTACATTCACACCCTTGTTATCACAATAGCCAAGTATGGAATCAGCCTACTTGTCTGTCAAAAAATGAATGGATAAATAAATATGGCATAGTGCACAGTGAAGTTTTATTTGTTCATAAGGAGGAATGAAATTATGTTATATGCAGGAAAATGGATGAAACTAGAGAACATCATGTTAAGAAAAATAATCTTGATGAGAAAGAAGAGTATCATATGTTTTCTCAAATGCGTAAGCTAGAGGAAATAAAAAGATGTAAAGAGAATGCCATGAAAGCAGAGAGGTACCATTAGGGTAGAGTGGAAAGAAGAAGATAGGGTAAGAAGAACTATTAGGGAGTGGAACTGATCAAATTATGTCATATGCATGTATGAATGTGCCACAATGAAATCCACTACTTTGTATAGTTAGGAGGCACCAATAAAAAATTTTCCATTGGACTGATAGTTTCCATCTTAAAAGTCAGAGATAAGTGTTCTGTATGAATAAAAATCACTGAGTTGTTATTCAAATATTTCTTTGCTGTAAGGCTAAAGAATTAATTTTACACTTAAAGAAGTATTGCTTGACTACTTTCTTCAAAGAGCTAATTTTTTTAAAGACCACCCAGAAGTTTTAATTAATTGAGGAAGCAATCTTCAGCTTACTTAGTGGAATGACTACATGGGACACATTCCTGGCATCTATACTCTGTCCTATCTCTTTGTGCTGGATATATTGTAAAAGATAATCTTACATTCTAAAAATACCATGATCTTCTCTTTCTCCCCTTTAACGACCAAAGTAAAAAGAAAATTTAGCATCTGATATATCTTTTAGATAGTTTTTTTTTTAAACGGAAGCTTTGGAAACTCCAGAAAAAAATGAACCACCCAAAGAGATCATAAAACCCACAATTACAGATATAGAGAAGGTTTTTAGTAGTGTGACGAATTTCTGAATTGGGGGAAAGTGTAAGATGTTATTCAAAGTGAATTATTTAAGTCATGGAATTCTCATCAGCTGTTGGGTCATGGGAAAGTATTTGTAAATGGGGACTGAAATATTGTATAAAAAGAACTTTGAGGAACACATCAAAATCTAGAGTTAGAAATATTTGAGTTGATTTATATTTAGAGTCATGTTAATGATATTTTCAAAGGTTTCATTGTAACATTTTAGGGTATGTTAATATGGTTCTATATATTTTAAAAGTCACATTTCCTTCCCTTCAAAAAAGGCCTTTCTAGGGAGGGATGGGGTCGGGGTGGGGGGGTAAGAATAATAACAGAATGTGTGACAGACATCATTGCCCTGTGTATATGTATGAATGCACAGATGGTGTGACTCTGCTTTGTGTACAACCAAAGAAACAATAGCTGTACTCCATTTGTGTTCAATGAATCAATAAGTAAATAAAAATAAATAAATAAATAAATAAAATAAAGTTAAATAAGAAGGCCTTTCTGTTTTTATCTCCTAAATATGACCTTGTGTGCCTCTTATTTTTTTTAGAAGGACACAGATGGATGTTGATAATATAGTTGAAAAGTATTTATATAACTGTGTATTAGATCTTCAGATATGTTAATATGATTAATAACTAATATAGTCCCTTAATAATATCCAGCCCATTTTATTAAGATATCACATAATTTTATTATCGCAAGTTTTATGTGTATGAGTGTACTACTTTAGAGAAACTAGAAAAATGAAGAAAAGTAAAACTATAGAAGCAAAACCATCTAGGACTTCTGTTTCTGATCAAGATGGAATAAGAGTGGCAGTGAAGATTCACCATACTATCAAAAATAACTAAAAAGAAAAGCCACAATACAGAAAAAAGGCACTGAAGATACTGTACATCCAGCAAAAGAGCATAAACTTCTTTTTTTTAAAAGTTGTATTTGTTTAAATTAGTTATACATGACAGTAGAATGCACTTTGATATATCATATATAATGGAGTATCATTCTTCGGTTATGCATGGTGTAGAATCTTACCGGCCATATAGTTATATATGTATACAGGGTAATAATGTCTGATTCATTCTACTATCCTTCCTATTCCCATAACCCCTCCCCTCCCCTTCCCTCCCCTCCCTTCAGTCACCTCTACCTAATCTAAAATAACTGTATTCTTCCCTAGTACACCCCCCATTGTGGATTAGCATCCACATATCAAAGAAAACATTTGTCTTTTGGTTTCTTGGTGTTGGCTTATTTCGCTTAGCATAATATTCTCCAGCTCCATCCATTTACCTACTAACATGAAATGAATGAGATAAGCCCTAAAATTGTTGCCTGAAGAAAATTTACATAAAATACAGGAAGGTGAATCAACCTTCCTGGCAGACAACCTGAGTTGAGTCCATGAGGACAGGAGTTCTGGAAGTCAAAGGCTGCTTGAGATCACAGGGCATAATAATGGGGATTAGAGGAGAAGAGAATGGCACAATGGGAGAACTTGAGATATAGGCAGAAGTTGGTCTGCAATACTCAACTGGGCAATGATCAGCACATGTGTGAGAAATCTACCCAAGTCTGGAAGAGAATTATCCTCAAGGATGAGCCTTCCCAAAAACACTGGCAACAGTACCTGTTTCCAACATGCACTGGGGAAAACTCATAATTCTTGGGGCATTGGTTTTGTAGTCTTAAGAAGAATCTTTCTTTAGGAATAGGACAAAAAGTAATATTAAACCAATTGTGGCTCTCTTACCATCTTGTATACCTTCAAGAGAATGACCTGAAAGAAGCAAACTTTTTTTAAGTATCTTAACCATACTTTGACCTATGCACAGTGATATTTGTAGAAATAAAAAGTATCCATCATTAAATAAGATAAAGTTCCAAATTTATGGCAACCAGAAAGCTACTAGGCATGCAAAACATCAAGAAAAAATTTCAAAAATATGAAAATAAAAATTAATGAATGGACTGATCCGGAAGTTGTACAGATAATAGAAATAGTAGATTAGAACATTAAAATGCTATTATTTCTATATTACTAATGTTCAAGAACCTAGAAGATTTACTGAATATGTTAAATAGAAGCATGGAAAAGACATTGACAAAAGACCCACATAAAATATTTAGAGATGAAAATTATAATTCATGAGATGAAAAATTTACCGAATGAGACTAATGGCAAGTTCAACAATTCTCTGGAGTCCCTGAGCAAATCTAGAGCTCAAATTGCAAATGATCTAGGTCCAGGATGCCCAGGTATTACTTCTAACAGAATTTCTGTGGGCTGGGTAGAAGGTTATTCTGTTTCTGAACAATCTACTTTAATCAAAGGCTCCTAAGCATCACTCAGAACATAACACAAATTATGTCAATATCTAAACTGCACAGTCAATATGCTGTGAGGCTTTTTACACTTAGGCACTTTTCAACTGTGTTTTCAACTGTATCAGGGCACAGATGATGAAACATATTTTTACTGTCCACTCAAAATTTCTTGTCCTGTTCATTTATATTCTGAAATACAGATTTGTGATTCATGGAAACAATCTGCTATATAACTGAAATGAATAAACAAGGAAAGGATTGATCTTTAATTATACTTAATATTAAGTCAATATTAAATCAATCCAGCTGCATAGTTTTTGGTAACAGGCTTAATGAACAAATTAAAATGTTGACAATAGTGGGAACCTGAGTCAAATTATGGTTCTACTTTAAGGTAATGCCTCATTTTAGTAGATTGAAACAAATTATTTCATTTAAAGCTACATTTATATACTACCATACTACATTGACATCAAGATTTTTAAAAAGTAGAAGACATGATATACCAAATATTGTGATGTCTCATCCCTGAAGGACCTTTGTCCCATTCATCAGTTTGAGTGGTAGCTCCTAATATATAGCAGCATTCATTGCTATCCATAATTTGAATATTATTATGCAAGGGTAACCTACTGTTCACCTCTCATTCTTAGCAAGAATATTGTCATCCTCGTGGAGGCAAGAGAGGATGGAGAGAGAGGAAATACGTATTTATAAAATTAATGTATAGTAATGTAAATTAAGATCACATTTTTATTTCTACTAATTATAGCAAATTGGTATTTTCCTTTAATGTGCAGTTCTGAAACTCCTCAAACTAGTTTGATTTGCTTTGGAGCAATGAATGCATTACCAAAGTAATAACTATTAGATTAAGCTATGTTTCAATTTTTCTATGTCCTATCAGTTTGAAGATGTAGATATTGAATGATAGTGCAATGCTCTTTGCATTCTGCTCTTAATGATTAATTTGAAATAGAAACATTATGTAATGAAATAAAGGCATAATAAACAAACGGAGATAATCAATGCCTTCTGTTTTCAAAGTAAAGGTTTTCAACTCATTATTTATATTTATTTTCCATTTCTTTGATACAATAGCTATTTTTGAACTAAAGGAGACCTTTCTAGTGACAAGACATTGTCTTATTCATTTCTGTAATTCTGTTAGCACTATCAGTCAAGAAGTTTGCTTTCAAGTCATGTTAATAAAAATGAGAATTTTCAGGCTGGGGTTGTGGCTCAGGGTTTGATTCTCAGCACCACATATAAATAAATGAATAAAATAAAGGTTCATCAACAACTAAAAATATGTATAAAAATATTTTTTAAAAAATGAGAATTTTCCTCTTAGTTTTAGAGTTTCAATGCTCGAATTATGCTTATGAATATTAAAATTATACAATGATCTGTAGAGCACAATGTGTCCAAATAACAATTTTTACAGAAAAAAATAACATTTTGCATTTAGAAATAAACTGCCCAAACATGGAGAGTATATTAGACTTATTACATATAACTTCACAGGGCAGAACTAGAACAACTGGATGAAATTAATGCAGCTAATTTTGCACAATGTCAGAAAGAACTTCCGGATAAGTCATCTAAAAGTGAAACAAATTGTCTTGTGAATACTTAGTGCTTTTTGCTACCACAGGTGTTGAAGAAGATCAACAAACATCTGTCAATTGCAGGGAATTCCTATAGCGGGTGGGATGTTGGAACAGATTAGGCCCTTTGAACTCTGATTCCAAATCTAACCATTCAGCTTAGAACTTCAAAGGACATAAAGATGGATAAAATAGCTTACTAACAAGGACACTATAAATTAGTAAAGAAAAGAATTTCAACAATTAATTAAAGAACAACTTAGAAAAGCATGGTAAGTGATCATAGTACAAAAAAAATATTGAGAGAACAGAGAAAGATGACGTGACTAATTCCAGCAAGCAGAATAATGCAAGGTTTCTGGAGGAAGTGTTATATTAATGATCCTGGCATAAGCCCTGTTTCAGGCAGGAGGGACAAACTGGCAAGGGACTCCTGTTGGAGAGAAGTGAATGAGAGCATAATTAGAGAAGTAGGGCTGCATAGATATTTGGAAGGAGATTAGTATTCCAAGAAAGTTTAATCTTGGAATCTTTGTAGTTTAAGTCACCTTTCAGTCACTAAAAGGCAGTGACTTAAACAGGCATAACATTATCAAATATCCTGCAGAAATCACACACCTCTTGATCATTATATTTTCTTCCTCTTTTGTGATTTAAAATAGCAGATAGGGCTGGGGATATAGCTCAGTTGGTAGAGTGCTTGCCTTGCAAGCACAAAGCCCTGGGTTCAATCCCCAGAACCACAAAATAAATAAATAAACTAAACTAAAATAAAATAAAATAACAGATACTGATAAAGATGGATATGAACATTCCAAGCTGCTTTAGGAATTTTGTCTAGGTAGCCATAGAACTACATGGCCTCTGCAAACAGATTGCAAAGACTGAGTCACTGAATCACCATAAAATGCATCTTAGTCCAACATTCTCAGGGATATGCTTACAGGTCCTCTAGGCTTGAAGACTTCTCTGTGAAGACTTTGCTTCCTCTACCAAAATAGACCAAGCAGTCAAGGGCTACCTAGAATGTAATCAAGCCAACACACTAATTTTTTTTAATGGTACTGGACATTTAACCCAGGGACACTCTACCACAGAGCTACATGCTATATGTCTAACCTTTTCTTTTGTAATTTTTATTTGATACAGACTTAGGTTTCCAATGCTGACCTCAAACTTGTGTTTCTCCTGCCTCCACCTCCTAACTTGCTGATATTATAGGCATGCACCCACATCCAGTTCCAACCCACTGACTTTTGGAATTTTCTAAAGTGGGAAGTAAAGCAAAATTTCCATCTAGCTAGTTTTACTACCTGCTGGTTTGTCTGGAGTATTTTGTTTCTGGAGGATTTTAATATTGTATCTTTGCTGTTGTCAACAGTTTTCCTGTGCCATGCCAGGGTGTGGGTTTCTTATTGTTTGGTATTAACCTTGTTTGAGCATTCTAGTGTTCTTCAAGCTTTTGGCATCCCCCAAAAGCTCACATGTGAGACAATACTAGAAAGTTCAAAGAAGAAATGATTGGGTTGTGACAGCCTTAACTCAATCAGTGAATTAATCCCCTGATAGGGATTAACTGAGTGGTAACTGGAGGTGGCAGGGCATTGGGGGTGAGGTTTTAGGGTATACATTTTGTATCAGGAAAGTGGAGTCTGTCTCTGCCTTCTAATCATCATGTGAGCTGCTTCCTTCTGCCACAGTCTTCTGCCATGTTGTTCTGCCTCACCTCAACCCCCAAGGAATGTAGCTGGCTGTCTGTGTACTGAGACCTCTGAAACTGGGGGCCCTCAAATAAAACCTTCTTCCTCTACAATTGTGCTGTTTGGGTCTTTCAGTCACTGATTAAAACACTTAGCATCTAATTTAAAAAAAAATTTGTTTAAATTAATTATACAAGATAGTAGAATGCACTTTGATACATCATATATAATGGAGTATAATTTTTCAATCTTCTGGTTATACAAGATGTAGAATCCTACCAGTTGTATAGTTATATATGTACACAGGGTGATAATGTCTGATTCATTCTACTATCCTTCCTATCCCCATGCTCCCTCCCCTCCCTTCAATTCCCTCTACCTAATCTAAAATAATTCTATTTTTTCCTAAGTGCCCCCCATTTTGAATTAGCATCCGCAAAAAAACCAAAGCCATCTAATTTTTAAAACACATTAATCACTTAAGGCTTTTTATCCAAGAATGGCAATACATAGATTTCCTATGAATCTATTTCTTTTTTAGTTATTGTATCATCTTGACTTTTGTGGTCATTTATCCTGTTAGCTGGTATGTGATTTTAGACATGGCTGGAAAGGCAACCTTGAGCCAGGTCACTGAGAACCTTGCAAACTGTATTGAATAATTTGTAATCTAATTTCCACAGCAATGGAAAGACATCAAAGAGCTTTAAGTGGGGAAATATTTCCATTTTCTCCTTTAGAAGGACTTCTCCAATTTTGGTGTGATGAAATACACTAAAAAAGAACAAGACTGGAGACCACCCAATGGGTAAGGTTTGCAGAATTTCAATCAAAAGAGGATGCTGATGAGGGGCAGGATTTATTCTAATAGAGATAAAAAAGGATGGTTATATTGAAGAGCTATTTATGAGATAGAATCCACAGGATGACTTTCACGTTTCTGCTTTTGGAAACTGAATGGAGACAAAATGGTGCCATTTACTAAAGAAGATAAAATTGAAGAAGGTTCAAACTCATGAGAAAGGAAAAAGTTCATGGGCAAATTATGGAGTTGGAGATGTTTGTGAGATCTAATAGTGGAGGTATTTAAGATGCTCAGGAGATAAATCTGTATACCTACAAAGATCTGGACATCATGGACACACAAGTGAAATTGGTCTAATGCATGAGGAGAAAGTGTGGAGAGTGAGGCGTCTTGGGTGGAAGCCATCAGAAAGAAGACAGCCAAGAAACAGATCTCTCTTTAGAAGCCAGGAAAGGCATCTGCAATGGAGAAACCAAAGAAGTCTGGAAATCTAGGCAGGTGATGTCAAAAAGCCAAGAGTAGAGATTACTGTGAAGGGTACACAGTCATCAATACTAAATGCCACTAAGAAAACATTGAAAACAGTCATGGGTGACAGTGGTGAGAAGCATTTCAATAGAGTGTCCAAGGATGAAACTGCATTAAGTGAGTTGAGGAGAGCATGGGAGTAAAGGGGTAGGAAGTGGACACAGGTGATTCATGAAGGACGGTATTATAGTGTCAGTGTGTCCCCAAGTGTTCATATGTGGAAGTTTGCTCCACTTATGAAGCACATATGAAGTTTGCTTCCACATGTGAAGATGTTGAGAAGTGGGAGAACCTTTAAGAGTGGACCTAGTGGGAGATGATTAACTCATGGGGGCATCACCCTTGAGAGAGATTAATGCTGGTCTTATAGATCTGGTTCTCATGAGACCAAGTTGTTAAAAAGAGCAAGCTGTGACCCTGAATTCCTCTCTGGCTTCCTGTCTCACTATAGGATTTTTCTGTGTGCATTCCCCTATACCATGCCATCCACCATGAGGCCTTCACCAGATCTGACAGAAGCCAACACCAGAACCTCCAGAACTGTGAGCCAAATAAACCTCTTTGCTTATAAGGTTCTCAGCCCCACATATTTTGTTATAGCATCAGAAAATGGATTAATACATTTACCTCTGGTGGGAAGGAAGAAAGATTAATAGAATACACATGAGATTAGGGGAAGTTTCATATTTTTAAAACAAACAAAGAAAAGATTTATCTATGATTAAACACCAAAAGGAAGAAATAACAAAAGTAAGAGAAGTTGAAGATACAAGAGGACAAAAAAGAAATTAGAAAATTCTCTGAGAACACTAGAAGAAGTGGCATCCAAAGCTTAGAAATCAACGTCTGCCTGAGACTCTAAAGAGATTTTTAAAAATTATTATAACAAAAGTAAAAAGAGAATAAGTATGTGGGAGTACAATCTAGGAGTCAGTTTTGGTGTCATGGCAGTGAAACAGTTCCTTACAGATGACTTCTGTTTTCAGTATGAATTAGGAAGATTAGGACATTTGCTACTGGGAATCTTAAATGCAATAAATTTTTCAGGAGTACGGTAGAACTGACACATAGCATTAAATATCCAGCTGATGCCAAATTGGTAGTTACCATCAGATACCATGAAGATGTCCCATTCTCAGGGCATTGTGAGATTTTCCTAGCAGTTCATGTTAGACTGAAGAAGGTGGAGGAAATGGACAGATTCATCATGCAAAAGAATTTTGTGTGGTGGATTCCATTGCAGAAGACAAGAACAAGGACATTGAGAATGTCAGTGACCATGATGAACAATGGAGAAAGAAGTGAAGATGACAGGGAAAGGAATGAGGTGGAAGAATGGAGAATGTCTGAGTCAGAGATTTCAAGTCAGTTTGTCCACCTACTAGTAGAGAACTTCAAATTTTCTACTTTTAGAGATTGAGAATGTGATGATTCTTAACATATATGTAAGTGAACAATTTACTTGGGACAGCTTTTGCTTATATCTGTTTTGCTGGTACAGTTATTAAGGTATCCCTTTTCACCTTCAAAGTTGCCTTGTCTTAATATAGAGAGAGATGGTACAAACAGGCTTGGTCCACAGAAGATAATGAGTTCAATTTCAAATGTTGCATTCACGAAGGTTATGGCAAATTCAGGTTGAAAGTTCAAGTAAATATGCAGATGCAACAAAATTCATCCATTTAAGACAAATACAAATGGTAGTGAATAACATAATTTAATGATTATCTGAAAAAGTACTAATTTGTGGACAAATTCAATCAAAAAATATCTGCTTTACATACTTGATGGTACTTTCTGGGTATTAAAGTAGATAGCATTTGGTGGTAAAATTAAAATTATTAATTATCTGAGAAATAACTTTAATACATATCAAGTGATCAATCTGGATGTTCAAAATGGATTTATTATATTGGGTAATACTTCAAAGTATCACAAGGTGGCAGCAAAGTTACAATATAACATAATTAACAAAAGTTCTTTCAGATGTTCTGCAGTTAGAGTTTATACTTGTTGCACTCTCTATATATTTCTGAATTATGGTTTTTCAATTAAAAATAATTATTTTGTCCTATCATTATCATCAACTTAAAAATGGAAAACACTGTCACTAATACACATTTATGGTATTTTCAGAATAGCTATATGTATACAATGTCATAGTTATAAATATTCTATTAATTTGCATCTTGACTAGCATATTTTAGTTATATAATTTTATTAAGATAATTTTAACATATTTATCATACTAGTAAATAATAAATTTAGTAGCACAGGGGTTATAGCTCTGTGATGAGCCACCTGCTTAGCATGCACAAGGCCCTACATTTGACCCCCAACACCACTAAAAAATTTAAAAATTAATAAATTTAATAACTTCATTCATTGGCTTTTATAAGGAAGCTGTTCTGAAGTCTCATGGAGAAATACTTAGTCTTCATATTCCAGTTATAATAACTTCAACAGGAGGTAGGGTTGCCAGATTTAGCCAATAAACAATGCAGAACACCTCATTAAATCTGAACATTAGAAAAACAAGAAATTTTTATTTAGCAAAAGTGTGACTCATGCATTATGGAGACACTTTTACATTGAAAACTATTCTATTGCATTTTATCTGGTAGTAATATTGGGGAGTAAGAGAAGTAGAAAGAAAAAATGAAAGTTGCTGAAAGACCAAAGAATCCAAGATTATGGACTCTAAATCTGACCTAAGATTTAGAAGTCTTAAAGATCAAGGAAAGAATTATAAGTGGATTTGAACTAGTATTCATTCTGTGGTCAGCTTCTTTACATGTTAAGTGAAACAACATGGGTTATGGTTATTCAAATACTCTGGTGAATTACCATCTACACCACACATTGATTATGGATTTTTAAACAACAACATGCAGTAACATATATTTAAAGTTAGCTCAGTATTGGACAAAATTGAATAAATAGCTATCCATGGTCTTACTCTGGGTTATCATTATGAAAATCTGTCATTAGAGTATCAAGACTCAGAAATGCCATTTTAATTTCATTTACTTCAACAAACATGTCTGACATTTTCTATATGCAGAGGACTGACCAGAACTGTGAAATAGAAGGATGTGTACAACATTTCCATTATCCAACTCAGTGGACATTTGGAATTGACAAAAATAGAGTTAACAATGATACAAAAATAATGGGAAAACTCAGTCTTACTAATTTTTTCCTGAGTTTCAAGTTTTGGTCAACTGTTTCTACCTTTGTTGTTCTGGTATGATCTCTTCCTCTCTTCTAGATGATTTCTAACTATTGTTTTAATGCTAGGGATTCCAGATCTCTATTTCCAGCCTTTACTCCTCCCATATATTTAAGACATATACATGAACCCATGTGGGTTCTTAGCTATCTCAGTGGTATTTCATTAACTAGACTCATCATCTCCTCCCTGAAACTTTTGTTCTTCTAGTCCCAATCTTAGTTAACTGCATTCCTATTCATGTGATCATCCACCCTTGAAACATTTACATCATCCTAGAATTTTCTTCCACATCCAATTACTGCAACCTTGGTAAATCATGACCACACAGTTGCAAATGCCTCTGAACAGGTTTCTTCCCTCTAGACTTGCTTTTCTTACATTTAGAAATTTATTGTAATTATCAGTTAATCTTACTTACATTTTTAATATAATACTATAATCATTTTTTAACTCAGAACACCTTATGAATAACAGCCTTGATGAGTAGAAAGAAGAAGGATAAGGAAACAGAACAGAAGCCGGAGAATGGCCTGAGGTTGAGAGGTTTTCAGACATTTAAAATACAGGTGCTGGGGATGGAAGCCCAAGAGCTCCTGAAGTCCCATGTTCTGCATGGTACTGGACACTGACAGAAACGACAGTAAGCATTTATAGAGCACCTACTGAATATAAGGTATTTTGCAAGTGCCAGCTAGGTGAATTAGACAGGCTAATGATTTCTCTCCTCTAGGTCAAGGGAAAGACACAGAAGGAAAACATATCTCTAAATCAGGATCACTAGTCCTAGCAATTTGGGAAGTGGTAAACACATATTTAAATTATAGGGCCAGAAGAGCATCTTATAGGACCACCAAATTAAGGTAACATAATCCAATGGCATGTGATTTTAAAAACTTACATAGACTAATTTAAAATACCTAATCAAACATGATGATAATTATGCCACATTAATTAAACAAAAAATGAGAAGAAATGATACTAGTGTTACTTTTATAAAGCTAAAGAGATTTTAGGATTTTTTTTCCCTGCAAATTTAGTTTTCCAAGGTTTATAATCAGCATCAATGCTGAAATCTCTCTAAAACCAATTGTACTTTGGTAACTGAGCGTGTACATTTTAAAAAATGTTGGCTTGACTCAAATTTTCAACAGGAAAAATAATTCCTGTGTTTCTTCTTTACACATCCCTGTATTCTTCCAGCTTCTTGACTTTGAGAAGTTCTTCCACCAGATATGTGCATTCTCCCTGCTACCTCCCACTAAACCTGGATATTTGGGGTGCATGGGAACCCCAAATAATAGCATACAATGAGTCATGGATGCTCCAGGGGAAACAACTGTGTCCAGAGGCCACAACTGAAGCTTACAATGAAGGGCTGAGAAGATCCCTATCATTAGTTATGGTGAAATAAACAGGAATGTTCAAACAGGAAATGGTTTGAATATCCTGAGGGTGAAAGTGGGGTGATTTGTCTGGTTAAGTCACTGGGGGGAGGTAGAAGGGCAGGCTGATCAGGTTCTGATCAAAGGAGCCAGTGGTTAATAGGACACAGGGTCTCTGAGGTCTTGGAAATAAGCCTTGAGGGAATCCTGTGTCTTGGAATGAGGAGTGTGGATAACTGAGAGACTGAAGACCATGGAGGGCAAAACGAGGCTTAATGACACCTTTCCATGTAAGAGTGGGAAGGCCTCTAGATGTTTTAAATTCTTTTTACAGAAAACAGAATACTTACTTCAAGACATAAAAGACTTGAAATGTAAATGTATGATTAGAACTCATTCACACTTAAGTGTAATAAAAAAATCAATAAACAGAGAAGTATCAGATCCTCGCAGTTGTAGGGGTGGAGAGCAGGAGTCTGTCTTGGTTTATGAGGTAGAAAGGGTTGGAAAGTTTGGATAAGTGCTAAGGAAGGAGACCCAGGAGAGAAGAAAGTCAAGTTTCACCTACTTGGCAAATTTTACTAGTAATTCATGATGTGTGCCCATCTGTCTCCTCCACTAGCTTGTGAACTCCTTGAACAAATGACTATGCAATACCTAGAAGGTGCCTCTCCGGTACAAATGTTAAGCAGTAAATCATTCTTGCTCAGACTAAATTTTAGTTGCAAATGGGTGAAGAACAATTGTGGGCAAATGCATTTTTACTTTTCCCGGCTGTCTAAGCTGAAACCTAGACTTCTTGAGGCTCTGGAGTATCAGAATGACTTCCCAGGCTTACCTGTGCCCAGCAACCAAGAAACAAAGCTTTTACTCATTCCGTTAGGAGATGGCAAACAAGGAAAAATGATTCTTAAAGATACAAGCTCAGAATTATCTTAACACTAATGGCCCATCATATAGTGCTGGCAAAGAGCCAGTGCTCAATACGATTCTGTTGAATGAAAAAAATGAACAAATGAATAATTGACTGAGAAGATCTCCCAAATTTCAGAGTCAAAATGAGAAATAGTCATATTGTATGGACTGAACCAATATGTCCATAAAACAGTGAAAATTAAAATATTATTTAATTTCAATTTCATCTTAGAGTAATTAGAATTTATTGGAACCAACCAAGTAAATTGTGTTCTCTTTGGATATTTGGGTTGGATAGAAGAGAAATTTCTGTTATCCTGACAAGACTGATAATCAGCCCCTGTTCTAAGTTAATTTTACTCTGATGGTTTCTGTTTTTGTTTTGTAAATAAATTCCTGGTCTTCTAGCAATAACTCCATCCAAGTATCACCCCTCTTAAGCTATAAAACAGTGACGAGATGCTCAAAATAATCCAGCAACATTTGCTATTTAAAACATAATCCTGCCTTTCTTTGAGAAACATAGCTAAGAATATTAATTCCAGCAATTTCCTTCTGTGTCTCCATTAGTGGGTAAAGCCAATCACAGGGAAATACAGTGTAATAGATTCTGGTTGCTTCCAATCATTTAAGCAAGTGTGGCTCTTCTTTCTCTAAATAAGATGAATTACTCACAGCATTTTTTTTACTGGTGGATAATGACCTGTTGGGTTTAGATGCTGTGCTTTATTTTACGGAGGGTCACTGTTGAATCCAGTCATCACCTCTGATCAGTATGAGTCATATTTTGTGGCATTCATGAAAAAGGACTTAATGAGCAACTTTCCTTCATTCCCTGTGTAGGTCTCACTGCCATGCAGAAAATGACAAATGCCCTAAACAGGAATCTTCTATTCCACAACAGCTGACCTAACTCAATTTGTGTATTGCATCTCAAAAGCTTAGCAGGTAACAAATTCATCATTTTTCCCTTCTGAGGCATTTTACCTTCTGATCTGAATTTCACAACTTGTCTTGATTAATGCCAATTTGCTGAACACTGTTATTAAGTCATACATCTTGCAAGAAACCAATTTAAGTAATAATTCATATATCTCCTAGAGAAAAGTTCTTCAAAACAGTGCAATACTCAGATGAATTAATCTTCTGTGATATCCTAATGTTTCAAACACTGGTTTTCCATATGGTTGTTCTTGTCCAGGATTTTTTCTGTTATGTCAATTTAATGAAAACAAGTTTCTTGCTTTAAAAATGCTTATGAGTAAATATAGATGACATTATTCTACATGCCAATTATTAGTGTTCAAGAACAATATTTTGTAAAATAGCTTTCATTATCTAAAAGCAAATTTTACTATTGTGCTTTTCCATTTGATGAAAAATATAAATAATATGTAATAAAATGCACTAATATCTGTATGCTAACCTTAAGTTAGCAGTTATTTACCCAATTAAACTCAGCAACAATAAATTTTACAGAAATTTATTTCCCTTTGAGAAACAGTAATTTAAGATAGACAAGTTCTCTCTACCTTTCCTTTCACTGCATCATGACACCTCTGTAAAAAACAAATCCTATAATAGAAGTGAGTTGTGGTAATTAAACTATATTCCCTAGGAGCCAGAAAGTTGATAGTAAATTACCCAATGAAGAGTAAAGTGATTTTGAACGCAGTCACAGGAAGTTTAATACACTGATAAGTAAGGCATTGATTCATAAAATTATATAATATTCGCTTGCTTTATGTTATACTCTCAGCACGTACCCCAATATCTGGCATTTAGTTAATGTTCAAAAATGTCAACCAAATGAGTTTCAGAATTTTTGGATGGTGAGAGACTTCTTTGACTCATCCGCTAGGTGGCGAACAGGGACTGTGCTTCAAATACCCAACCATGACAAACCCTCCCATTCACAGTGTAAATAAAGAGCTGCATTATTAATTTATACCTTCCCATCCTCTCTACACCTAATATTTGTTTAACCAGCTGTTTCCTTTAATCCTCCTTAAACACTATTGATTAAAATCCCAAGTATATTCAGGTCTCCACTGCTCCCTACTTGGCCCAACAACATTTTGTTAGCTTTAAATGACAGGCAAAGTACATTTAAATGACATAGACTAGGTACTATGGTTACTAATAATGACTGCAGGATGTTGGAAAATTAATTAGAAGCAACAGAAGACTATAATATGGAAGTTATTTTCAAATTAGCCTTACATTTTGTTGGAATTTTAATTGGTGGGATACCATTCATCTTAAAAAGTCTAGAAAATAAAGTGGGCATGGGCAAAAGGAAATGAAAACTTGTATTTTTTGAAAAAGGGAGTCACTTTCTGAATATGATGCTTGTTCATCTGTACAAAGATGAAGTGCAGTGCTACCTGCACTTCAGACATGGCCACTATTCCACACTTCAGGTGCTGAAAGGCAGGATTGTTTAGTAGACAGCCTACTCATTAAGTATCTTCCTACTTACTCTAAATGTATTTATCCTGGATGTGTCACTTGCTCCCAAAGGAAGGAAAATGAGGTGAAACCACTAGGGATATAACAAATTGATTCTTCTCTGTGAAAGTTACTTCAGTACTTTTAAATTATAGTGTCAGTCATTCCTGTGAGAGACGGGCCTTGTTGAAAATAAATGCCTCTCTTTATAAGAACATGATGTTTCCCCCTGTCTTGTTTCTCTTTGAAAGCCAGGGCCTACTGGGCATTCCTGTTTTTAATGTTGGTCTCTTGGGTACATTCCTTCTGTGGACCTGTGGTCTCTTGAGGTTGTTGGTTTTCTGCTGATCATTTAATTGGCTCTAAGTGAAATTACTTCTTATCTAGTTTTTCTATTTGTAAGCTATTTCCAATTCAATGGAGAGGTCACCAAAAAGAAAAAAATATACATAACTCATTCACCCGGCTGAAACAATTTTAATAATAGATATCAAAATGTGACTAAACAATAAAGCTTAAATGTCCAATATTCCTTTGGCATACATTCTATTTCATTGAATGGAAGGAAAAAATTCTTTCATTCATACATATAAATGAAACTGAAGTAAAGAACAGATGTAAGGATTAAGAAATATCTTCTTAGAAGTTATCCAGAGGGAACTACAATGATATATTTTTGGTAGATAATATTCCCATTTTATGATTCCCTTAAAAGATTCCCTTGAAAGATCAAAGTCACTGAAATGTGTGTAAAATTATTGCAAATTTAGGACACTGAAATAATTAAATTGAAATGCTTACCAGAAACTACATTTGCAACAAATAGCTATTACATTCAACTTAGAAACTGACTCACAGACTTTATTTCTTAAGAACCTCTAGCGTCCAAGAAGCCAGCCAGTATATTTGATTTTATGACATCACACTGGAACACATACAGGAACACTTTCCACCCTAAAAATTCCCTAATGTACTGGCCACTTTGTGTATTTTTCCAGTGATAAATGAAAATAAAACAACTTATTTTCAAAATAATAAATGATCTTATTTTTAACACAAGTCATATTCAGTGGAAGAAAACAACTTCAGCTAATCCCCAACTAATCAGGTTTGCTTTCAATGGTGAATAGTCTCAACACAAGTAACTGATCTAAGTAAATTTAAAAGTAATCTTAACAACTATAATTTTAATTTTTTTGGCATGTAGAAATTATCTATCAACATCTTTCTATGTATAAAATGCATCATGACTCTCTGGTCTTCATTTTATAATTAGCTGGAGAAGATTAGATCAAAGATTATAAAATTTTAAGATTATTAATCTAACAGGTATTATCTATGACTAAAATAGCTTTCTTTTTCTCCTAAGTCTATGTATTCCCCTAAGACAAGACTCTTAAACCTGGGATGGGTATTCCCATGCCTCAACTCTTTCTTCAGCCTATACTATCCTTTTCTCATCTCAGGTGCTATAAAAATGCTTGCTGAAATACAGATGGAAAAGTCACCACTTGGATACCATGAGCCTACTAGATTTATAGTAGCATTATCAAAAGCTAGAAAAACTAGAGATAATTTTTCCCACTTCCAGACTGATCCTATTTGTTGCAACAGGATCTTATCTGATAATATAACCCTTAAAAAAGTTGGGGTATCATTAAATTAAAATGAAAACTGAAGAAAAGAATAAAATTCGTTGGATATATGTATATATTATATATACATTGCTCTCTGAAATCTTAAAGACACCAAGGTATGCCTGAAAAAGGAAAAAAATATATATATTATGTAAGTTTTACCTTGTCCTGAAATCCAGAGGTTCAGATGCCCTCAAGTCCCACTTAAGTTGGAAGCTGGAGATCAAGTGAAGCTAGTGCTCTTTCTCCTCACCTTAAGTTTGTCTCTGGGCGAGTGTGTGTGTGGGTGGGTGTGTGCGCGCGCCCGCGTGTGTGTGCAGAATGTCTCTTTGTGGCGCTGGATGGCAGAGGTCCTGATCCTGGGAAGAAGGAGGCACTTTTTCTCACCAAGAGCAGAAGAAAAGCAAAGCGTCACCAGGAAAGTTCTCCTCCCAGATCCCCTAATTACAGCCTAACGTGCACTTCATGCAAACTTCGGGAGGAAGGGAGGGGCATTTCTGTGCCCAGACCTTGTAAAACAGCAGCCTCTTAGATGACTTTCCCCTCTGCTCAGATCCCGGACCATCCCTCTCTGGGGTTAAGGAAAAGCGGCAATCTCAACCACAAGCCCCCACCCACACACACCACATTTCATTCCTTGATCTCTCCAGAGCGGATAGGGTAAGGGTCTGTGGGATGATCTGCGAGGCAGCTGGGTGAGACACACTCCCACACAATTTTCGCTTTGTTTTTATAGTCCCTGCTTAAAAAGAAGATCCAATGGTAGAAGAGGTCCTTCCTTAACAAACAGACAACTAGAATATCAGCGCATAAAACTTCTTTAACTTCCTAAACTTTTGTCCAAATCGCCTGAAGCATAAGGACTCAGTATCAGTATTGGCTTTAAATTTCCATTAACAAACTGCTGTTGTATCCCTGGATGACAGTGCCCAAAGAACCTGGATTTATTTATAGAGTGAGGAATGCAAGGGGAGACGGGATGGGTGGGGTTGGGTTATGGATCCATACTCAGGATTAGAACCAGATGGGGACAGGGCGCGCGCGCCCTTAAACACACACACACACACACACACACACACACACACACACACACCTAAAATAAACTGGGGAAGATGCGGGGACACGAGAAACACCTCCTGGACAAATAGACATTTATTTATAACTTGAGGGAGAGTATATAGGTCCATTGATTCCCGCCTTGAGTAACCAAAGGTTTTGGAGAGGAAATGGCTTCATATTTCAATAACAGAGCAACCTTTGATGGAGCCTAGGAAAAGGAAAAAAAGAAACACACCGCAGGAAGCAAACGGCTGTTGAAGCAGCCGGGAGGAGGGAGCGGGTCTGGCCCGGGGATTGAGGACAAGCAAACAAGTCGGAGGGGCCCGAGCCAGGGACGAGGCGAGACGCAGGCGGTCCGCCTGAGAGTCTGGGGTGCAGCGCGCCAGGGGCGCGGGGCGCTGGGAGATGTCTCGGGGTGCTCCGCCTCGCCCGGGGATCTGCCCCGCTGGCTAGGGGAGGCGCGGGTAGGACTGCGGGCTCCTCCGGACCGCGGCAGCTCAGGCTGGGGCCACAGTGGGGTGGGGAACCCATGTGAAAAAGGGTCTTATGGGGCAGGGGACTAGTGGGCAGAAGAGCTAGGAAGGTGGGGTTGGAGGGACCGCGGTCAGGGACACCGGTGGGGCAGGTGACTCGTGGGTGAAGAGCTTGGGGTGGGCATGGACTCTCGATCTGAGCCGTCCGGGTGGCGGAGAGCGGCGCTATTGTCTTAGAGATAAAGCCTAAGCTGCGGCGATCACCGCTTTTTCCAGGCCTCTGGGGAGAGGCGGGAAAAGAAAAAATACAGTAAATGGCTTCTTCCCGCCTTTCTCTGAAGGGTCTGAGCGGTTCTTGGTTCCAGGTCATTGGATCGTTGATAAATTAACACGTGCTTCTTGGCATTTCTTTTTTTCCTCCCTCCCTCCCTCCCTCCCTCCCTTCCTTCCTTCCTTCCTTCCTTCCTTCCTTCTTTCTCTCTCTTTCTTTTCTTTTCTTTTCTTTTCTTTTCTTTTCTTTTCTTTTCTTTTCTCTTCTCTTTTCTTTTCTTTTCTTTTCTTTTTTTTCTTTCACAATCCCTGTTAAGTGAAGGTAGTTACATTCTAAATGGAATAATTAAAAATGAGTCCTCCAACAGGAGTCCTCAACACCTTTCTGGAAATTCCAAAACCTGACCATGGTTCCTTTCCTTTTTCTTTTCTCTTTTTCTCCCCCATCCTGTTTCATCATGGAGACAACAGGCTAACGGTTTTGCAATTTTGTTAACTTAGTGACTATTGAGGTCTCCACAGTACCTGACAGTAAAAATCAGATACATTTCTACTTTTCAACTGTGACGTGTTTTTAAATTATTTCTTGAAAATGTCCAGGATGGTGAATATTTTAAAGAACATAGAGGAATTAGATTTAAATATACTACAATTTTTATATTAAAGCACCATAAAGGTGGTGAGGCTGATAGTGCATGGCTCTGAAATGACATAAAGGCAGTTTAAATACTGATCTTGTTTCCTTAGTTTAAAAACCTAATTTCTGGCAGTTGCCTGGGGAGTAAATCAGCTTAGCTGTTACATGGAGGGTATGCACTCCCATATCTTGTGCTTTGCTCTATTCCCTTACTCCAGTACAGCATTAAGAGAAATCAGTACATTCTCAGAAATTCTCTATTAGACACACAAGACAAGGTTTTGCAAATTAGTCACACCATAGTGAGTTAAGCTAGAATTTTTTTTTTCAATTTCAGGCATAACCCCAACAATTGAGTTAGGCTTCCAGAAATAATGACAGCTTCTTACCTCTGCTACTCCTGACAAGTCATCCTGTCAATTCTTTCCCACCTCTACTTCCAACTTCCTCTTCCCAGTTGCCTAGTTACTTACTAGTCTCTGCTAACAGATCTCCAGTGTATTAATCACAAATATTTTTCTTGTCTATAGTGAATCCTTTTAAGTGTTATTGAAGCTTAGTTTTATTGACATTACGTGACATTATGTACATTTCCATTCACTTTTGGGTTCAGAGGAATTGCTAATTATTTAAAATTTACCTTGAAATTAGCCTTAAAGTATCTTTTTAAAATATTTTTTGTGTTCAGTTAGTGTTCAGACAGATAACTTCGTAGAAGTGTACTCTACTTTGGTTAGCCATGAGGATTTTGCATCAGGGCACAGGTACTATAAACTATAGTAAAACAATTAAAAACATCAAGCAAATAAATGCATATCTATTTTCATGACTTTTAATATTCTACAAAGGTGTAAATTCTAAAACAAACTCTAAATGTCTTTTCAAGGAAAAGCATATTGAAAAAATATTTTATATTGAAAGATTCATCCTAGTTATGAACATTAGTAATTTGTGTGGAAACTCATACCATTCATTGTACATAAAATTTTGTCTTGTTTTGCTTGATAATTTTGTTTTCAATTTAGTGAAGGCCAGGAGGTCACCTTTTTTAAATTTCAAGAAAAAATAAAAATTGTTGTATTAATTTTTACAATGATTTATATAGTGCTTAGAATTTTTGTCAAATTCTACTTTAATTATCTGACTAGTGGACTAGAGCTAGAAATACAAAATCCGAAAAATCAAAGTTGAAAATGAAAGTCATTTCTGTAAAAGCTGACATAAATTTAGGGCTACCAGTATATACGTGCATGCGGGCGCGCGCGCACACACACGCACACACACACCATTCATAAAGAGAGCAATAAACACATAGGGAAGATCTTGTTTAGCATAATAAAAAAGCATTTTTAATGATAAGAAAAGTCAAATGGGTGTTATAAAATATACCTTCTTACTCTTTTGCTATAATTAGGACAATTTGTACAATTAGAATTAATCATAAAAAGAAATATTAAACCTTTTTAAGTGCCAAAAAGGCAATTTCAGCTGTTTTTCACCTTATATAAATTTGATATGTGCACAACATTTTCAACATTTAAAAAATATCAACCTAAAACATCATGAATCTTTCCTTTGTAGTAAATTCCCAAGCAAAATGGTGTATTCCTCCTGGCATGTTACATTCCTAGTGAAATATACATTTGTATTCAAATGGAGATTATCTAAATTTATCCCCTCTTCAATCTCTGAAACAGACTGCTCTATTATCCACTGAATTCCAGAGAATTGCTTCCCTGTGAACTCTGGTTTCCTGGAATTTTTGCCTCAGGCTAATATTATACCTGGTTGACCATCTGCTAAGATAAAGGTGCAGCTATGTGCACTTTGAGGTACCAGGGGGAAGAAAGCCATTTGACCTTTCCTGTCTGAGGGCTCAGAACTTCATTAAAGCACCTCTTGGGATCGCGGACATAACCACGAGAAAGACATCCTTTGTAATTAAGTCCTTCCCACTGGCTATATCCCTGTTGAACTCAATGATTAAAATACAAATCCAATATTCTAAATGGTTACAAAGCATTTGATAAAGGTTATTTTGCTTTTAATGCGATGGGGGAGATAACTTTCCAAGGGCCCACTTTTGTGCTCACTCTCGGAAAGTGTCCTGCAGACAGACTCTTCAAAGGGCAAACTAAATAATTAGGCAATAAATTGTTCAAATGTTAAAAGCAGAGCTGTTCCAGAAGCTGGTAAGGCCAAAAGAATATCATACAGAGTGATGAATATCCTTGACTCCTAAGAAGGAAGTGCCTGTATGTTCTCATGTTTGTTAGATTGGTTTTTGTTTCACAGGGCTATCCATTACCCTTTCTTTAATTTATTGTTTTCTCAATACATTTCTTCTGCTCATAATGCCCAAACTCTTCCTTTATTACTTTTCAATAAATTGTTTATTTCACCATTAATTGGATTCTATTTTGTAATAAGGTCCAGATTCAATGCTATTTTCTTTGTCATTCTTTGATTGTCTTAATAGTCTATGTTACGGTTGAAAGTACCAATTTTCTGCTCTTAGACTTCCTTGGACTTAGGTTTGTGTTTTCATGTATTTAGTTTTTTCAGCAGGTATACCATAAGCTCTCTGAGGGCAGATATTATATTTGCACCTTCAGTGTCTAGCACACAGCTTTGATGTTAGAAGCTAATCAAAAAATGTTTATTACTATTGTTGAAATGAAGAATTTTTTTTAGTTGGAAGAGGAAACAAAAAATAAATGAGAAAGCTAGTCATCGAATGAGTTATTTCAGAGAGACTTTTGCATCTAATAGCCAATGGCATAAATAATAAATCATCAAAGGTTGATTAATCATCTTATCATTGTTATTGATCTCATATAATTAAAAGAAACAAAATACATATTTTTCTTCTAAGCTTGGCTGATGAGTGATTACATAAATCAGAATCAGCTAAGATAAAATATTTGGCTCTTATAAGAAACTAGATTGTGGTTAGTGACAAAATAGTGTTATTATCTTAGAATTACAATATCAGCCACTTGAATATTGATTTTTTCACTTTCATTTATATAGTTCTTTTAAATTCAAGACAGTGATTCCTATAAGAAAATGTACTCCTCAATATACTTGCTTCCTGCTCTTTTTTCTTATAACCTTCAGAGAAAAGGTTGTTAAGTCTAATTGGGCTGGAGTGATTTATATCTAGTCTTTCTTAGGGTGAAATGGGTGAATTAGCTAATGCATCAAGGCTGGCACAGGGCAACACTACTCAGAAAAACCTGAAGTATAGGCTTTGATTATTTGTAAGTGAAGGAAAATAGTCTAGAATTGTCATGGAGATGGAGTGAAAGACAGGAATATACTGTACCTAAAGTCTGAGAAGACACATTTCAAAGGGGAGAGATTAGTAAAGTAACAAGTTTAGGGATAGCCTCCCAGAACAGAATATTAATATAAAACTTAGACAACATGCCTCTTGCTAAAATTTCATTTAAGTATTTTGGAATAAACATCTGAATGCTTTTGAAATGTTACATTTGAGTATGCAAAACTTGGTAGTTACAATCTAATTTTTCCTAATATTTCCATAAATACACAATTAATCTTCTTACATCTAAAATTTAGGCAGGGACTTGTTAGTTTTTAAAGAAAAGTTAAGGTCATCTATATTTATATATAAATGTAGTTGCAGATACAGATATCTCTATATAAATATAAATATATAGATATCTCTATAGATAAGAATATCTATATAGAAAGATATAGATATATAGTTTATATACCCTCTTTTTCCCTTTCCATTGAGGTCATCAGACAGGTCACATTTTAAGCACTGATGAAGTCAAAGAATTTTGGAAAGAGTCTTTGAACAGTGAATGTGGCAATAGTCTTACATGCATTTATCTTTAATACTTGCTTTCATAGACTAGCCTAACCAATTGATTCGACTGGAAAGAGGAAATCCCTAACTACAATCTAGTTATTTTAACATATGGTTAAATTAAGACACTAAAGCATAAACTGAAATAAAGACTATCTATGAAAGAAGAAAATAAAAAGAACTGTTTTTCCATTTGTGCCTAATTACTGTTAGCCCTACTGTGGAAGACACAATAATTCTTCAGTAATACTAGCTTAAGTAAGCTAGATAGTACTTGCTAGTGCAAATAAATACTGTTGTATCTCTTTTAAGCTGCAAGGCAAGTAATTTAGGAATGGGAAAATACTGAAATTATGCAAAGTTGGAGGGACGACCTCTCAGCTCATGCATTGAAACAATAGTAACTTCAGAGTCAGGGAAATTTTTCCCTCTTAAGAACCTCTAGTCTAAGTTCTCCTCATCTCCCTTCTAACTACACTTAAATATGTGTATAAACTTTTTAGAATGAAAAATAAGCAAAAATTATCTAACTAAATGCTTTGTACTACAAGTACATTGTTAATTCAGTTTTACATCTTTCAGTGCAGCCTCCTACCCCACCTAAAGCACAGTGTTTTATACATGTAGGAACAAAGTTTATTGAGTTGAATCATGTGAAATCCAGAGTGGATATGTTAGCAGAAAAAAATTGGAAAGTGTTTTTGAGTTAGACTCTTTTGGTCTTATGTTCAATAAAAAAATAGTAATATACTTTGACCTGGACTCAACTTGATTCATTTATTGTTTCTCATACCTGTCTCCTTTTAAATTAGGAATATTTGTATTCCTATTTGAATCCTTGCCTTTTGAAATAGTGTCCTGGTTGCCTTCCAGAACTTTCTTCCTCTTGTCAGGGGTGTGCTTCCAAACACCTGTAATGTAATTCCATTTTGCTATAGCTCTGAATACAACAATTTCTTCATAAAGAACTTTTTTTTAACAAGGCTTCCTAGAGAGTTGAACTCAAAAAACCTGAGCTGTGTATTTGATTTTGTGACCTATATGTCAAAATCTACACGGCTTTACTATACTTGGTCACAGAGTAATATTCTTCATTCTTTGGATTAATAAAATTGTTTGGAAGGAGTAGACACTATTTTAGGATCAAGCTGATTGAATACAGTTGTTCACTAAACTCTTAAGATGTTATTTTTTGACTACCTCAATTACTATGCATGAAATTTTCTTAAATAAATAGGTCTCTGCTAAATGGAATTTTGTACTCCCGTTCCAAAGTCACTGTGCTCCATTCTTGTATATCTGGACTCATAAAGTAATAGGCAAATATTTGTAGAGCAAAAAATATACTTGAAACTTTTGTATTCTGGTTTGATCACTTTGTGGACTTTCTTATGAATACTAGACTTAGTGTTATTTGAGTATTTCTTAATATTCGAATGCTGTTAGAGAGTGGTAGTGAACACAGAGTTCAGATGTCACTTCCCTGACTGGAGTATTTTTTTAAAAATCTGAAATGTGTATAGTGCTTTATTAAGTTTTCATTTTTAATGCTGCCAGGTAATTTAAATAGGTAGCAGTGCGTTCCCATGAGATCCATGCCAAATGAACATTTACAGTCCTAGAAACCACTTAGGAAACATAAACAAGCACAAATTTGGGAGCTTTTAATATATGACATATCATATATTAAAACATATCAAAATATGTTATAATGTATTTCTTAGTTTCCATATAGTTTCAGAAAAGGTGATATATAAAGTTTTGAGGTCCTATGATTTCAGTGGATTAGGAGTAAGTGTGGTTCTTCAGTAAAGTAAAACTTTGTGCTCAGTGGACTGTCAGGCAGGCAGCTTCATTGCTACTAATATTCAATAATTAATATTCTTTTTATTCATGGTGGTGGTATTTTCTATTTTGGAACTTTGCTATTAAGATCATGAATTATTTAAAGTGATTTTAAGGCTCACAGTGTTATTTTCATTTCTATGTAAAATATGTATGTCATATTATGATCAGCCTTCTTTTAAAGCTGAACTATGAATATGACTTATTTCCACCACCAATTTTTTTTCTTTTTTTTTAGTAATTGAACTTGAAGCATATTTTGTCACACTGATTCTTTAAAGTTCTGGCTGTCAAAAGATCTTTTTTTTCCTTAGAGTTTAGAGAAAAAAAAGAAGGCGGCTCTTAAATAATAAAATACTTAATTTTAAGGCCTAAAATCTTTATGTATAATGATATTATGAAAGAGTAAGAATTATAATAGATGCATGGCTATATTTTTCTTTCTTTGCTTTACTTTTTTGTTTTCACTTGACCTCTAGGAAGAAAGTAATTTGATGCAGTCCATATTTGTTACTTTGATGGGATGACTGGTTAAGATATTGGTTGTTTTTAATTTCAAAGTAAAAGTAGATTTTATCCTAAACCATAGATTGGGCAGCAACAATTGATTGATAGAACAGTCTTTCTTTAAAATGCTGTAAGTCATTGTGTTACTGTATCAGAATATGCATGAGCAATTATGGGGTTATTTGCTTTATTCACTTTGTTATATGCTGCAGACATTGTGGGTGGCTGAAATAAATGTGTGTTTGTGTGTTATTTCACATGTTGGTAAGTAGTGTCTACAGAGGTCATTGCATCCTACTATTCAATAAAACACATCTTTTCAAGGAAAGGTTTATACCTGTGAATCTTTGATGCTTGGAAAACTTAAAATGAGGCAGTCAGTTTAGAATCCTAATTACCTTGCCAGATAAATTTATGTTGGTTTTCCCAGAGATATCCTTTGATTCTCTCCTACTAAGAAGTGTTTACAAGTACATAGACAAAAAGAGAATTGCTTTTGTTTCTATTTGTACTTAAGGACTACCTTTTGGGAATAATTTACCCACCTGATATGTCAAAACACTGAAAAACTTGCTCTTGCTATTTGTGAATTTCAGTCTCTATATAATTATATTTTAAACTGGATAAACTATTATACTTAAGGTACGTAAGATTGCTACCTTCCAAATTACAAACATTTTTAGTAATTAAAAGAGCAGTTACAGATAAACCAGACCAGCAAATGCCCTCAATCAAGTTCATTTTCACTTCCATTTATTTTCTTTTGCTATTTTTCAATGAGGAATGATAAACCATGGAAACTATAGTAGATTTGGAAATACGTGGCATCTAATTTTTCCCTGTAAAAAATATAACTTCAGTTTCCCTGTCATATGCTCCTGAAGCATCCTGAATGTCTTTACAGCATGTTTTTATTTATCTCCTTTGGTAGAAATTAAGCTACCCTAGGGTAGGACTAAATTCATTTTATTCATTGCTTTGTCTTCAGTGCCTGGGATGTGATATACACTTGGCCAAAACTTTCCAATTTAAAAAAAATAAAGTTCTATTCGAAAAGGAAAAAAAAAGTAAATATAAAGATACTAAACAGATAAACTTCTTTACTGAGATTGAGTTTCATGTCCAGGGTGTCCTTAATTGAATCTTTGAATGGTATTGAAGCTTAAAAGTGTTTCCCTACACTAGTTTACACATTCCTCCTTAGAAATCTCCCAGATCTATTAATAAGAAATGGCATTGAATTAGTTTGAGCTGGGATGATCCTACTTATAAACAGAGTGGGAGGCAACATCAGTGGTATAATTTGAGGGACTGCAAGAGGTCTGTCTGTTCAAAAATAGCTCCCACCAGGCTGCCACAGTATTTGGAGTCCCCATGATTGGGTTTTTTTGTTGTTGTTGTTGTTTTTCTTAAAAGTATCTCTGCCAGACCCATTTTAACTTTGCTTATTCTGGCAGTGGTATAAACAAAGTGACATACTCCCTCCTTAATGTGGTAGTACTTGTAATTAGAGGTTATTACATGAAAGATGAACCTTTGATCAGTAAATGACATAAAATGTGCTATCATTTTATTGAATAGGCATAGATATTTAACAGAAAATATGAAAAAGAAAGATTCGTAAACATTTACAAAGATCTCTTAGATTTCAGGTAGGGATCAGAAGGGGCTACCCAAATAGGGCAAGAGTGCAAGATATTAAATAATATCAGTTATTCAGTATACGTGCAAAGTTTAAGAAAAAGGAAAACAGAATGAAATACTCCTGAAATGTGTAAGAACCCATGGAACATAGACATCTGATGTATTTTTCATGTATTTTGATTGTGGAATGAGTAGAATGCGAGAGCCAGGACTAGATGAGTGGGACAGAGGGGAATGAGGGATGTTGTCTGTCCATTCACCTAAACTTGGAAGTGAAGGAGAATAGGGCAGGGGTGAGCCCAGAGTTCAGTGATTTCTTAGTGTCACTCAAGGCTGACTTTCTTATTTTAAGTTCACATTTTCTGCTTTCTGACTTCTCTTTGGTTTAGGTGGTGATAATATGTTCTGCCATGGCTTGAAGGCAAAATTGGCAAGGGAAAAGGGAAAGTCATAGTCTTGAGTTATTCCCCTGGTAAGTAGTCCAAGCTCCTGAGTCATTAAGAATTTGAGTTAATTTCTAATGTTTTTATTAGGTTATACACTCCAGCAAATTTTAAGTATATGATACCATATCGTTGGCTATAGTCACTATGCTCTGTAGAAGATCTCCAGAAATCACTCATCTTGTGTAACTGAAACCTCATCCCCTTTGACCATCACCATCTGTTTGTTTTCTTAACCAAACTTTTCATTCAGAGAGAATAAACTCTAAGTATGTGGAAGAGAATCCAGAGTGAACACACAATAGTGTACAGAGAGTGACTATATTCAAATCTGGGCACACCCACTCCCCAGTTGTATCCTCAGGTAGGTTCTTTAAAGTCTCTAAACTGAAAATTCATCTACTGCAAAATAAAGAAAATAATGGCTCTTGACTGCTGAGTTACATGAGAGTTAACTGAACTATTGCATGAGCATAGCATAACCCATACCAAGTGGATAAACTGCTCAACACATGTCAGCTATTATTGCTCAGGAAAACAGCCCTTCAAACTTGGAATTATCTTGGAGTTAAAGATGATCCAGAAATTCTTGAGATGCAGTCGGAGCTTTGACTCATAGGTGGTTTATGTTTCACATGAAGTAAATGCTAACTATGTTGTTAAAGAAATGCTTTGAACTATAATTGTGGAGAATTTTAAGTACTACATACTAGATGATTTATTTAATAGACAAGCTACACTGGGCAGACAAATTACTCACCTTTTGAACTTCCTTCTAGCATGTGAAGACAATTTCCTTTTTTCCCTGAACTCTACCAATCACTGTAGCCTGTCTGCTGCCTCATATGTTCGTATTATCACTGGGGACACTTATGTCATCATAGTGTTAAATTTAAAACTAATTGACACTATTCAGTTCATATTTTCAACTTTTGATTATATTCTCCACATTTCTTGTTTTTAGAATTATTTATTCTCTTGGGTATTGTGATATTCTCCTCATGTTCTTATAGATCTCTGACTACTGCTTGTCTATTTTGACTGTTTTTCCCCTTCTGCCGTACTTTAATACTTGACAGGTTTCAGTAATTAATCTGTTGTTCTTTTCTCTTTACATGTTCTTCCTAGATAATTTCATTTGTCTATCATCTAAACGGAAATCACTCCTCAATCTGCATGTGTTATGGTTTGAATGTGGGGTGTCCCCCAAAAGCTCACATGTGAGACAATGCAGGAAGGCTCAGAGGAGAAATGATTGAGTTGTAAGAGTTTTAACCCAATCAGTGAATTAATCCCTGATAGGATTAACTGAGGTGGAAGGGTGTGGCTAGAGGAGATTGGAATTGGGTCGTAGCTCTGGAGTAGATATTTGTATTTGGCGAGTGGAGTCTCTCTCTCTGTTTCCTGATAATGTGAGTTGCTTCCCTCTGCCACGCTCTTCTGCCATGATGTTCTATCTCACCTTGAACCCCGGAGGAATGGAGCAAGACTTCTATGGATGAAGACCTCTGAAACTGTGAGTTCTCAAATAAACCTTTCCTCTTTTGTAATTCTGGTTGTCAGATTCTTTTAGTCACAGCAGTGAAAAAGCTGATTGAAATAGAATCTCTAGATTTTAGACTCTTATTTTCAGACATATATCTGACTGTATGCCCAGAGGGCCATCTATACTCAACCAGCCCCACCATAAATATGGTTCTTTTCTTTCTTACCTTGGCTTGTGGAGACATCCTCTACCCATTCACTTAAACCAGAAATCCCAGGAGTCATTCTCAATTGCTTTTGCATCATCCCCATATCAAAGTTCAGTCAAATTTACTTCCTAATATTTCTCAATTTGTTCTAAGTGTCCAAGTTGTTACTGCCATTGCCTTCATCCTTTTTCATTATTTAAATAGCTCTTTAAAGATGTCCTCAGTTTCAACAATGACCATATTGGCAAATCCTTAAGTAGTACTTATTACCTGTCAGTCTCCGTCCTAGTGCTTTCCATCAATTAACTATTTTATTCCCCAAAATGACCCCATAAAGTGAGTAGCCATATTATTTGTATTTTACAGATGGGATAATTGAATCACAGGGAGATTAAATGACTTGTTCAAGATTACAGAGCTAGTAGTGAACAAAGCAAGATATAAACCCAGGCAGTTGGGCTCCAGAGTCCATTTTCCTTACACTTATTAGTAGCCTGTGTACAAGGAAATGTTCTTGCTTCCTGCTGTCTGTGGAATAAAGCTTAATCTCTTTAATAAAGCAAAAAGCACTGGACTCTGCCTGTCTGTGCAGCTTCACTTGCTACCTTTCACTTCACATTGTGTTCTAGCCACCTCCTATTCATATTATACCCTAGCAACACACACACACTCCTATAGCAAGGATCAATTTTTCATCTTTGCATGTACAATACAAAGAGAAACTACAGTGCCATGTAGTTTGGCATTCATTTCCTCTGCTCTTGTACAGAACAAATTCTTATACATGTAGCTCCTCAGTTCAGCCAGTTTGTTGAAAGCTAAAGTGCCAGGAAGAATCCCAAGACGTCCCTTTCCCCTGTTTACTTGCCCTTGCTGCACTTATATCTTTTCCCAGTTTTTCAGAAAACCACCAATCTAGGTACTGCTATGAAGGGATTTTCCAAACATTGTTTCAAATAAGTTGACCCATAAACAGGGAAATGATCTTATTGAGCTGATATAATCACATGTGCCCTTTTTAAAAAAATATTTTTATTGTTTATTTGTTCTAATTACTCATAGACAGAAAGAATTTTGATACATCATACATAAATGGAGTACACCTTCCCATTCTTCTGGTTTTACATGATGTAGAAACCCACCAATCATGTAGTCATATATGTGTAAAGGGTAATAATGTCAGATTTATTCTACTATCCTCCTTCTTACCTCTATACCCCTTCCCCTGCCTTCACTCCCCTCTGCCTAATCCAAAGTACTTCTATTCTTCCCTAGCTGTCCCTCTTATTGTGATTTAGTATCAGCATACCAGAGAAAATATTCTGCCTTTGGTTTTTTGGGATTGACATTTCACTTAGCATGATATTCTCCAGCTCCATCCATTTACCAGCAAAGGTCATCATTTTTCTTCTTTAAGGCTGAGTAATATTCCACTGTGTATATATACCACATTTCTTTATCCATTCATCTGTTGAAGAGCATCTAATTTGGTTACATAGTTTAGCTATTGTGAATTGAGCTTCTATAAATATTGATGTGACTGCATCACTGTAGTATGCTGATTTTAAGTCCTTTGGGTGTAAACTATAGGATATAGTGGAATAACTGGATCAAATGGTGGTTTCTTTCCAATTTTTCTGTGGAATTTCCATACTCCTTTTCATAGTGGTTCCACAGATTTGCAGTCCCACTAGCAATGTACGAGTGGTTTTTCCCCCCAACATCCTCTCCGACATAAGCCCTTTTAGAAGGATAGTAGTTTTGTTTGTTTATTTAGTTTTGTTGCTGCCTTCCTCCAGCTCATTACAGAAGAGAAAAACATGAGATTCCATGCAAGAGAAGACTCTGACCTGCTGTGGCTAGCATGAAGATATAAGGAACTCTGTGGTAAGGAAGGAGGGGACCTCTAAGAGGGGACACAGATTCCTCAGTGAAAGTCAGCAGTGAATCAGGAGTCACTTACCTGCAGCACCTTGTGTTGTGCTGCAAAGAAGAATGACCCGGGAGCTCTTCTAAACATGGAGTCATGCCATCTGCAAGTAGAGATTGTTTTACTTTTTCCTTTCCAATCTGAATGAATTTCATTTAATTTTCTTGCCTAATTTCCCCCATGAGAACCTCCAACACAATGTTGAGTTAAAAAGACAAAAATGGACATACTTGCTTATTTCTATTGTAAGAGGAAATTCTTTACCCTTTTCGCCATTTAGTTAGTGTTGGGTTATTCCACCAATGCCCTTTATCAGGAAGAATAAGTCCCCCTCTTGACCTAGTTTGTTGTATGCTTTTATCCTAAAAAGATGTTGGATTTAGTAAGTGATATTCTGAATTGATTGGAGTGCTCCTGTGGTTTTTATTGTCTAATCTATGGCTATGTTATAGTGTATTAGCTGATTTTGCGAAGAATGTCAAGGTTACCATCCTTTCATTCCGGAGGTAAATCCTGCTTGATCGTGGTGTATAATTCATTTTATGTGCTCCTGGATTCAGTTTGCTAAGCATTGAGGATTTTTATTTCTATACTCACAAATGACACTGACCATAGTTTCTTTTATGTGATGTCTTTAGTTTTCGTATAATGATACTACTGGCCTCATAGAAGGAATTGGGAAATGTTTCCTTCTTATTTATTTATTTATTTTGGAAAAGTTTTTGAAAGAATTTTACTAATTCTTTTTTGAAAATTTAGTAGAATTTACCATTGAGACCTCCAGGTATAGCTTTTTCTTTGTGGAAATTTTTTAATTAGTCATTTAATGCTTTACTTAATATAGGTCAATGCAAATCATTTTTTTTAGTCAGTTCTAGTACTTTTTGTCTTAAAAGGATTTTTTCTATTCAAGCTAAGTTATCTAATTTGTTGGCATATAATTCAGTATTCTCTTATAATTCTTTTTATTTCTGTAAGATTGATAGTGATGTTTTCTCATCCAGACTTTAGTAATTAGAATCTTCTTTCTTTTTTATCGGTCATTCTAACAAAAAGTTTACCAGTTCTGCTGACTTTTCTGGCTTTTGCAACAGTTGACTTTTTTAAATGTGTTCTATTCTCTGCTTCATTTATTTCTACTCTCTTTATTATTCTTTTCCATTTGTATGGTTTGGGTTTAATTTACACTGATTTTGTAATTTCTTTAGGTTAAAGGTTAAGTTATAGATTTGAGATAAATTTTTTTTAAATGTTGGTGTTTATAGCATTATATTTTCCCTAAAACACTGCTTTGGCCTCGTTACATAAGTGTGTTATGTTTTTGTTTTTATTCATTTCTAATGAAATTTTTATTTTTATTTCATTTTGACCCATCAGTCATTTAGTGCTGTGTGGTTTAATTTACACATATTTGCACATTTCCTAAATGCCATCATTGTTAACTTCTAATTTAATTCTACTGTGGCTAAAGAAAATAGTTTTTGAAATTTCAGACCTAGGAAACTGATGGAGGTTTGTTCTTGGGTCAGCATGTGGTCTCTCCTGGAGAATGTTCCCTGTGTACTTGAGAAGAATATGCTGTTTGAGAGAGTGTTATGCAGGTGTCTGTTGTGTCTAGTTAGTTTGTGGTTGTTCAAGTTTTTTATTTCCTTGGTGATCTTCTGCTAGCTGTTCTATACATAGAAATCAGTGAATTGAAATTGAAATCTCCTGCTTTTATTATTTAATTGTATTTTTCTTCCTTTCCTTTTATCAGTTTTGCTTCATCTACTTTGGGTCAGGATTTTTTTTTTTTTTTTTAGTTGTTGATGAACTTTTGTTTTCTTCATTTATTTATATGTAGTGCTGAGAATTGAACCCAGTGCCTCAAACATGCTAAGCAAGTGCTCTACCACTGAGCCACTACCCAGCCCAAGTCAGTGTTTTAAAATGTTTCTAATGGATTTACCATTTAATGTTGTAAAATGTCCTTTGGCTCTAACAAAATTTTTTTTGTGGTATAGCTATCCCAGTCCTTTTTTTGGTACTCTTTGCCTGGTATACATTTTCCCATCATTTCATTTCAACCTATTTATATCTAAAATAATAAGTATGTTTTTATAGATGTTTCATTAGGTGGGACATTTATCCATTCTTTGCAAACTCTGACTTTTTTAAAATATTTTTTTAGTTGTTGATGGACTTTTATTTTTATTCATTTATTTATATGCAGTGCTGAGAATTGAACCCAGTGCCTCAAACATGTTAGGCAAGCTCTCCACCACTGAGCCCCAACCCCTGCCCCAAACTCTGCCTTTTGATTGAGGTTTTTAATCTACTTATGTGGAAAGGAGTTACAGTTCATATTGGTTATTTTATTTGTTTTCTATGTGTCCTATGATTCTTTATGCCTTTATTAATTTTTCCTTTGTGTTAAATATGTATTTTCTAGGACATCATTGTCATTTCCTTGTTGAGTTTTTAACTATGCCATTTGGTTATTTTCTTAGTGATTAGCAAGATATTTGCAAATTAGCATCTTAAAACAATCTAGTATAGATTGACACGAACTTAATGCAAGTATATAAAACTTTGCTCTAATGTGGTACCATTTCTTCTCCAATATTTTTGCTATTCTTGTTATATGTATTGTGATTTACATATGAAAAGTCTATTGATGTAGTTTATAATTATTATTTTATGCCATTGTCATCTAAGTATGGTGTTAGGAGGAAGTTAAAAACAAAAATACATTTATTCTACATTTACTTTTACTTATGTAGTTAACTTTACCAGTGACTTTGTTTCTTTGTGGATTCAAGGTCCTATATCCTTCCTTGAAACCTGATGGATTCCCTTTATTATTTCTTACAGGGCCAGTGTATTAGTGACAGTTTTCACAGCTTTTGGTTATCTAGGAATACTTAATTTCTCTGTCACTTAATTCTTGGCTGACATTTTTATTTCTTTTAGCACTTCTGTTTCATCACTAGGTTTCTGATAAATTAGTTGTTAAACTAATTTTAGATCTTTAGTAGATGAAGAATAATTTCTCTCTTGCTGCTTTCAAGATTCTCTTACCTTGGTTTTTGACAGTGGATTATTATTCATGAATTTTTAAAATTTATTTTAATAGTTTGTTGAGCTTCTTGGATATTTTTATTAATGCTTTTCATCAGATTTGTTTCACAGTCTAACATATAGGCCATTATTTATCCAGATATTATTTCTTCCTTCATCTCCTTTTCTCCTTGGACTCCCATTATGAGCATGTCATTATGCTAGATGATGTCTCACAGATCTATGAGGTGCTATTTGTTCTTCTTCAACTATTTTTAATTTCTGTTCCTCAGACTCTATGATATCAATTGACTTATCTTCAAGTTCACCTTTTTTTTTTCTTTTTTCCAACTCAAATCTTATGTTGAGCCCTTCTAGTCAATTTTTATTTCAGCGATTGTATTTTTCAACTTCAGTACTTATCTTTTCCCTTTAGTTACTCCCTCATTATTGATATTCTGTATTTGGTGACACAGTGTTCTCAACCCTTCTTGCAATTCTTTATACACAATTTCCTTTGTATTTTGTATTTGAAATAGCTGATTTAAGCCCTTTGTCTAGTAAGATTAGCATCTGCACTTTAATGGACAGTTTCTATCAACTAGGTTCTTCTTTCTATATTGGTCATACTTTTTCTTATTTCTTTGAATAGCCCATATTTTTTTTTTCTGGAAAGTGAACATTTTCAATACTATAATTTAGCATCATTAAAAATGAAATCCATAGGCATCTTCCAAGGATTGTGGTTACTGCTCTTTGTTGTTGTTTTAAATTGTTGTTTAATGGCTCTTTTGGACTTATCCTGTATTCTCTGTCATGTACAGCAACTGATGTCACTGCCAAGATGGCTTAAAAATAAAAATGATTCTACAAACATTTTCTTAATTGCAGTTTATTTTTGGTACCAGGGATTGAACCCAGGGATGCTTTAGTACTGAACCACATCTCCAGCCATTTTTATTTTGAGACAGAGCCTAGCTAAGTTATGTAGGGCTTCAGTAAGTTGGTGAGCCTGGCTTTGAACTTGTGATCTTTTTTGCTTCGGCCTTCCAAGCCACTGGAATTAGAGTGTGCCACCACACTCAGCTTCTTAATTATTTTTAATCAGTAAGTTGTAAGTTTCTACTCTTTGTGGGAGAGCTTTATGTGTGTTGGAGTATACTTTCAGTACTTTGAAAGTTTACAGTCCTGTCCTAGTCTTCCTTCTTTTCAAGTTCTCAAGGTTACTCAAAGGCAAGAGATAACAACTTTCCTGTGTTTTGGGGGAGTGTATGCGGTTCTCTGCACTTTCACATAAACTTCTAGATCCTTCGGAATATGTTGGAGGTATTCAAAACTTCTGATGGGTATATAATTCCCTAGATACTTCTTTTAAGTTTTTGACCAGCCTCCTCGGTTTTTTTTACAATGGGTCCTGCTACTACAGACAGCTGTCCTATGAGGGATTGTGGCCAATTATTTTTTACCAAAATTCTATGGATAGAGATTTTCCTACCCAGGGAGTTTTCAGTCAAGTCCTGACATTCCTTGTGAATGGAGATTTTCCAGATAACTAGCAGACATGAAAAATAGTGATAGTTCTCCAGGGATGGAGCTTTTTAAGGAATTCCCAATCATGTCTTCTTTCAGGTACTTCCAGGCTGCTGGTTTTCACAGTTGCCATGGTTGCAAGGCTGCTAGTTTTCCTGGCTACTGTAGAGTTCCAGAAGGAGGAATAGGAATAGGGCAAGGTAGAACACCAGAAGAGATTGGTATCCTTAACAAGATTTAGGCATATTTCTTTAAAAACACTTCTTAAATTCTTGCAAGATTTAAATTAATTTCCATATTCTGGAAAAGATGATTTTGACAATATTTTACTGTTTCCATTATATTTCTGGAGGGATGGACTTTGGGAAGCTCTTACTGCACCACTGCAGATGCTTGTTTCCTGAACACTCTTAATGGTCTCCATTCTCCCCTACCTTGAGCAACCACTTTACTTTAAAATCTCTAAGTACTAATTTCCTCATCTATAAAAAGAAAATTATAATACAGACCTTATTGGATTGCTGTAAATATCAAGTGTGAAATTAAGCACCACTGTGCCTTGAATGTGGTAGGCTATTAGGAGAGGCTGTTTTCCACTCCTTCTTTTGTGTTTCTAGTTCATTTTACTCCATTTAAACTTCTGCAAAGTCTAGCTTAAAAATCAGCAGTGATTATTCATACTTGTTAAAGTCTGCTGTTCTTAGCTTTCAGTGCCTTCTATAATCTAACCCCAATTTACCTTTCCATTTATAGTCATCCCTACGAATTGGCAGTAATGCTTAGTTTCAGCCAAACTGTTTTATTCATTTGTCCTTGAATTGCAAATGATGTAGTGTTTTGTTTCCATATATTTATGTGTTTATTTGCCTTCCTTATTTCTGCGTTCTCTCTCTCCCTCTCTCTCTTTCTCTCCTCTCTCACTGGTTTTCTAAAGACTATTTTTTTTCTAGCCCAAACCAGAGCAGAATCAATGAATCATGGCATTTCTTACTTTAGTGAAAGGCAGAAACATTTGGCCCCTGAAATAGCAGAGCTATTTATGGGTCCCCCACCTCTTAATTAAATAGCCTTCGAATTCCTCTGTCTTCAGACTGTACACCTTCAGGACTTCAAGTCCCACTTTCTTATTAACTTCTTTATTCATGTCTAATTTGAAGCTTTACTTCTACATGTGATTTCAGACAATTTATTTTATCTTTTTATCTCTTTAATTGCTTCATGATCAGTGCTTTAGCAGGGCTTTTATATGAGCTTATTGGTACAATGTTACCTTAGGTTGAATTACTAACATCAGAAGCAAACACAATTTTAAAAGATTTGAGTATAAAAGTCAGGAGTATTGCAGTGAGGGATTAATAAAAGGAGATTTTATGCAATTGGTTTCTGCATAATTTTGCCCATGACTTCTAAAATGAAAGTGAAATATTTTTTAAACAATGCCATTCACAAAACTTAAAACTTTAGGCAATTATCTACTAAATTTTGATGTAAAGGATTAGAAAGTCAGTGCACATATATTTTTCCCCTTCCTATCAACTAAATTTGCCCTGTTTCTTTTAGACATATTACTATACTTTCATATGCCTGAGAATTATAATATATTCATCTTTAAACTGGCCTTTTAAATGAGCAATAAAATCTCTACATCCCTTTAAGATGATAAAAATATTTTGCAACATTTGTTCTATGAGTGCATAGAATATTCCATTGCACAGCTGTATCATAATTTACATAACCTATATATGATATTTTCTATTTTTTCTATATGAGCTATTCTCTGATGATCATCTTTTTAGCTAAATTTTTGTTTTTGTACTTAATTTTTTACTGCTTCTTCCTTCCATTTATGAAGAAAATAAACAAAGTTTAAAGAAATTAGGATTAGGTAATTGTTGCCTATCATGTTGACCAAGCACACAGGAATTTCAATTAAATATACTGAACCTACTGTAGTTCACCCGTAAAATTAAAATGCAATGTCTTTTTCCCCAGGGTTTTGAAAGTTGCATTTAGATAACATCTGAAAAAGACACGCTATCAAACAGTGCAGTATATTACTAATTTCATTGTTGAGGCAGTTTTATGAAACCACTGCTACCCTAGCACAGCTTTTATGCTTTATTACCTTTTGACGCAAATGACTACTTACAAAAACTGAAAACACCATGAAAATGTCAGAACAGTCCTAGGTTCTACACATCCCTGGCTTTATAGACTCTAGCAGATCTTAAGGTTTCAGAGTATGCTATTATTAAGAATTCTTAGCACAGATCTTATGGAACTATGAATGATAATAATTTATTCAAATATTTCATTTATTGACCAGTCTCCTAAATTATAAATCTAAAAATTTAATCTGCAGACTGTCGTTACCATAATTGCACCAATTATAATGATGGCATTTTGTGTATTTAAAAAACAATTGTCAGAGACTAAGCATGTATATTTTAAATATAGGTGTTAAAAATACTCACTGTTAGCTAGTTAGTACCTTTCATAATATTTCTAAATAATATACTAAAATATATGATTTCATAAAATGGATTAAAGTTGGAGGAGTTTATTTTTAGGAATCTACCTGAATATGTGCTTAGGTTAAAGAAGAGACAGTATACATTAATAATTCAAAATGCTGCATTTATACTTGCCTAATTAAAAAAGGGCTCTTCACTGAATCTGTCAAGTGGAGTGGAGTGTCTGTATGCTACTAAAGTCTCTGCACCATTAGCTTTCCTCTTCTCTTTAGAAATGTTTAAGAGAGAAGCAAATGCTTTTGTAAATATGCCATGGCTTTGCAGGGGATAGACAGCTAAACAAGCATTTATTAAGGTCCTACTGTATAGGAGGCACCATTCATGCCAGGTGCTCGGACACTGAGATCAAAGTGATGTGATTTCTCTCTTGGATGAAATTAGTTTAGATGGAGAAAAAGACAAAGGGTCATTTTTTAAAAATTGGAGTTGTAGATAGCATGCCTTTATTTTATTTGCTTATTTTTGCAGGCAGTGCTAAGGATCGAACCCAGTGCCTCACATGTGCTAGGCAAATGCTCTGCACTCAGCTCCAGTCCCAGCCTCAAAAGGTCATTTTAAGATAATAGATTTACATTAGTATTATAGCAGAAGCGTTGAAGGGTTTTTTGGGGAAATGTAGTACTGACCTCGTCTAGTAAGTTAAGGTAATGTTTGGACTGCCTTCATGGACAAGAGTTACACATATGGCAGTCCAGGCAGTTACAAAGGCATGAACATTTTCAACCTACTTCTAGTCCCACTGCAGCTGGTCTGCTGAGCAGGTCATGCAGATTGTGCTGAAAACCAGTCCATACAGCTCTGATTTGCACATTGGTACATTTTCTGTAATTTATCTGTCTAGATGAAGCACCTTTTTGCAATTTCTTTTCTGAAAATTGGTGCCCTTTGTATTTGTTTGCTCCAAGGGGAGATTTTCTGCATTTATAAAAGGTGCTGCACTTCTAGCTTTGTACTGTTGGTCAGAGTTACAGAGGGTGAGGACTTTTCTTCATACCATTTTTAACTCACATGTTATCTAAGCATCTCACAGACCGTTTTTTCCTCTTCTTGAAGCTTTGAAGGATCCTGATCATCTCCCTCTGGGTTGTCAGCAGGTAGCAGATTGGGAAGTGGATGGACAGGGCTATATTTCACTCTGAGCTGTCTCTTTGCATTCTAGATCATAGTTAATACAAACCAAAATAAATGGACAACAGACCAACTATTCAAGGGGTAGCTCCTTAACAGGGAAACACTGCACACTGAGTTGGCTTTCAGGAAAGTTAGTTTCCAGGGGCTCACATGTTCTCCATTTCCACATGGTGCCCTCCCTCCTCCCAACTGGTTGCTTCTACAAACCTGCTTGATTCAGTGAGCTTTTTACACTGCCGCAACTAAAAGGACCCAACCAGAACAATGGTAGAGGAGGAAGTTTATTTGGAGGCTTACAGGTTTCGGAGGTCTCAATTCATAGATTGCAGGCTTTATTCCTCTGGGCCCCTGGTGAGGCAGGACATCATGGTGGAAGAGTGTGGCAGAGGCAGCCAGCTCACATCATAATCAGGAAGCAGATACTCCACTGACCAGATACAATTACATACCCAAAGCCATGTCCCAATTCCTACCTCCTCCAGCCACACCCTACTACTTCAGTTACCACTTAGTTAATCCCTATCAGGGGATTACTGAGTGGGTTGACTCTCAGAACCCAATCATTTCTCTTCTGAACCTTCTTTCATTGTCTCACATGTGAACTTTTGGGGGATACTTCACATTCAAACCTTAACACTGCCAGTAGAGATCTTTCTCTGGCATAAATCTGAAGTCTTTCTCTCTCTCTCTCTCTCTCTCTCTCTCTCTCTCTTTCTTTCTCAGTTCTCAGGCTTTTTTATTTTTATTTTTTGTCTTTCTGCTGTAGGTGATTGATATATATATATATATATATATATACACATATATATATATATATCTGTTCCTCTGCCAGCATGAGAAAGGGAAGAGATTCCAAGGACACAAATGGAAGGGTTTGCTAAGGTCAGAAAAACTGTGTATATGGAAAAATCAAGAGATGAAGATTAAGAGATATTATATCACCACAAAAATGAATGCTGAAAATCGTTTATAAAGAGTATTTTAGGAAGGCCTAGGATGGTGTCTATACCTCTAATCGCTCAGTGTAACTGAATGAAGGATTCAAATTAAACCTACCTCTGAAAAGTATTGGTCTAGTACTGGTGAAGGACAGTTCCTCATTGCGTGTCGGAACTCAAATAAGAAAAGAGATTAGCTTGACAATCCACTATCTTAGGAAATTTAGGCATATACTAGTCCTATAGAAAATAAGGATTAAAGGTAAGCCATTTAAATTCTTGTCCCACTCCATGGGCAAGATATAAGGAAGCCTCTAAGTATATCTAAAAGCCTTCAGATTTCTGCTTGAGGAGTTCCAAGGAAAGGCTTCCAAACTGGGAATCATGAATTTGAACAGGAGTTGTGTTTGTGGAACTCCTAATCTAACAATATCCACTTTTACTTAGACATGAGGCTCAAACTTTGATCACTAGCCAAGAAAACCAGCGATTGTTGCTTAGCAGCTATCACATGCAAGTAAAATATACATTTCAAAAAGAGAAAGTGCTGGGATAGAATCACTGGACAAATCAAAGGATGAATTCATTTGACCAGGGTTCCTAGACAAAGTGGACGTTGAGATACAAGCAGAATCTAAAGAAATCGAACAAATACTGACCCTTAAAGTAAACAGGTGCATAATAATTTTTGGCTAGGTTATCTAAAAGCTTGCGGGAGCTCTGCCACCTGCACAGCACCTTATGGTGATGCTTCAGAGTTGTAGGCTGAGAACCATTGGCATCAGGATCACCTGACATACTCTAAAATGTCAGATTCCTGAATTCTGCCCTGAATTTATAGCACCTCTGTCACTGAGAGTGAGACTCAAGAATCTGTTTTTGTCACCATCCAAGTAATTCCTAGATCCATTACTATGTAAGAATCATTGTCAAAGAACACTAAGTACTATGTGCAACACTGACATACAAATGTATAGAAGCTTGTTAATGCAAAGAAGCTTGAATTGTTGCCTTCAGGAAGTAGAAATACAATATTAGGCATACATTTCTTTGTGGAAGGACTAAGGGGATTTATTGCTACTTCAAAATATAAGTTAATATGCTTATTTAGGTTTTCTTCTTCTTTTAAAAAATTTTCAATAGTTCCATACAGATGTAGTGGAATGAACTGGGAGTGGAGAAGAAGGGTGAAAATTTCTGGTGTTCACATAGTTGTCTGTTTATATCTAAAACCATAAATGTGAATAAGTTGCATTGAATATGGTGGTGTGCTGGTAAATATTTAATAACTAACTCATTGAAAAACATGTCCTGATTTGTAGAATTTGTTGATTTTTATGAAATGAAATGCTTCTATATTTGTTAATGTCAAGCTATCAATAGTTTAATAGCTAGCTACCAGTCCGAAATTTTAACAGGTCTGCAGATTGTGTGTGTGTGTATGTGTGTGTATGTGTGTGTGTGTGTGTGTGTGTACTGTAATATTCATGTACATTTTCTCAAAGTTGATTTTTGTAACTTGTTTACTATATTGAACAGAACATAGTTTCCCATTTAGGCTCCAGTTAATATGCATATGTCCATGTATTTTCCTCCTTTGCAAATATCCGTAATTTTGATATGTTAACATGGCCAGTACACTTTTGATTTAAATTGCTTTCTTCCAATTGTATATCCTTAATGTGTTTTAAAAAGGAACAAAGACATTTTATATTAGAAATGGAAAACCAACAATAACCACAAGATAAAATAAATTGAAGTTATCTTTTTAAAGTATTTTAAAAACTAAATGGCATCAATATGTCAGATACCACCAGATTCATGTTTTAAAATTTTTCTCTTTTGCAAAATAATTTGGTTCATAGACTCAGAGGATAAGGAAGCTTCGAGCTCCATTGCTGGAAAACTCTGTGCTTGATGTTCAATGAGAAGTGGAAGCTGATGTGCTCTGGCAGTCAATGGGTGTGGCAGAAAAATATTTGTTGTATAGTTTTCTGAGAATAGAGGAAAAGCATGGAAGAAATCTAGGAGGTTTTAAATAGTACCAAAAGATACCCAAAAGCAAATTTCTAGAGCTGGAGTACATAGTGTGAGGAAAACATGGCTAATTTGAGAAAACTGCCTGGGAGAATTCTGCTTTAATTACTATGAACCATCTCTGACCTGTTCTTTCTGCTTTTGCCTCTGTCTCTGCCTGTCTTTTCCTCCCCTAAGAAGCACTTGTTAGGATATTAGCAAAATAATGGATTAGAGTTACAATTACTTTGGTTCTACCTTTAAAAGCTATTTTTGGAGGAAGTTAGGAATTAGGCATGTAGTTTTCCAAAAAGCCTTTAAATTGTTCAGCTAGTGAGTAATTCAGCTAAACTTGTGTGGGTTAATTGATAGGGAAGGATATTATGGTGACATTGATTAAAAATCCCAAACATCTAGGTTATATATTAGTAGAAACTGAATTGTGTTCACCCAAAATTTATGTTAAAATATATGACTATATTTGGAGATGGTGCCTTAAAGGAAGTAACTAAGTTGATGTGATCTTAAGAACTGGACCCTAATCTGACAGAAGCAATGAAGTGAACTTATAAGAAAAAAAAGACACACCAATGATGTCTCTCCCTTCCTCCTGCATACACAAGCACTCCCTCTCCCTCTCATATAAATTTTATGTATATATTAAAATTTTAAACTTATTAGTTGGCACATAAAAGTTATATATATTTATAGGGCAGTATGTGAAGTTTCTATATAAATATACATTGTATAATGTTCAAATCAGGGTAAGTATGTCTATCTCCCTGAACATTTATCATTTCATTCTATGTAAACATTCAAAATCCTTTCTTCTAGCCCTTTCAAATCCCTGTTGTCTGTAGTAACTCTTTGGTGAAATAGAACACTAGAACTTATTTCTCTTACCCAACTATAACTTAGTACCTTGTTGACAGACCTTTCCCCATCCCTTCTTGCCCCTGTTCTGTCCAGTTTCTGGTAACCACTACTTTACTTTCAAGTTCATTGAATCAACTTTTGTAGATTCCACATTTGAGTGAGAATATGCAGGGCTTATCTTCCTGTGTTATACTTCCCAAAAAGATTCTCCAGTACCAACAGAAGAGAGTCAGCCCCACCCTAATCCCCCCTCCCTATAGCCCCACCCTAATCCCGCCTGAGCCCTATTAATTTGGCAATGACACAATTAACGCACAATCCCCAGGCACCCTACTTTTAGGCGTAAGGGAGGTCGTCGCTGGCCAGCTAAAATAAAGGCTTCTTTTGGCTTTACGTGATCAGCTTGGATGATTTCATTTTCTTTTGGTACAATACCTGTGCCTTTTTTTTTTTTCACCTAACATAATAATCTCTAGGTCCATCCATGTTGTTGCAAGTGGACAGTAGTTCATTCTTTTTATGACTGAATATGCATTCCATTGAGTATATGTACCACATTTTCTTTATCTGTTTGACAACTGATGGATATTTAGGTTGTTTCCATGTCTTAGTTTTTGTGAATAGTGTTACAGTGAACATGGGAGTGTAGATGTCTCTTTGACATACTGATTTTGTTTCCTTTGGATTTGTACCCAGTATTGGGATTGCCGGATTATATGGTGGTTCTATTTTTGGTTTTTTGAGAAAGTCTGTACTGTTCATAGCTTTATATAGCATCTCTTCTAATTTACATACCCACTAAGTGTTCCCTTTTCTCTATATCCTCACCAACATTTGCTGTCTTTTTGTCTTTTTGGTAATAATCATTCTAACTGGAGTAATTTCATTGTGATTTTGATTTGCCTTTCCCTGTTGATTTCTGATGTTGTACTTTCTTTCATATATCGATTGGCCATTTGTGTGTCTTCTTTTGAGAAATCTTTACTTAGGTTGATTACCTAATTTTAAATCAGATTTTTTCCCCTGGACATTATTAGCTCAGGTTAGACGCGGAGCTTGCAGATGTTTTTTCTCATTCTGCAAGTTGTCTCTGAGTTTCCTGAGTGAAACAAAGGCAACTGCAGTGGTCTCCAAGGTCCTTCCTGTGTTTGCTATATTTGGCTTCTTCCTACTTTCTTCCCTCTAGTTCCTCTGCTCCTCTGACCTCTGACTAGCCCATTTACTTCAACTATAAACTTCCTGTCTTGTCCCTTGCTTTTGTATCCATATTCTTGTCCCTGACAATATAAAATCTTGATGATTAGGATTCTTCTTTTCTTCTCTTTTTTTATTCTCTCTGTCTTGTCCCTATTCTCTCTCTCTTTCTCTCTCTCTCTCTCTCTCTCTCTCTCTCTCATTCTAAGAAAAACTATCCAGTGGTTTATTTTTAGTTTCAGTAATTAGAATTCAATGTATTAAAGTTACAAGTTCAAAAACTTATCTCTTCTTTAAAAGTAAGTTCTGGTTTTAAGCTTAAAAATCCTACTGTTTTAATTTTTGATCCACCAACTTTTGGTGGTCATTTCTCTGTATTTTTGGAAGAATATATAGTAGCATTTCAAATTTAGTTTATTAACAAACTCCTCCAAATATATTTAGCCAAGTTCATAAATTGAATGTAGCCAATATTCATAAGTGTTGCCAGAAAGCCATGTTTAAAGAATTTAATTTCAATTAGTGTTACAAGTATATGAATACTTCCTATTTTCTTCGTAGTTATACATGATAGTGTAACTTTATTTGAATTCTGTCCTCTAACACTCATTCCAACAGACTGTAGCTTTCTGCTTGGGCTTTAGATGGCTGTCACACTGTTGCTGAGCTTTTCCTTGAGGGGAAAAGCCATATAAATATGATTTCACTCAGAGTAGTCCTCTTTTTTCTGCCTGCTTTTGGTTCCCTCCCATTGATTTTAAATAGTTGTTTTTTTCTAATTTGTCCTAAGTTTTTAGTTGTTTTCAGTGGATAGGTTAGTCTCACACCAGCTGCTTTGTCCTCTCATTAAATTCAGAGGCTCCTGATTTGTCAGCCTAATCTGTGATTAAAAGGGGGGAAGGCTGGAAACATCAAGATGACACAGACAAATACCCAACAAAAAATGGTACCTTCTTTTGCAGGCAGAGCTGGACAATTCAAATGAACAATTCATTCTTGTCATGTGTTATCCCAATAAAGTAAAATGGTCCAAATTATATTTCCTATCGGTAGAGCTCTTGGATATGCCAATAAGACTATGTTGGCACCAAAAAAGAAGCTGCCTTTTCAATTGTGTGAACATCAGAATTCTGGAGTTGGCAAAGGTACAAAGCTGGTTTTTTAAACCGGTGCCCCAGAACAGATGTGTTTTGTTCTTTCCCAAGTGGGCCACATGCTGGCAAATAGCAGAGTATTAGTATTTTTGTCCACAAAAAATAATGGGCATGCCTTCAGCATATTTGGGACACTTGTAAAGACTTCAATAGCTGAAAATATTATGAGTTTAAACCAGTAACAAAATTTGCCATTACTCCATTTCAAATATATATTCCATTAAAAATCCCCATCAAATATTATAGAGAAAAAGTAGGAAAAAGCAAGTGAGGACAAGGGAGGCAAAGGAGAAGACTGTTTTGAACAAAACACTACACATAAAATGTATTTGAAAATAAGAGAAAAGTAGCAAGATGGGACAGTACCCCCTTTTGTGAAGTAATCTAAGCCAATAAGGCCAGCTGACAATATTAATCAGCTCCAGTGAACACAGATAGGAGAGGAATGTGAGTTTCCTTGGCACTTTCATGTTATTAGTTGTTATTTTATGATGAAAGAAAGTCTTTGCCCAAACTCAGATTCTGCTGAATGTATGTTTAATAGTGCACAGGGACAACTATAGTCATATAATCTTACCTTTGGAATGTCCGTCTCTGTTTGCTGTCTCTCTGACAGGTGCTATCACAAGGAAAATTCCCCTGGAGGTGGATGCAACAGTGTTTTGTTAGCAGGAACAGCCAACAATATCTTGAATTAAATGACAGAACTATCCTTGAAAGTGGAGTGGTGGCCCAAAGCCATTGGAACCCTGAATCACAAGTGCATCCTAACTCCGGTTTATTGAATTTTTAGGCCTCTTCACTTACATGCACATCACCTTTCTATCCAACCATACATCTCAGAAACCATTCTTTCAGTAATAAAAACTTATTGCTAAGACTTCTTGTGTAATTAATTTAAAAAAATCTCTTATGAAGATTTTGACAAAATATAAGTGCATAAATGTAAGTACTTCCTTACTGTGTATTCCTTTTTTTGTTTTTTGTTTTTGGTTCTTTTTAGTTATACATAGCTTCCTTTTAAATCTATTTCAAGTGCTACTAAATGTCCCTACCACGAGGATCAAAGTCAAACTATATTTGTTTGTACTATATTTCTTACTATTGGATTTTAAAAGCAGTTTATTACACAATTAATATAATACTCCCATCATAATCAAATTTGTCTATAATCTCTTACCCCAAATGAATGTATTTGAATCACCACTTAAGCACTGGTAGACACTGTTAATGAATAATTAACTGTTTCTCTGTATAGGGGAGGAAGAATACATTTTGTTTCTACTCTTCTAAGTTCTCAACTAGGATTTGGGAAAAAAAGAAAGATTAACAAGAGAAAAACATACAAATTTAACATTACTTTTATGTGACAAAATTACCTTCATAAGGAAATGAAGTGCAAAATGACTGAACCTGAGTGTTTTCATGCTGTTCAACAAAAAGTGGAGAGTCATGGAGAAAAGTGATGGGACAAGGGGATTTGAGCTGGGGAAGCTCAGCAAGGCCTGTCCATTCAGATTCCTTTCTGCATTCTTCCATCTTCAGAGATAGGATATTCTTTTTTCCTCCAGGTAAAAGGAGGGCACTCCTGACATGATGATCTTGGGACCTGCTTCAGGGAAAGTCAGAAAGTCCTTCCTACACCTGCTGCTTCTCAAATTCCTTCAGTTTCAAACTATGCAATACGTCAAGGTGCTGTATTTTGGGATGGTATATCCTGAACCCCAACATCTGCTGGGATTAAATATGGATGAACAATCCTTAGCACAAAGACAGATACTACCAATCAGAATGGGCAGTCAAGATATCATCCTAGCCCTAGACTTGACTCAGTTTAATATCAAACATTTATTTTATTTAAGCATCTAGGCAATAATCGACTTTCTCCATTTCACGTATTGTATGACAGCAGCCTCAGGAAATACACATTTGACATTTGTAGTCATTAAGCATTTGTGGGAGTTTTTTCTAACGTGGATGAATCAAGTGGGAGGATGTTCAGTCCCGAGTATCGCAGCTTTAAGAGAAGTCAGCATTACAGATGATTGCTTAGAAACTATAGCAGCAAAGATACCACCTATGAGGAAAATAGAGATAATTACAAACAACAATCACAGCTGTTAATGGCAGCACTCATAACACATCCGCAGCATGAAAAGATTGTAACTAATGCATCAGATGTTCAACCTCTCTCAGTCACTGTGTTGGACTGAACAGAGAATAGATTGTCTACAAAGTCCGGACCGATAGTACGAGAGGTCAGCATTAAAGTCCATGGCTTACTTTGCATGAGAAGCTTTTAATCATTTCAGAATTCAAGCCGAAAGACTTAAATTATTTTGCTGAAAAAAATATAACCTAAAGGTTATGTATTAGTCAATGCTACAAATTTCCTTACCATACTTTAACATTTCCTATAGATGGCACTTGAATCATTATGCTTATTTTTCTCAGCTTCGTAAAGAGCAGTCCTTCACTACAAATATTTTACTGTGCCTTCTATAGTTACAAAGCCATTTAGAAAACACTTCATAGCTCTTGGATAGGAATATGTAACTTTCAGCATCAAGGGCTAAATTAAGTTGGACTCTTCTCCAGAAACAAAACAAAACAAAACAAAAACCAATTATGACTTATTTAAGAATAGTCATTTTTGGAAACATTTGTCCATTTCATTTCCTGTGAAGCATATGAAGTTTTGGGATTGTTTCATAAATGTTTTTTCCCCTCTAATTTATTTTGCTTTAATATCTCACCAAGCCCATAAGATAACCAGCAACCATGACAAATCAAGTAACACAAAAAATAAATCATGCATAAAAATAATAATTACATAAGTCTGATAGATTAATTCCAACATTGCTAAGATCACATATAATTTAAACAAGGATACTACTTCAAAATAACCAGCATACTCAGAATATAGTAAAATTTGTAAATAAGGTACAATGATATAATATTGCCATTAACTCTTCTTTTTGTGTCCCAAATCTACATATCCTATTAACATGAATCTGTGCATTTGAAAAGTTGGTTGACACATGCAAAAAAAAGTGTTCTGTTTGTGAGAAGCTCTTAGTTCTCATGGGTTTGCTTAAGGGACACTGAATTAGAGAAAAATATTGATGAATTTGGTTTTTGCTGAAATAAATGTTGGTTACCCAATCCATATAGTCATTCAGCCAGAGGTACCCATTTCAGAGACAAAAGCATATAAACTATTTGCAACCTTGGCAAAAAAGGAATTTGCATGGAGAATGTACAAGGAAAACCTCTGGTCCTATGAAGAAGGAAGCAAATGGAAATGTGCTTAAAAGTTTGGAAAGTAATCCCATTGCTTTTTTTAAAACCTGTTTTAGGGGCTGGGGTTGTGGCTCAGTAAGTAGATCACCTGCCTAGCACATGTGAGGCACTGGGTCCAATCCTCATGAAAATAAATAAGTAGAAGGTTATTATGTCCATTTATAACTGAAAAAAAAATCTGTTTTGCCATCCTGCTAATGATGTTTTCTTTTTTATTTGGACCTTAGTAGAAACATTTTCCACATGTACAGACCCATGTCAATGTGAAGAAGTGATGTGAGTGAAGTGATGACCACAGGAAAAACTGACTTCACACATGCCCCACCCTCTTCTGTCTTCCATCTGTGTCAATTAAGCAAATGAAATTAGGCAACTTAAAAATATCTCTAAGAATAACAACACACTCTACATATAAATATATATATAAACACAAATATATAAAGTATATTAAGCTTCAAAGCACTGCCATGTAGTATTTTACTTGATCAGAACATCAATCCTAAGACTAGAAAGAGAAAACCTTTCAGTTAATAAGACACTAACCACATTCGGTATTTACAGATGATCTTATAATATGCAAAATGCTTTCACGTAATTTTCTCATTCTAGCTTTAGACAAGTTAGCAGAATATCAGGACACTTTATAGGAGAATATATACACATAGTATTCACAAAAATTATTCAAGGTCATTTATGATCAAAGAAGTATGAATTAAAATTACCAAGAAACATTTTAACCTATCAAATAATTGAGAAAACAATATAGTCGATTTTGTCAAGGACATTTGTTGGGCAGTACTGTGTGTGCTGCTAATAAAGGCATGATTTGTTACATCCTTTCCAAATGACATTTTGGCACTAGGAATTTATTCTGAGAAAAAAATGGGAGATATAAACTAAGGTGTACATGTAAATGAATTCATTATAGAGTTATTTATAATGTGAAATGTTAGAAACCACATTTATTTGGGCAATTGTAATCTGAGACAGTTATCTTGGAACAGCAGGAGGCTTTGGAAGTGGTGATCCCATAAAGAGGAACAAAAGATGGAGGAAGTGTGGGCTCAGAGCTGGGGTAATCATCTTTACTATACCTTTAGAGTTTTGTATAAGAATAATAAAGTGCTTGAAAGACAATATTATTTTGGAAATCTGTTGTTATAGCCACACCTTGTTTTACCAGGCATAGTTACAGTGGTTTGTTATTTATATATGAATGTGATTATTTGATATTAAAAGTGTGTTTTAGGAATTTTTTTAGTTCATCTTATTTTACTTTTTTGGCACTGGGGATTTAACCCAGGGCACTTTACCATTGAGCTACATCCTCAATCCTTTTTATTTTTATTTTGAGACAGGGTCTTGCTAACTAGGGCCTTGCTAAATTGCCCAGGTTGACCTCAAATTTGCAATCCTCCTGCCCTAGCCTCCCAAGTTGCTGAGACGACAGAAGTGTGCCATCGTCCCTGTCTTCGTGCCTTTCTTGTAAGTACAGAAATAGTTTGTTAGAAAAACAGTAAGAATGAGCATACATGGTGATAAATGACTTGGTAGCTCATTGCAAAGCCAGTAGATATTGAAAGCCTGAAGTTATTTTTTAAAGGATTGAAATGTGTGTATCTGATTAAGCTGGCCTAGGTAATATCCTTTATTCTGATTTTAAGACTTGATGATCCTGAGATTTCTTTTAGCTTTATGAGCCTATGGTTGATTTAGCAGCCACATTTATTATTTGAAGAAAGCAAGAAAGATGGTGTTAAATGTTCCTCAAAGAGGAATTGAAGTTTTAATTATTATAGGACATATGGGGAAAAGAGACACTGAACAGTTCAATTTCAAGCCCAAGAACTTTGTAGTGAATATTTTAAAATACAACAGTGTGCCTCCTCAATTAGGAAGCTGTTGCTGTTTGTTTTCATTCAGCAAAAATTTGGCCACTCAAGTTATTATAGTACTTCTAAATTAATTCTAAATTAATAAAGAGAGAAACATTCCTTAAATATTGATTAATCCTCCCTTAGTTTCCACTTACACAAAATTGGTGCTACAAAGACTGTGCACCATGTTGTGCTAGTCTATTTTGGAAGCATACTTGGTGATACAAATTAAAGATCGATTAATAAACTCTGCAAGGTTGAATTCAGTGCGTTGGTCTGTAAAAAATTCTCAGACCCTTCTGAGTTACTGCAGTGGGATGGTCAGCTTTCTGTTACCAACTTTTCTGCAATGTAAAGTGCTTCCCCTCTTCCTCAGCTGCCCTTTTCACCTCCTCAGAGTTGGTTCTTTCTTTTACAACAATTTTCATGCTACTTATCCTTTCTACAGAATTTTATATTATTTAATACTGTTTTCCTCCCTCATCTTTCCTGTTGTCCTTTTCAGTTACGGAGATCAAAATGTTGGTACTAATAAAGATAAGGACAGTGGAAGACTGTGGCTTTCTTTGAGTAAATGGGTCTAACATCCTCCCCAGAAGAAATTTACCCACTAAGACACTGGCATGGATGAATCTGCGGGACAGACTGATCACACTGTTTCTGATGAATTAACCATAGCAAGGAGCGGAAAACACCTCTCTGTCCGAGGACATGGTGGCTCCGGGGAGAACTCTGCCCTTGTGAAAACACTCTCAGCCCTTGACTTCTGCCTCTGCTCCTCTGTCCATCTAGCTTTGTGTTCAATGCTTCCTCCTCTTCTTCTGGTTTATCATCCACAGATGTGGGTATCCCTGAGGTCCAGTTTCCCCCTATGCCCACTATCCGAAGGGTCTCACCCTTGTGGTTTACCTATTAACTCTCTGAAGGCAGACGCCAAGTGTATTATTTCTCCAGTCCTGCCTTTTGACTGCTTACTGGACCTCAGTGTTAAAATTTATTCTGAAACCTAAACTCACTCTCCTTCCCTTCTATAAATCCTCCTTTTGATGTCCATATTTTTACTACTCTATCACCACTGTCGAGTTACCCAGACACAGAAAGTCTGATTCCTTGTCCTTAACCAGACACTGCTTTGTCACCTCCCTTGCATGTGTCCTTCTCTCACTGCTTGTGTCCAATCCCACTGATATCACGTTGGCTCCGCCCACGGTGGGGTCTCTCACTTGCACTGATGGTGAAAGAAACGCGCAAAGATTGGGCGTTTGTACTCACCGTGCTTTCAGCCTCCCCTTCTCCCAGTTCACCTGCATCTATCAATCCATCAATCGTCTTTAAGGCTAATCTCCCTTGCTTTTGGGATTAAATCCCTTTATACTGCATTAGGGGGCTCATGCAATGTACCTTTAATATATCTTTTGAGCTAATCTACTTTTCTTACACAAACGTTCCATTTCAGCCCCTTAACTAATCGCACTTCCTTTAATGTGTTTCCCCCCATGTCTTTGCTTACTCGGTTCTCCCTCTCAGGGGATCTCCAGCACATTTTATCAAAAATCCTATCCCTTTCTAAAGGCCCAAATTAAATTTTAGTCCTTTTCATAAGTTTTTCTCAACTTGAAGATAAACACACACAAACATGCACACAATTACTGCCTTTTACTCTCAACAAAGAATTTTTATAACTTTGTTAGTAATCAATTTCATAATCCTTTGTTGCTTTCTGTATTTAACATGCTTTGTTTCTAGCTAGATTATAAACTACTTGAGTGTGAGAGGCTTATTTATATTTTCTACATTTAATAGGAGGGCTTACCATATCAATTTACTGATTGACGTCTGGAGATTGGTGTCTATTTTCCCTATGAGTGATAAGTGAATCTGAAAGTTATTTTTCCAAATAGCTATCTAAATAATGGGAGCTGAATTTTTCTTAATGATACATATACTTTGCCTTTTTCTTAAAATGGCAATGTGGGTTTCAGTTTATTATTAATTTTATTCCACTCTTGAGGAGTTTGGGGGTATTCTGAGTTCTAGACCTCTATTTATCTTTGGCAAACAATACCATCATCTCCAAAAAAAGCTTCATGAAATCAGCAGAACATATTTCTTCATTGTATAACCACATGTAAAACTGTCTGATTTAAAAGATGTCCGAGGACCAAGTTTGCTGCATAAGATTATTCTGTTACAAACCATAAAGCTTTGAAGAAGTTTCCAAGATTAAAAGTAACATAGAGTGAAGTCAGGACGCAGTAAAAAGAAGGAAAAGGCTACTCAAAAAGGTAAGGGGTCATCTCTGACCTTGGAAATGCTTTCTCTCCCACTCCCCACCTCTCCACGCCTGACTAAGTGATGTGTGCTGACATCTGAGCTAACTGCAGATTCCTTTACAACTTTGAAAGCAAGGGTTGGAAGTGGCCTTAAATAAACCAGTATGGGGAGGGAAGAGGAGGGAGAAAGGGGAAGTATTCTGGAGTAATTGGAGCACATTATATTCCATGCTTTAATAATTATGTCAAAATGACTCCAATATTATGCATAACTACCATCAATGAATAAAAAAAAGAAAAAAAAGAAAAGAATACTAGTAAGCCACTGTTTAATAAAAAGCCACATTGCGGATGATGTTGGAGACTGTTATGCTAAGTGATATCAGCCAATCCCAAAAATCCAAAGGCCGAATGATCTCTCTAATAAATGAATGATGATGCGTAATGCGGGGGGGAAGGGTGGCAAGAATGGAGGAAGGATAGATAGCATAGAGGGAAGGGAGGGGTGGGGTCCGGGTGGGGGGGCGGGAAGAATAATAACAGAATGTGTGACAGACATCATTGCCTGTGTACATGTATGAATGCACAGATGGTGTGACTCTACTTTGTGTACAACCAGAGAAACAATAGCTGTACTCCATTTGTGCTCAATGAATCAATAAGTAAACAAAAAAAATTCAAAAAAAAGCCACATTGCTTAAATTTTAGCACAAAATTATAATTTTTTAAAATACATAGCATTCATGATATTAAAAACAGTTCATGTAATTTGCAGTACTTTGATACTCCTTTTGCAATGGAGAATAGGAGAGCCTGACCAGGAAATGAGGTAGCTGCTGACAGAGAAAGCTCTGTGTCCTCAAATGTGAAGTCATTTTCACTTTATACATTGAAAGTAGCATTGAGTCACAGCCTCCCTGGAGTTATAAAGACATTCAGAATGCTCTCTTAAAAGTAATTTTTGTTGATTCATCTATAAGCAGAAATATTAGAATATAATTTTCTATAAACCGCTTCCATCAGATAGCTGTGAAAATATTCCATGCACATATCCAATTTCCTCTTTATTTTTTGTTTTCTTTCCTTCAGCTAAACTGAACTAGTAAGCATTCACTTGGCATAATTCCCCACCCAGGAATCTCTGCTTCCCTTGTTTTTCCATCCCTTCTCCAGATAACTGCAGTACACAGACAATCCAATCATAAATCGATTAAGACAAGACTAGTCACACCCTTCCTTATGGCAGACAAATGTAGGTTGAAGTCCACCTGAGAGTTCAGTCTCCCAGCACATAGTCAATTCTGGCTACTTGATAAACATCAGCTACAATTAGCAAAGTAGGACCCTTTAAAGTAGATGTATCTGGGTTACCATAGTGGTATTTAAATTGCCCTTATAATTCCAATCATGATTTAAGAAACAATATCATTTCTCTAATTTTTGGATCTTAAGATATTTGCTGAAAATGAGATTTTATCCTCTAGACTTCATTCAGGATTCCATAAGGCACTTTATTATACACCAAATCTGAAATCATTTCAATGGCTCATGTCTCAGCCAGTTCAAGTGGAGGTTAAAGTTGATGCTTCTATGTAGCTTCCTATTCTGAAGTGGGGCAATTTTCTGTTCTTTTGCAGTGTGTGACTTTTTAAGCTCTTTACTGCATTGCCTGCAATCTGTATTTTGATTGCTAAGATTTTCAGACTCTGCTTCTTAAAAACTTTTGATTATTACTCTGGCCTTTAACTGATCATGTTTATAATGTAGTTAGAAATGAAAGAAATAGCATCTGATTAGAGGCTTGTTGTATTGTTGAACAAAAGGTAAAAATCTCACTTGCAAGTAAATATGTGAAATGTATAGATGTACATGGCTCACCTATATGTTGATTCCCCAGAAACATAATTACCAAGAATTATTATGTCAGACACTTTGTGGAATTTTATTACCTATTTATCATGGTTACTCTATGAAATAAGGATCAGCAGATGTGATGTGAACATCTGCTATTTTTTTTTTAATAATCTTCATCTTTTGCTTTCTGAAATTACCCCTGCATGTCAGTCTAGTGGTATCTTTTCTACAATTGTGTTTTCACCTCTGTGTGACATAGATCAAATCCTCTATAAAATGTTTCTAGCCAGTTATTTTCCCAAAGGGTAGGAACAAAACTCAAGAAAAGACATTCAGAGTACAGTTTGGAGATTTGCAGGACTCTTCGAGTGGAGACAATCTGCTGTTTCATCTGGAATTCCTACTACTGAAGATCTGTATATAAGCAATGCAGGGCTTTCTTTTGGTTTCTCCATGGGAAATGGAGAAAATGAAACTACCTGGAAGCAATCAGAACCAGTAAATGATGTCAGTCCATATATTCCTTTTTTTCCCATAAGCCAATTTTGGCAAAGTTATGGGATTTTTAATCAAAAGAACTATAAGTAATATTCCTTTCCCACTTTGAACAGTGGTTACCAGGCTTTTCCAAACATATGTACCATGCAGGTGGTAGTCCCAGGATTGGAACACAGGTCTCTGATCCAGAACCACGGTCACAAAGCCACTGAGAGTATCTTGGGGAATCTTGGAAAAAGTTGTTCAAAGATAGTTGTTTTGGGATTACAATAAATAAGCAAACATCATTAGTTTTTAAAAATAGTATATTATAAGCTGGGAGCACTAGCACATGCCTGTAATTGGGAGGCTCAGGCAGGAGGATTGCAAGTTGAAGTCAGCTTAAGCAACTTAGAGAGGCC
>JAJEJO010000238.1:902056-931905 GCA_020662805.1 Glaucomys volans
AGTATATTATAAAATGCAAATTGGAAAGTAAAACTTAGTCAAACCCATAGCCTCTCCTACCTTCTTAGTACAAACCATTTCTTCCCCCAAGAGTTTTTTGTATATCTGCAAATGATAAAGGTGGTTACAGGCCAACAGATTCTAGCACATATCATTTGTTTTTGTTAAGACAGTCTTAAAGAAAGCTTGCTTATCTTAATCTTGGTAAGCGAGAATGCTTTGCCTTTTTACTTCTATCAGTATTGGCTTGCACTGGTTATAAATCCTGATGTTTACTGCTTTACAAATAGTCAATATAATCTAATCCCAGTTGATGAGAACAGCTGAGAAAATCCCTGGATTTTGGTCACCATCCTCTCCTAAGATGGACCCTCTTCACATTGCACTTTCACACACCAGGCAGGGACTGTTTTTCCTCTCTAGCCATCCCCTCCCCCCACTGTGTTTTGATGACCCAGCTAGGAAGAGGTCTCTGCTTGGAAGGCACAGAAAATGGAACCGTGGGAATGCTGCTTCTTTGATGTCTGAGGCATTTAATGAAATTCTGTAGTTTGGTAAATATTCATGGACCACTAGGTATGTCACCTTTGATCAAGATAAGAACAACTATAGGAATCCCTTTCAAATAAGGATAGCCTAAAACTTGTGCTAAAATTTCTTCAGATTAATATGTTGAAAAAATTTACAGTGTTGAGATAGAATGTATGGTTCCTAGATGTAAAGAGAATCACCATCATTTTTTTTCCTGACATTTAGTCTCTTAATAATGATTTACGGGCATAGCCTGCAGTGTTTAATAATTTACATGGTTTCAGATTTAGTGAACACAGTGAGAAGTTTTGAACAGTAGATTTTTGAGTCTAATACATTTTCAAGGTGTTATTTTATTTTTTGGAGTTTTTGTTTGTTTTATTTCAAAGCAGAAGGAAAACCTTTAGTCCAGTGATTCCCAAAGTTAGAATTCAAGTTCTCAGTATTTATTAGGACAGGCATTTTTAAACTCAGCTTACTCAAATTTCAGGCCAGAGGCTGAGTTAAATATTTCATCAAGATTATTTTAAGTAGCTTTTATTGCCTCTTATCCTATTTTATTTAGTTTTTTAAAAATAAATATACCTCATCTCAGTTATTACAAACTCTAGTGTTTGAGGATAAAATAAATACACAGATATTACAAGCTTAGTACAATTTTTAAAGGCTTTTAAAAACAATAGTACATAGTAAAATGCAAATTGGAAAGTTAAACATGGTGATTTGAATATGCATTAGCTTCTTCTCCCTCCTGAAACTGCAATAAAATGACAATAAAGGTATTTTTTTAAGGTTATAAATAAACAAGGACAAGGATATTGGAAAAGGAGACATAGTAAAGAAATGATGAAATGTTAGAATCTTAACAGATGGAAGAGTAGTAACTGACTTAGCACATTCTAGAAAGCTAAGGGAAGACACCAAGGAAGCGAGTTGATTTATACCTTGGGACCTCTGAAAGGCTCAAGAAGTGCAAGATACTGCTGTTAAGTGGAGATGAAGGTGAACGGAAAACAAAAGTTTGAGTTAAAAGTCTCTGAAAGTCAGTCCTCCAGTTCTTCCCTCTACCCTGGGCAGCTTGGTGCTTCTCCTGCTCCATGCTGGCCTGCTGTTCACTGTGGATGGTCTCTGTCATCTTTCTGTTCTAAGGCACATCAAGAAGAGAATGCTCACTCTTACCAGCAAAAGAAAGTGAATATTCACATATTCTGTGCTGACTTCCAAACCTGGCTGTTTGTTGGTCTGGATCTCTTCAAGCAGGAGATTGAAGGTACAGACCCTGGGGATCTGACTAGTCCACCAAGTAAATATACTGATCCTCCGATGATTAACGTAGATGGACAGTAAAAGGAACACACTAGATACTATTGTCTGCCTCTATCTAGCACATACAGATTTTCTAGGCACACTTTATGGCTCAGTCAAAAATTTGAGCAGCTGAGTTTTGCTAAAATATTGAGAAATGAGAAAATGTGTATGCCTATAAAATAAAGAGATTATATATAAAATAAACCACATGCATTCATAGAATATGAAAGAGTATTGGAAATTTAAAAAAAAAACATAAAAGAACAGCAGGAACATATTTATTAGAAGAATTGGAAAGGGATGAAATTTCCAGAAAATGCAGTTAATGCAAAAAAAAAAAAGATAACATTAGAAAATCAATATATGAAATTTAGCATAAAAGATTCAGAGAAACAAAACAAAAGAATGGAAGAGATTTTTTAGTGAAATTTTTAGCACTGAAAATCATGTTTCTGTATTTAAAAATGCCTATAATGTGTCTGAGAAAAAGACTGGAAAAAACAAGCCTCAGACCGAGAGGTACTTTTTTGAAATTTCATATTAGTGAAAAAGGAAAATAAGCTAAAAACTACCTTCAAAAATGTCTGTGGGGGAACATGACTTCTAACTCAGAAATCTGTGTCCAGCCAAACTGTCACTCAAGCTTGAGAATAGATGGAGGACTTTTTTTTTTAATAGAAATCTCAAAAGTTTTAGGACTCTTGTTTTCTTACTGGGGATATAAGTAAAATGTGTTTCTAAAATAAGAGATTAAATCAAGAAACAAACACAGGGTCCAGGATAAACATCTAACATAAGAGAGAAGCAAAAGGAATCCCTAGGAAAAGTTCAAAGGGATATTTAGTCTTTCTTGAGGTACATTAGAAGGCTCTTGGATAAATCTTTTCTGGACAATGTGTTTGAATATCTAGCATGTTTGTATTAATTTAGAGGAGACTTAAGAAAATAGTGTGGGAAAATAGTTTAAATTAATAAATTATTATGAAAAAAGCATACAGAAATAAGAGATTTACTAACAAGAGGGGAAAACAAATTTCACAATAGTGAAAAAAAATCATAATATACCTCACACTAAATTACAGCTGAAAACTGAATATTTACCTAATAAAAATTAAGATTTGTTTATACTGGAGAAATGGGAGATGAATGATGTGGATGGATGTGATGAGACCCTCATCTTCACAGTGGGAAGTCAATAGTGTCTAAAACTGGAAGGAGGTGACTCACATAGATTATTCAAATTAATAAACAACAGCAGAATAATTATTAAAGAACTGGAAAGTGGTGGCTGCTGAATATCAGGAAGTTGCAAACATATGGGAGGTCAGAGACATGCTGCTTTTTTAGAAAATAAGAGCTATTAATTCTAAACTGTTCATTTATAACTTTCATGAAAGTAGCCAAATTAAAAATGAAAATGAAGGTAACACATGATACAACATGTTTTGAAGGAAGGAGAAGCAAGATGGTGGAGTGGAACTAGGTAACAACAAACCTTCTCTCCTCCAAGGTCCTCAGGGAGCAAAGCAGTGAGAGAACAACTGATGAGGGAGGGTGGTGTCAGAGGGAATGCACCAAGAGACAGTATTAGACAGTCTGAAACTTGGAGGGGATTCTGGCTACTGGAATAGAAACAGGAAAGGATTCATTAACCCCAAATCCCTACCAAGCAGGGAAGAAGGAGGGGTAGGAAAGGAAGAAAGAGGGGGAAGCAAAGCTGAAATCTTACTTCAGAAATAATGATAGAAACAAATGTCAGACTGACTTAAGCAAGTGCACGAGCTGCAAAGTCATTCATTGAGAAGTGCACAACTAATCTTAAATTGTTGGAGGGAAACTGATGGGCAGCCATTTTGGGGAGACCATGCCTAAATCCACATCCTCAGAAGAATTAAATGTATAAAGCTTCATCCCACCTACAAAGAACATCAAATACTATCACAGGGAACACATTTGAAGCAAGCTGTCCAATTAATCTATATAATGGGATCCCTGCTGGCTGAAGGTTGACAAATCCCTTCCCCTGCCACTGTTAACAAGGGAAGTGAGGTAGAGAAGAACAAAGAGCAAGACACTTTAAGACAGTGCAGAATCAGGGGAGCAGCAACTGTCCCAGCTGCTGATCACAGCTGTGTGAGCCATAGTAGATGGCAGAAGCTTCCTGGGTCTCAGTAAGGCTGCAGACAATACAGACACCAGCCACCACTGAGAACAGTAGCGTGCAGGGGCCACCTGTGCACCAGCATTGCTGTGTGTGCCACTAAAGCAGTCCACAAAGGCACATCATATAAATAATGGCAGCTGCCCAGTATGCCCAGTGGGCCCACTGACACCACTTTAGGGGTGGGGGTATTTAATAAGCCTCCCATACCTGATGCAATCCAAATCAGGAAGACCTAATAGGTCTCCATCTCCAGCATGGTGTGGAATAACTTAAGGCTCTCCAATGCCAGTTTTTTATTTTATAGGTACTATCTTTTGTGTTGATTTGATATGTTCCTCCTATTATTTGACATGGCATTGCTTAATTCAATTTTATGTATTTATTTTAATGTTTTAAACTGCTAATACAAAGTATAAACTTCCTGTTTTTCTCCTTGCTCATGTCTATACTCTCTTCTTTTGTCTTTTTATCCTTGCATTATCTGCTCCTGGCTTCAGTCCCCATTTTTCATTTTTTTTTCTATTTCCTTTTCATGCCCTATATAGTTTAATAGTAATTTTACTTTATTTAATACTTAATTTTCAGTCTATTCTAGAGCATTACTCTACTTTTCCTCTTTTGGATTAGTTGAAATGTGGAGTGTGTTTCCAGTACATTTTAAAATGTTTTTTAGTGCATTACCGTTATCTATAATAGGGTTCACTTTGACATAATAATACATAAGTGGAATATATTTCGCTCCATTTCAATTCCTAGTACTTCCATTTTTCCTCCCCTCCTCCCTCATGTTCTCCTTCCTTTGTTGGTCTTCCTTCTATGTATTTATCTTTTTTTCAAATTGGTGCTTTATAGCTGTATGTACAGGTAAAATTCACTGTGGTATATTCATATGTGTATATAGCAAAATTTGATCATTTTCATTCCATAGTTTCTCCCTTTTCCTATCCCTGCTCCCATGCCTTTCAGCTGCCATCTTCTACTCCACTGATCTCCCTTCTATTTTCAGTAAGTTTTTAAAGGTTTATTAGTATATGGCTTTGCTCTGAAGTGGTTGCAGTTATTGGTGATTATTATTTCCTCCTAAGTGGTTCTAGAGAGTGTACATAGCAGTGTGTTCACATTAAGTGGGTTTGACACTTAGATATATCCCCACCCCAGAACTCATAGTAAAGAGAAAGAGCTCACTAAAAAGTCCTTTGTACAACAGTAATAATTATATCAATTAATCAGCAAATGCAAAAATTCAATATAAAACTACAGGAAACATGAAGTAACGAGGTAATAAGATGCCCCCAAAGTTTACAACACTCTAACTGATCCCATAGATATTAAAGTGGAGGAAATACCAGGAAATACTGAAATAAATCATAATTATTAAGCCACTATTGCAGAAAACAGAAGATAAATTCAAAAACAAATCAGTTCACGACAGTGTTAATCTCATTAGAATGATTGTTAAGCAAGTGAACATTAGGAGATAACTTTATAATGTTTAATGAATTAAACATTAGAAATCAATCAAATGTTTGATGGCAGGAAATAAAATGCACCTGTCTATAATAACACTGAATGTAAATGATCTCAACTTTCTATAAAAGAAATAAAATAGTAGATTGGATTAAAAAATAACACCCACTTATAAGTTGTGTGCAAGAGATGCATCTCAAAAGCAAAGAAAGAATTAAAAAATGTATTTCATGAAAATGGAGAACTAAAGCAAGCAGGAATAGCCACTCTCATATCCCACAAAGCAGACTTGAAGCCAAGTTAATCAGAAGAGACAAAGAACATCATTACATACTGGTCAAAGGAATGATTCAATGAGATATAATGATGGCAAATGTTTATGCCCCAATCTTCAATGTACCCACTTACGTAAAACAAACACTACTTGACATAAAGTCTCAGTTAGCTCATAATAGAATAGTACTGGGCAATTCCAAAATATCTCTTTCATCAACACATAGCTCATTCAGACATAAAACCAGCATGCCTAAAGAATACTATAAATCAGATGAACCTTTGGACAACTCTACAATATTTTATTCAAAAAGAGCTGAGTACACTCTCTGCTCAGCTGTTTATGGAACTTTCTCCAAAATGAAACATTTTCTGCCTTGATGCAAGTCTTAGCAAATACAAAAGGTTGATATAACTCCTTGCATCTTATCAGAACAAAATGTTAGGAAATCAGAAATCAATAGCAAGAAAAACTATGGAAGTTATATAAATATGGGAAGATTGAATAATACACTTTTGAACAGTGAATGAGTCAAGAAGGAATAATGGGAGATTTTAAAAATCTTAGAATCAAACAGAAATGGAGATACAACATATAGAATCTCTAGGACATTATGAAAACAATTCAAAAGGAAAATTTATAGTGCTTACATAAAAAATAATCCGAAAAGTCTGAAATGGACAACTTAATAACGCATCTCAAGTCCATAGAAAAGGAACAAACCAGCAGAATTAAGGAAATAATTAAGATCAGAGCAAAAACTGATGAAAATGAGAATTAAAAAATAAACACAAAGGATCAATGTGTCAAAGAGTTGGTTCTTCATAAAGATAAACAAGACTGATAAACCTTTAGTCAAACCAACCAATAGAAAGAGAAGATCCAAATTAATAAAATAAAAGATCAAAAGGAGATATCATCACAGATATCACTGAAACTTAAAGAATCAGTATGAACTACTTTGAAAACTTTTATTACAATAAAGGAAAATCCAGGAAAAAAGTACAAATTTCTAGACATATTCAGACTACCACAATTGAACCAGGAGGCCATAGAAAGCTTAAATAATAAACAAATAATAAAGAATGACAAATAACAAACAATGAGATTGAAACAGCAATAATAAGCCTTCCAACAAGTTAAAAATCAGGAGCAGATGTACTCTTGGCTGAAATCTACCATGCCTTTGTGAATAACGAACACCAATTCTGATAAATAGAAAGCAAATCAATTGTTCAAAGCCAGAATACTCAGATGTAAAAAGCAGATAAGGGCACATAAAGAAAAGTATAGAACAATATCCTTACTGATCATAGATATTAAAATCCTTAGTAAAATATTAACAGACCATATTCAACAGTTAAGAAGATTGAACCTCACAATCAAGTTGGTTGCATCCCAGGGATGCAAACTTAGTTCAGCATATGCCCATAAATAAATGTAATTCACCACATAAATAGATCATCTCAGTGGATGCAGAAAAAAAATTGAGAAAATTCAGTACCCATTCAGATAAAAATACTGAAGAAACATGGGATACAAAGAACTTTCAACCCCAACATCATAAAGGTTATACATGATCCAAAGTCAACATCATACTGAATGGGGAAAAACTAAAAGTGTTTCCTCTGAAATCAGGAACAAGGCATGTATGCTCATCACTCCTGTTCAGCTGAAATTTTAGCCAGAGAAATCAGGCAAGAGAAAAATACAAAGGGATACGAACATGAAAGGAAGAAGTCAAGTTATCACTGTTTTCAGATGACATGATCTCACACCTAAAATATCCAAAAAACTACACACCAAACATGTCTAAAGCTAATAACCTAATTCAGTAATGGAGCAGGATATAAAATCAGCACATAAAAATCCACATCTTTTATATACAACAATTACAAATCCCCTGAAAAAGAAATCTGAAAAACAATAAAATTTTAATAGCCTCAAAAATACACAAGAATAAATCTAACTACAGATGTGAAAGTCCTCTACAATGAAAATTACAGCATTAAAAAAAGAAATAGAAGACACTAGAAAGTGGTAAGCCCTCCCATATGCATGGGTTGGCTGAATTAATACAGTTGAAATGGCCATATTACCAAAATCAACCAAAAGATTCATTGCAATTCCTATCAAATAACCAAGAACGTTCTTCACAGAATTAGAAAAAAAACTGTCCTTAAATTAATATGGAAGATTAAAAGACTCAGAATAGTCAAAGCAATCTCAACCAAGAAAAACAATGTCAGTGACATCACTATACCAGATTTTGAACTATACTATACATCTTCAGTAACAAAAATAATATAGACTGACATAAAAATAGACACATAGACAAACAGAATGAAACAGAAGACCCAGGGCAAATCCACATAGATACAGTCATCTGATCCCTGACAAAGGTAACAAAAACATAATAAAGGAAAGATACCCCTCTTTACAAAATGATGCTGGGTAAACCAGATACCCATATGTAGAAGAATTATAGTAGATCCCAGCACAATAGTCAACTAAAAATGGATCAAAGACCTTGGAATAAGACCAGAGACTTACAACTTCTGTAAGAAGACACAGGGGCAACACTCTCCTATACAGGCATAGGCAACTGCTTACTCAGTAATAGAACTCCTAAAGCTCAGGAAATAATAACAAGAATTAGTATATGGGATGGCATCAAATTATGAAGTTTCTGTACAGCAAAGGAATCAGTTAGGAGAGTGAAGAGAGAACATATAGAATGGGATAAAATCTTTCCCAGTTAGTTTACAAATAGAATATTAATGTGCAAATATATAAAGAGCTAAAAATGAAAACACTGAAAAATAATGCAATCAATAAACAGGCAAATGAATTACACAAATTTTTCAAAAGAAGAAATTCAAATGGCCAAGAATTATATAAAAAATTGTTCAACATCTTCAGCTATCAGGAAAATGCAAATCAAAACTCCACTGAGAGTTTTGATTCCATCTCCATCCAGTTATAATGACTATCATGAAGAATGCAAATAATAGGAAGTACTGCTGATGGTGGGCAGAAAGGAACACTCATGCACTGTTAGTGGGATTATAAATTAGTACAACCACTATGGATATCAGTATGGAGTTTCCTCAAAACACTAGGAGTAGAACTGCTGTATAACCTAGCTATAACACTCCGTGGCATTTATTAAAAATAATTAAAGTAAACGCACTACAGTGATACATGCATACCCATGTTTACAGCAATCTCAATTCACAACAGCTAAGTATGGAACCAGTGTAGGTGTTCATCAAAGTAAGAATGGATAAAGAAAGTGTGGTATATTTACACAATGGAGTTTTATTCAATCCTAAGGAAGCATGAAATTACATCATTTGTAGGAAAGTGGATGGACCTGGAGACTAACATGTTAAGCAAAATAAGCCAGACACAGAATGTCATGGGTTGTATGTTCGATCTCTCATATGTGGAAGCTAGAGAGCAAAAAGATGTGGGAGAGGGGATCTCATGGAAATAGAAAGGAGAACAGGAGAGTAGAAGAAGGGGATCAGGAGGGGAGGGAAAGAGGAAGTATTGGGGAATGAAATGGATCAAATTATGTTATGTGCATGTATGAATGTGTCACAATGAATTTCACTATTATGTATAATTAGAATGTACCAGTAAAATATTAAAATAAGTTACAGCAGAGCACCCTCTGTCATACATAAAGCATGCATGTTCAATACGCACTCACTGCTCACATGCCCCTTTCTTTAAGAAGCCATCCTGATAAATCTGCCTAAAAATGAAACTATCTTCTCCCTCTTCTCTTTCTTACCTTCTGGCTTTTGCTGCAAGCGATATCCTATTCTATTGCCTTTAGTCTCATTCTGTTTCTACTGACACCTTACTAGCTTTACCTCTCATAAGTTCAATTTCTTAGAGAGAGATTGCCTGATTATTCTTTTGGTTCCAAGTTCAAAACCACCTAGGATCAGGCACCCACCTCTGTGGTCAGGGCTCCAGAAAGATTTTGTTGAACACCGTGGCTCTTCTTAGGTTACCCATGTATAGGAAAGAGAGAAGCTGCTTCTTGTAGTAAGGTGAAGATGCTTGGCATGTGCTCCCACAAATGTTTTCTACACCTGTGTTTGTTACAGCTTTGGGAAAGAAGATGAGTAACCATCTGGGAAATAGTGTTGGGTAAAATTGTTGGAATAGAAGGAAATGATATCTAGAAATTTGGTAAAGAAACTAGTATTTATTTCCAGGACCAATGAAACTCAATTATCAATTAATTAGTCTTCTTGTTAGGCTTAATTAATATTTCATAACATTTAAAAATCATTTTCCATTTTGTCATATTTAGATATAGTAGTCAAAATAACAACTTAATGAACTATTAATTCTTTTTACTAATAAACTTTATCCAAGCACAACAATCTTCAGATGCATGCTATAAAGTGTTTAATTATTCTTAATTTGTGTAGAAATTCCAGTGAAAATAAAAGATGAATCATTTTGGAATAATTAGATTTAACCAGACTCTGTTTAATAGAGAAAGTGATAGGACTATAAGGAAACAAGGCATTTGGGGAAATGTACTGTTTATACCAGATTAATGTAGCAATAAAATTGTCCAGCACAACTCATTGATTCAGGCATTGTCAATGCATGTTCTGTAACTGAGCAATGAAGTATGACAAGAGAGCTTTTAGAAAATCCATGTATGTTTTAGATTATAAATAGAAATTTCAACTCCTAAATATCAACTCATTTGAGGGTACTCACTTTTCTAAGAAATGATTCATATGAATGACCATATTCAGATTTGTTGGAATTTCATGATTCATTATTAAGATAGAAAAATATCTTCCTTTCTTTGTTGCCTATTTACTGATACTTAGTACTGAGCAGAAAAAAACATAACATGAAAAATATCAAGCTTTAAACGTAAAATTCTTTAAAGAAATTTCATTTTGGGGGAAGAGTTACATTTTTGTGCTTGATTCTTTAGTAATTAATGAACTAATCTTTAGATCCTCTTACTTCTGCATAAACAGGTATCTGATTGCTTATGTATTCAGAGTAGATATTTCTAATTTAAAATACAGAATCTAATCATCTTATTTTCCCTGCTTTGGGAGCCTTGCTCTCCAAGCTAACCATTCATCATTGGCCTTTAAATTGCTGTAGGCAAACAAAAAAGGATTTTCTTTTTTACATTTTCTTAGTATATTTTTGTGGAAAAGAAAATTAATAGATGTGTAAAAAATTCCCTGAGAACTTTTGCGGCCACTGCAATTTTGAGATGTTATTGAACTTTTTTTTTTTTTTTTAAGGTCTGGTCTGAAATGAAAAAAACAAGAAGGCCAAAATATCTACAGTTTTGCTTTGTGAAATATTTATGTGATGAGCAAGAAAAAAAATAAGTCTTAGGCTGCCAACCATAGAGCTCAAAAACATACAGCTAAGCAGGAAGTGACATATTCATATGTCATCTCACTAACACAACTGTTACATAGTGCTGGCAATATGGGTGCAGCCAATCTCATTTTTAAATGAAAAGCAAGTAAGTTAAAACTGTAATGAAATCCTGTTTCCAGCTATCAGATGAAGATAGAATAGTTACTAATACAATGAGAGTAAAGGAAAACAGTATTGTACCCTTATACACCATTGGCAGAAGAGAAGGCTAAATTGGTGGGGCTGACAGTGAGGAAATGTTTCAGTCAGCTTTTTTCACTGCTGTGTCTAAAAAACCAACCAGAACAATTGTAGAGGAGGAAAGTTTATTTGGAGGCTTAGGGTTTCAAAGGTCTGAATTCATAGATAGCAGACTCCATTCCTAGCAGCTCAAGGTAAAGCAGGACATCATCATGGCAGAAGAGTGTGGCTGAGGGAAGCAGCTCAGATGGTGGTCAAGAAGGAGACAGAGAGAGAGAGAGAGAGAGAGAGAGAGAGAGAGAGAGAGAGACTGACTACCCTTGTCAGATACAAATATATACCCCAAAGCCATGCTGCCAATTTTCCATCTCCTCCAGCCACACCCTACCACTTCAGTTACCACTCAGTTAATCCCTATCAGGGGATTAATTCACTGATTGGGTTAAAACTCACACACCCCAATCATTTCTCCTCTGAACCTTCTTGCACTGTCTCACACATAAGCTTTTGGGGGACACTTCACATCCAAACCATAAACAGGGCAACTTGACAATATTGACCAAAACTACAAGTATTCATACTGTTGGCCTGTAATTCTACTTCTAAAAATTTATCCTACAGAAAATATGTCCATATTTATTTAAATAAATATGAATATTCATTGTGTGTTTTATCTTTTTGCAAATGAAAAATTAAACTAGAGACAATTTTAAATGTCTTATAAACCACTGGTTTAATAGATTGATAGATAAGTAAATTATGGTACATTTATATACAGAAAATTCTGCACGATATTCAGGAGTACTATCATGTCAGAAGAAGACATGAGTACTATCTTTTGTGGGGTTTTCCTTTGATTTTTTCTCCCTATTTTTAAGGGTTATAGAATGCTTTAGAAAGTCTACATAAGACATTGGTTACAGAATTTGAGGAAGTGACTTCTGAGGAAGTCTGGAGTGGTTTATTTCCATGTACCTTTTTAATCTGTTAAAAACAAGTTATGAAGTCATGTACAACACTTGTTGATGAGTTAAAACTTAAAGGATAAAATGGCAAACACAGTTAGTAGGTTTATGTTCCTACTGATTACTGACTTGTCATAAAAACCCCTAATTATCCAATAGCAGGCTCTGGAGCTTAAAGAACACTGGGAAACGATTGGGATAGAACAGATTTTGTGAAATGGGCAACATTTCACAAACCTTATGGTTTATGAGTGCTTGCAGTGTGGCAGGAGCTGATTTAAGCATTTCACATCATTAAGGTAATCCTCATAACTGTCCTAGAAAGAGTGTTTTGTCATCATCCTCATTTTACAGACACAGTTGACCTGAGAGACAGAGAAGTTAGGACAGCTATTTAATGACTGTCCTCAATATCAGTGAATGCAAGCTCTGTCTTCAGCAAAGCAGAGAGCCTCCTGTGGTCCTGCTACCACCATGCTGCCCTCTTTCACCAGCTGCATCCCTACTCAAAGAAAAGAAAAAAGGAAAAACTTGTTCTTTTTTCCCCCTGTCTGCTCATTCTCAAAGAGAGACCTATTTTGACTCACTATTTGGACTTGCAAATCTTTTCAGAGACTGAAAAGATATTTATCTCCTTAGAAATTGGAATGCTTAAAAAAAAACCCACAAAGGTATGAGTGGAAGATGTCAGGCAAATGCCAAGTGTAGAATAGTGGGTTGTCAATCTGGGTATTGGAGAACACAATGCAAAAATCATAATATAAATGGGAGATTTTTTTTAAACTATTGACAAAATATTGAATTTTCACAGCAAAAATATCACAGCTATGAATGTTGAATCATCAAATGAACATAAGAAATGTATCCAAAGTAAAGATAATAAAAATTCAGGAAAAAATACATAAAGTCAGCCATGGTGGAAGTTTGGCACTTCTCTATGAAGTAGGTTCATTGTGCACTGGTTATCAACTTAGGAGTCTGGTTAGACCTATCACTCTCCCTCCCACATGTTACATGAAGCAGGTTTATTACAAATAGGCAGAAAGGGAAACAGGAGCCTAAGATTCATTGTGATCTGGTCCCCCAGAGTTCAAGAAGGCTGCCCCAGACAGATGAAGTCTTGTCTGCACATGTGCCACTTGCATCACAGGTGAAGGACTCCAGGAAGCAGTCTGCTCTTTATTACCTGGGCATCATAAGACACATTGGTTTAGAGTATTGAAGGACATCGTATTTCTATAGGAAGCTCTGGAACAGAGCTCTGGCTGTTCTGGCCAGTGCCTCCTTACCTCAAGATGTTGCATTTCAAGTGCACTCAACAGTTATTCTTGAGAACTAAAAGCAAGAAAAGAATAAAGCTGGGTCTGTCCAAGGCCATCCAGAGAACTTTCCTGTAACATTTCCATCCCTCTGTCAATGAAATCAATGATTATGATGATGATGATGATGATGATGATGATTATGATACTATCAATAATAATAAAGGCATAAACAAAAAGGAAAAAAATAAAGAATGCTGGGTTAAGTTGATTTACAACTCTGAATCTCACACAGTTGGAATTTGCACTTATAAGAATTTTAGCAGTCTTGGGATTTTGATGCTAAAGGAGCTGAGTGGGGTTCCCTTCTTCCCTTCTTTATTCATTTATTTGATGATATAATAGGTTAATCTATAAGGTTAAAAAGATATGAGCATAAAAAAAAAAAAGATATGAGCATGTCACAGGAATTGTGCTTAAATGCAAGCAGTAGCAGTCTTTATAGCAAGATTGAGAAAAAATACTCTGCTAATAAAGTAATGGAATTTATACCATAAGATAGTCAATCTTAAGAGACAGAAAGCTATAATTGTCTTGTATCTCTTTCACCTGATGCTAGACAAGGAAGAGTAAAGTTTTTTTGATATTCTCCTCTTGTGAGAGGCCTTGATGAGATTATGAGTGAGACTATGATGAGCAACCTGGACCAGAGCCCATGGAAAAGCAGCAAAAACACACTGAGGGGAGGGTGGAAGCAAGAGGGGTGTTGGAGGGAAAGATCCCATTTTTGTTTCTTGACACTAGGTTTACCTTAGTGAATTATTTGATTGTATCCTTACACCCATTTTAAAATTCAGCTACTTACCTTTTGATTGTTGGTTTGTAGAAGCCCTTTATATGTAATTGACATCAATCCTTTATTTCATGCCTTCAAATATTTTCCAGGACATTTAAAAATTTTTTTCATTATTCATTCTCCCTCAACCCCTGCTTAATTTCTCTTTGTCTGGTCTACCAATGTTTTTCATTTGTTACAGTGAAATGTGTTTATTAACTCTTTTATGACTTTATTATACAATATTTAACAATTCCTAAAAGTAATATTTTTTCAAAACTTGAGTATTTAATTTGTATCCAGCAGATCAACTTACTACTTTTTAGGTGTTTTAATTATTACATTGATGCCTATAACCTCAGCATCTCTTCCTTCATCAGAAACTCAGTTTAGGGAGTACTCTCAGTAATTCTTTTCTAGGTTGGCCCACTACTTTGGTGGTTCATTCTTTCTTTTTGAAAAAATACTCTGCTAATAAAGTAATGTAGTTAATAAACTAATAAAGTAAATTTTTTTAGTTATAGATGGACACAATACCATCATTTTTTTTCATGTGTTGCTGAGGATCGAAGCCAGTGCCTCACACATGCTAGGCAAGTGCTCTACCACTGAGCCAAACCCAGCCATGGCTCATTATTTCTCACTCCTCATTAGCTCTTTGTTTTGCAATCTGTGATCAACTCTGATGCTCATGTTTGATACCTGCCATTAAGGAAGAAATAACCCTACTTACCTTAAAAATTAACAAGATGAGAATATGTTCATCTGTGTCATATTTTATTTTTCCTTATTACAATGTATAATTTCAAAATGTCCACTGCCCAAGTAACATGAATGAACATGAACTCACATTAACATTCCCCATTGTACTATGCTCCTATGGGACCCTTGCCACTACTCCTCACTAAATCACTTCCCTCAGGTGATCTCTTTCAATTGCCTATCACCCCAGAGGGTTGATGACTTCTGTATCTGTTCTGCAACCCATACTAGACCTCATTACTCTTTGGAACTGCCTTTTAAGGACCCTGTTTTCTCTCTGTACTCTATCAGTCAAGCATTTTTCTGCTGGTCACCTCCTTGAACCTTCACAGGTCCAGAGCTTTGAGATAATCTGGTGAAATGAGAAAGAAAATCTTTCCCACCATTTTATTAAACCCTTTTTTTTTTTTTTTTTTTTTTTTGAGGGAGGTAACAGGGATTGAACTTAGGGGCACTCAACCTCTGACCACATGCCCAGCCCTATTTTGTATTTTATTTAGAGACAGGGTCTCACTGAGTTGTTTAGTGCCATGCCGTTGCTGAGGCTGGCTTTGAACTCACCATTCTCCTTGCCTTGGCCTCCTGAGCCACTGGGATTACAGGCATGTGCCCCCATGCCTGGCTGCATTAAACTCTTTAAATGGAGCAAAAGCTGAGTTACTTGAAACCAATGAGCCACAGAATTCAGTGGATATCTTAATTTAGGTTTCTGAAAAACTTGACTCTGGGTCCAGAATTTGGGAATAGGTGGTGTTTGTGAAGTATTTCCAGGAAGCACAAAAGAAGAGGTGGAGAAAGGAAGGGAAGGAAGGAGGAAGCACCAAGAGAGGTAATCATCTAATCATCTGGGTATGTGGAGGAACAAGGGCTCCCTGAAAGATGGGCTAGAAGACACCTTGGAATTGTCCTACCGAGTATGCAGGAAGCTTTGATATTAATCTGCTGACTCCCGTTTCTCATTTACTGAGGGGTGTCCATGAGTGTGGGGGGGTTAAATCTCCAGCACTTCTGGGGTACCTGCATCACTAAGCAAGCTCCTGCAACTCTGGAGAAAGTCCTGGGTCTGGTGACAGACAAATAGGTTCTGAAGGAGGCTGTCAGCATGGATAAGAACATCCATGAATGGAACAGGGCATTGACATTGCCTTCTGTTGAGAACCTGAGCTCTCATTTTACACTTAAAACCTTACACATCAGTGCAAGCATGAGTCCCAGTGTGTTCTCCTGGAGCCAGTGTAAATGCTGCTGTGATTTTGGGAATCCATTTGCTGTCAGCACACTTCCCACATTCCTCCTCTTCTCCCCAAAGCATTTCTGTCTGCCCCTCCAGTTTCCAAGGCATACCTGCATGCATATGAGTCCCAGAAATGGATACAGGTTCAGTTATTTCCTGGGAATCCCATCAGGCTTACATTCAAATGGATTTTCCAGTAGTTCCAAAGCTATGGCTGTGATGTATTTGAACCCAGTGACACAGTCACACTCAAGTTGAAAATCACATACACAGCCAAGATGAAATTTTACCTTTATGTCTTTTCTATTTCCTGACCTCTGCAACTGGTATTTGACTTATTCTATATAAGGTAACACAGATTTACTTATAAACAGTTTTTGCCAGGTTTCCTTAGATACCCTTAGCAACCAGTTTCTTCAAACTTTCAGCCTTAAGTGCAGATTTAAAGTGACAGCATTCCTTTAAAAGTGACAGAAAATTGGTTCTATCATGAACAGAATATCAAATAATTGTCTCCTTTTCTTTTTTATATGAAGTCTCCTCCAATTATTTGCTTAGAATGATTTTGGAAGAAATACCTCAAAGAACTTTGAACTTGGGCTAAGTGACATTCTGTCAGAACCATTCAGATGTCAGATAAGAAAACTGTGGCTCTGGTGACTATTGAAGGCCTCCCTATTCTACTGAATTATGTTACAGCTCCAGGCAAATAAGCTAGTGTCTCTATGCTGCGTTTCCCTAGTTTTAATACAGAAGTGCTAGTGTGCTAGAACACTCCAGGGAAGTAAACCCAGAGGGGTGAGATGAACTGCTTATGGCAAAATAGGAAGAAGAGCCACTTGACAGAGGGACAGAGAAATTGGCATCAGGTGAAATTAGCTTTTGTGGCAGACCCACTCCCAGTTAGCCATGCATTTCAAGTTGCTGTTAGAGGGATTAAGCATTTGTTGTTTGGGTTGTGTGAGTTCTCTTCCTGTTGGATTGGGTTGCAGTCTGATTGGTGTTTCTCTAGAGGACTTATTTTAGTGCTTTATCTATAATGTATTTAATAAATGCCAAATGGTATATTGTACAGCTCCTCAGACTCCTATTAATATTTTTCTCCTTATTTGGGAGCCATAGTTTAAATTCATGGGGAAATTCATAATTTCTCTTCTCCAAAAGCTGTAGAACTGAGGGGAGACTGGACTATCAAACTGTTCTCATTTCTCTCCAGCTCACGTACTTGTGTCTGTCTCTGCATCTCTCTGTCTATATTTTGTACACACCTGCTCATGCACTTGCTTAGTAGTTTAGTTTTCGTCTTCCTTAAGAAGAACATTTATACTTAAAATCAGTCTTCACCAGTCTTACCCCATCAACTATCAAAGGAAGGGTAGTATGGTAGAGTATAAAAAGCTTGGATTTGACAACAAATATAACTTTGAATAGTGGTTCTGCCATTAAGTTATGTGAACTGAGAATTACAAAAACTCTTTTGAGGCTTGATTCACTGAGGTTCCATATATTTGCCAGCCATTTTAGTGAAAGAATGGCACATTCCATTCTGGGCCTGTGTGTCACATGGGACCTCACCTCCATGACATCACACCTGGCCAGGGGACTTGCTTTAGCCAATGCAATGTGAACAGAAGTTTTTAAGAGCCACAGTGGAGTCCCACTATTGGGCTTTTCCTCAGTTACAAGGTTAGTATGTCCTAGAAAAGTGTTATTCCTTCAGATTTGATCCAGAAAGTGGGAGATGGTAAGCTCAGACATAGATGACCCACCATATGAACCTGTAATATAAACAGAAAATGAACATTTATTTCTACACTCCTCCAAGATCACACTGTACCTTACCTTAAAATGCTTTGTGTATTTCCCATCTATTCAGTGGGAATAATTTGATCTACTTTGCTAAGACAGTGAGGTGACATGATTCGAGGTGCTAAAATGTGGTGCTCAACAAGGGACTTGGAGAACATGGCAGTTTCCAAGTTTTGGGGGAAAGTTTGAAAGATGGATTTTTAGAGTCCTTACTTGATTATTTTTGGAGGTGCTTTTGATAAAGGGAAAACAGTTTTTTTTCTTTTCTCTAGGAAAATATCAACTTATAATTCAAGTTACAACTCCAGATTTACCCCCTTTCTGAAATTATACCAAATCCTCTGTCTCTATGCACAATTGTTTGCTTCTGTATAGCTGTAACAACATGGCCTTATAAATGTTACATGCTGACTTTCCCACTGGTCTCTATAGTCCTGCAGGGTAGAGCTAATTTTTCTAGTCCAGCATCCAAAAAGCAAACTGGAAAAGTAAAAATTGCAGTGGCTTCTCATCATGCAAATAATTTTAATTTATGCCCACATTCACAACAAAATTTGGTATGATTCTATTGCCTTATCCAATAAGAAACACCTCCAGGAACGAGTATCCAAATTCTGAGTTTATATTATAACACAAAGGAGTAAATCTTGCATTGAAGATGAATGTCTTAGAATTTTTCACCCTACTCACCTCTTCATCATTGACTTTAGAAACAGAATAATTTGAAGGCCATAGCGTTGATATGCGTACTTTCCTTTTGTCTTTTTTTAAAGGCTATTTTAGCAGTTCTCACAGTTTACTCTGCCCAAGAATTCCAATATCGTGTGTGTGGCACATGCATGTGTATTATAGCTTAGGGACAAGTTCATGGGTTTTCAATGGTAATTTTCAAATACTGAGATAAAACAGAATACAATACATTGCACATATTTAGAAGATACAACTTGAAAAGTTATGATATATATGTACACCTATGAGACTCTCACAGCAGGGAAAATAGTGAGCTTAGCTATCACACCCAGAAGTTTCCTTTCTTCCCTGGTCATTCCTCCTCATTGGTCCCTCCCTCACTCCGTCCCCCAGCAACCACAGATCTGTTTTCTGTACTTTTAATGTGTTGGCATTTTCTAGAGATTTATATAAATGAAATCATGTAGTAGGTACACTTTTGTTAGACATTGTGAATTAGAATAATTAGTTTGAGATGAATATTTGATTTGCTCCCAGTTGTAAGTTCTTATGAATAAAACTTTTTTGAACATTCTTGTATGTGTCTGTGTGTGAGCATAGGCTTTTATTTAACTTTATGTTTTTATGTTTATATTTAACTTGGGTAAATACCTAGGAGTGAAATGGTTAGATCATATAATAAGTTGATATGTAACTTCTAAAAAAATGTTTTCCAAAGTGGTCAATCATGACACATTCCCACCAGCAATATATGAGAGTAATAGTTCCTTTATGTCCTTGACAACACTTGGTCTTTTGATAATAACCATTCTATTAGGAATATGATTTTAATGTACATTTATCTAATAACTGACAATGTCTAACATCTTTTCCCACATTTATTTGCTATCCCACATATCTTCCTTGGAGAAGTGTCTGTTTAAATTTTTTTCATTTTTATTGGACTATTTTCTTAAAATTACATTTTGAGAACTCTTTATCTTTGATACACATCTTCTATTAAAAATGTGCTTTGCAAATATTTTTCCCAGTTTGTTGCTTATCTTTTCATTTGCACAAAAATATCATTTGGAGAACAGGAATTTTTAATTTCGTTGAAGTCTACTTGATCCATTTTTCCATCTCTTCCTCCCTCTCTCTGTTTCCTTCTCTCTACTGATTTTTCTGCTGTTTATTTATAATGTTTTAATTACTGCTTTGTGGATATGTATGAAAGTGAGATTCACTGTGCTGCATTCATATATGAAGAAGGAAAGTTAGGTTAGATTCACTCTATGGATATATAGTTGGTATCTAAGAAATTACTGCCTAACCCAAGGTCATATATTTTTTTCTTACGTTTCCTCTAAAATTTGTGCAGTTTTAGGTTTTTAATTTATTTTTATGACCACTTTTGAGTTAATGATACAAAATCAAGACCAAAGTTTATACTTATTTCTTAGGGACATTCAATTTTTACCATCACAATTTATTGAAAATACTATCTTTTCTCCATTTTTGCAACTTTGTTGAAACTGTATTGATTCCCATAGCTTTATGACGTTAGCTTTCCAACTTTGTTGTCTTCAAAGTTATTTTGGGTTTTTTAGGTCCTTTACATTCATTTGAATTTTAGAGGCAGTCTCTTAGTTTTATAAAAACTGCTGGGTTTTTTTTTTATTAAGATTAGATTGAAACTGTCCATCAATTTGAGAGGAATAGCATTTTGATGGTATTGCGTATTATTCCAACCCATGAATGATGTATGTCTCTTACTTAAGTCTACTTTATTTTTTCCAAGCAATGTTTTGAGTTTGCAGTATATAGATTCTTTACAGTTTTTGTTATTGTAAATGGAATTTTAAAAATTCATCATCAATTAAAATCTCCAGATCAGATTCAACTAATTAATTTTCTTGTCTCTGTGTTTGTGTTTTCCTGGTCCCTTGTATTCCTGTTAATCTTTGATTGGATGGCAGATATTGTGAATTTTACCTTGTTGAACTGGCTACTCTCTATTCTTATGAATATTCTTGAAGTTTATTTTTGGACTATTTGCATTTCTTTTACATTTTGCCTTTTGAAAATTATTAGGTAGAGCCAGAGCTGTCTTTAATTCAGAGCTAATTATTCCTCACTACTGAGTGAAGACCCTTGAGTTTTCTACCTGGTGCGTTGTCAATTGTGCGTTGAAGTTGTGTTGTCTAGCTAATGGGAATAGGCACAATTCCATGTCCTGTAGATATTTCAGGAATTTTTGTCTCTTCTCAATACAGATGATTCTATCCTTAACTTAGGGTAATTTCATCGTATTCATGCACTGATCTAAACTGCTGAACATTGGTTTCTGCATATCTCTAGGGCTCCTCTGTGAAGCTCTCTTCTATCTAGTGCTTTATCTTGAGAACCCTTTTGTCCTCCTAGACTCCCAGCTCTATCTCTTCAATTCAGGGGATGCACCAAGTTCCACATGGATCCCTTTTCCCTAAAATACGATCTGGAAACTCTCTCTTTTTAAATTTATTTATTTTTTTTTAATTTTTAGTTCTAATTAGTTGTACATGACAGTAGAATGCATTTATACATTTTGATAGATCATACATAAATGGTGTGTAATTTTTCATTTTTCTGATTGTACATATTGTAGGATAACATTGGTCATATATGTACATGAGGTAATAATGTATGCTTCTTGAGGCTATAAAAAGGGTGATTATAAAGATCAGTTCATTTATTTGCCATCCTCAGGGACCACTGTTTTTCTTCGCCTAATGACCAATCTCTTAAAGTCCATTGTTTCAAAAATGTCATCTGGTTTGGGAGATTATTTTTGGCAGGAGGTTGAGTTTGGTTCCTGATACTCCGTCTTGCCAGAAGCAGATGTCTCTCAAAGCCAATTTTGATTATGAGATTATATTTTATCTCATTAAATTAAATCTAGAAACGTTAATTGATTTAAGCAAGATTATGGTGATAGTAAATAAAGCTTAGGCAAGTTAGGGGTATAATTCTGAATCTAGTCTTTATTCCATGAATCCCTCAATTGCCAACAAACTTTATTTAATAAAATTTTGCATGCAGGCATATGCATGTTTATGCATATATGTACAACTACACCAACTTTGATAGCTGATAACTCAATTTCAAGTAATTCATACATATGCTAGTAAAAGTTACTAAGCACAATGATATAATTTTTTCCAAAGATATATTTCCACCTGTATGCCTACTGTTACAGTAGTGTAAATTTACCATTACCTTGTATGTTATGGAGCTAACACATCTAATTTTGTAGAGTTTTTCCAATACCAGTCATACAAAGCTGTCAGCTGTCAGCTGTGAGCTTTGTTTATTTTGCATCAAGCACATCCTGGAAGGTGAAAACTTATATCCATATACAATGATAATTCTTATGCAGAGATAATGCTTAAATTAACATATGGAAATATTTCATTTACATATGTTAACTTTATGAAATATTATACCTGCCAGATATGTTGGTGATATATTTTTCTAAAAGTAGAGTTGGCTTAATTTTGTCCATTATTGGCAAATGCATATTAATTGCTTCCATATGGAACCAACTTAGCATTGAATGAAATGCATCATAGGAGAGTTTCAGGCAAGCAAATATATATATATATACATATATGTATATATATACATATACACATACATACACACATACATTAAAAATTTATATAATTGAATGAAAAAGTGAATGAATGAATAATTGCATGTGCTTTCAAGTCCTGATCATACTTTTTATTCTCTTGTTTTTAAATTTATAAATATTCACAAAGTACCTGATTAGGACCAAGCACTTTGGAAGTACAAATATGAGTCAGTTACAGTTGTTGCACTCCTGGGGTTGATGTTGCAGCATATGGCATGAGTCAGTAGGCTCATCCTATAGTACAAGGCAGTGTTTGTAAGGTTAATGCCATACAAAATGCAAAGAAAATTCTACAGAAAATAGCTCAAAAATCAGCAAATAGTTATCTGCACTTGGGAGGGAGTGGGAAAACAGACAAGTTTTTGAAATGGATTTAGAAATATAAATAATGTTTTGATAGGTGGAAATAGGCAACAAATTTCACATAGGAGAATAACATGTACAAAAACAGACCTGCTATAATCCAATTGTTCTAGTTCCTTGGTGATCAGGGAAACCATATAGTTGAGTGATAAAACTGGAGTTGCTGGAGGGATTAAGAGAGGGATATAGTGTTCACAACCGTACAACAAACAGGATGAGTTTGTTGTTAATGTCATTAGGGGGTTCAAGGACATTCATTTATTTTAGTTGAAATTTAGCATATGCTTATAGGTGTGTATATGAAGAACCAATACCTAAATATAGGGAAGATATGGTCTGTGATAAGAGAAGCAAAATAATTCTGGGAATCAATAATTGAAGTACAAATTGATTAAGACATTCAGAGGTAAAAATCTAAGTAATTTTGTAACTGGTTGAACATAATTCATTAAAGTGAAAGAAAAGGAATTTTTCTGCTAAGAAAGAATTTTACAAATGTATTTAATTTGTTTTTAAAATAACATCTCTAAACAAGAAGCTAAAGAATATTGAACACAAGGATGAAGTGTGAGTACATGGTAATCTGAATGCAAGGTGTGTCATTAACATCTACACAGAAATTGAGTCTTATCAAGATAAGACAACACAGCAGGGTAAATGAAGTTTTGAAAAGTACTCCCTTTAGTAGTTATTTTTTCTTTCACATTCATAACCTGGAAGCTCTGAGTTTGCATGACTAGTAGTGGAGTAGGCATACTGTTAATGGAATCTGGGAATCCAGGGAGCAGGCTAATAATTGATCAAGTTCTTCTGTCCCCTCAACCTTCAAATCACACTAGCCCACCAAAACAAACCAACTGAGGGCATATTCTTTTTCTTTTCCAAAATTACGTTGGAGTCAAGCTGTCAGTTCGAAGAGACAAGAGAAGATATTGGAAATGATGACAACAAAACCAGGATAAGCACATATAAAGAACAGGTTACATTTTAAGAAGCCACTTGTAAGTGTATTCATAGGTTAGAAAAATAAACAAACAAAACTATGCAAACTATGAAAAATGGTAGAATGAGACAGACATCATTACCCTATGTACATGTATGATTACGTGAATGGTATGAATCTATATCGTGCACAACCATAGAACCGAAAAGTTATACCCCATTTGTGTAAAATGAATCAAAATGCAGTCTGAAAAAACAAAATAAAATAAAAACTATGCAAACATCTAAACCTTTCCCAAATCAACACTGGACTGACATCTGATATTGATGTCCAAAAGTGCTTTTTTTTTTTTAAATTCCAATCATCACTTTTGTTTTTCACTCAGTTTTGAGGATTGCATAAACAGAATTCTTCTCTTTCATTATATAGGAATTTGATTTTTTAAAAAAACTTTCTGATTTCAAATAATTTATCCCTACCCAATCATCATCACTTTTCACTACCTTTAGTTGTTATATGATCTTTACTTTTATCTTAAATAGAATACATACCTCTTCTTGCCAGAAGTTATAATTCTCACTGCAATTTCATATACCAATAGTACAGGATTTATGTTCACGAACACAAAAACAGCAAACACTAAGGTGAGTACCATGACAGACATTACTGAAATGACTGCATATAACTGCAAAGCCCCCCTCCCTGCCCCCGCCGCCTTTTTTTGGTGTAAAATAAAAGAAATACTTTTTATTCTGACTATAAACGTCTGTAGATTGAGAAGTTCATGAGCACACAGATGTGTATATTTTGTGCCCTTAGTCCTTCTCCTTCCTGCGTGCAGTTTGGACACCAGTCCTTCTTTTCCTACTGGTCTATCATCTAGGAAGGTATACAGTGTAGAGACTTCAGAATTTTTCTTTCTCTGCTACAAGTACTGACAGGTTTAGTATGATGATCATTTCCCTAATGTTTGGGCAGTACCTAACTTCCCCTCTACAAGAAAATAAGAAGAAATATTCATGAAAGGATTCTTATTAGGCAGCTGCTCAGTGAGAAAATGCACACATCTAACCAGGCTTTCTTTTATTGTTTTATTCTAGGAAATCTCAAAGGCTTGGAACTTTTGCCAGGCTTTGGCAGATGCCATGAGAAGGTAGGGTGGAAGCTTTCTTCTCACCTCTCCAAGCCTGTGCTGAGACATACTGCTGTGGTCACAACACTTCTCAGCCAGGAAAAGAAATGGATATCTCACTATTCCCCTGTACCATCATCTTTGTAAATTATTTTTAGTCTTTCCATCCATGGCTCATGCTTGATTTTTCTTAAAACTGTGCTGGTTCTTGAAGTGCCAAGGAAGGGAGATTTTAGAGGGAATCTTTGGAATTTAAAAGGCATTAATTAGGGCTGGGGTCGTGGGTCTGGTAGAGCACTTGCCTAGCACATACGAGGATCTGGGTTCTATCCTCAGCACCACTTAGAAATAAATTAAAGGTATTGTGTCCATCTTCAACTAAAAACTTTTAAAAAGGCATTAATTAGAAGTCTAGAAAAAGGACAAGAACAAAAACAGGCAAATTGTGAAGTTGGAAACTGAACTCAAAATATACATAAGAGCTTGTATGTAATAGAGTGAGGTGATTACTTTTCCATTGTTCTAGAAAGGCAAAATTTTTGTGAGTTACCTTTGTACAAAAAAGGGGAAGCTGCATTTTCCAACTCCAGCATTATGATAGTTTCAGGGAAATGAGACTCAAAATGTAACTGGATTTCATTTTCACCATAGGTTAAATGGAAAGTTGAGAAAATATCTCTTTTTTAAAAACAGATTTGTTAATACAGGTAAAAAATGGGCACAAGGGAGAGTTAAGTAAAACTATAAACTCATCCAGATGATATTCCTCCATTTACTAGATCATATTTCTTGAGTAGAGTGGAGGCAAAAGATTATGTATTGATCATGGTTAACATCTTTAAGCCAAAATGTCACATGTCATTAGGACATGGCTTTGTGCTGATGTTTGTATGCCTTCATATTTCTAGAGTTAAATGATTAGTCACTGTGTGTTTAGGATTTTGTAGAATGGTTTTAATTTAAAACTAGTATTCTCACCAGGGAGCGATCTTGTCCTCAATCCACTGCAGGGGACAATGTCTAGAGATGTTTGGTTGTCACAGTTTCAGTGAATGGAGGTGCTACTGGCATCTTGTGGGTAGATGCTGGAGATGCTGCTAAGCATACTATAATGGACAGGAGGACCCTTGAAAGAAAGAAGCAAACAAATTGTCCAGCCTCAAATGTCAGTAATGCCATGGCTGAGCCACCCTGATTTACAACACTCACCCATTTCCTTCTGTGCACTTGTCAGTTCATGCATGCCACCATTCCTAATATGGACTGCAAAAATATTGTTCAATAATTTTATTCTCCAATGAGTTCCCTTTATATCAGGGTTTTCAGTAAAAGTGCTTTATAAAATGTTCTCAATCTTCACACATAAGGTTGGTGCCTAATATAACATAAATGTGCATTTTGTTTTATTTCGGCTCTGTTTCAGCATTTCAGTACACTTTGTGCAGACGTAGTAGGCCAGTTTTCCTTTGAGAATACCTTTAAAATTAACAACAGACTACCTCTGCAAACACAGGTAGGAATATCAAGTTAATAATTTTCATTAAGAGGAAATCCCAAAAGTTTGAATTAAGAATTTCAAGTTCTAAAACATGACTTCTCTTTCAACATTTTATTTGCTCTAATTTTTATAAGCATATGGAATAGGTACTAACATTTGAAAACTTGGACTGAAGAAACTTCTTACCCAGTGGTTGCAGAATGACTGAGCGTACTGTTCCTCCTTCCCAGGCTCTGCTGCTTCACAAAGGGGCCATTTGGGGCATCCACGTACCTGGTGCTAGGAGTGCAGCTGGGACCTGTGAGTGGGTGTGAATAATCTCTCTGTGGGTTGAGTTGCACCCAAGAACAAAGTAAGACCTGAGCCTCAGAATGCAGCCTCTGTACTCTCTTTTAAAGAGTTTTATTTATCTTTAGGTTGAATAACATTCTAGAATATGTAAGCAAAATCCCTAAGGTACATGGTGTAGTGGTCAGGACAGATTGCACAAAAGCAAAGCTTGTATTAGACATGTTGTGGGCCTCGTATTCTATTAACATTCCAGCATCATATACATTTTCAAAAAAAATTAGATATTCCATCAATAAGCTAATTATTTGGAGGAGCATAAATGTTACCCATCTGGAAGTATAAAATATAAATTAAAATAAAGTATAGCTGCTCTGTTAAAAGGTCAACAGAATCACTCCCCACCATCATCTCCTTGGCTAAGCTCACTGCAGACTGATTTTTCAAAATGAAAGTGACAAAAAATTTGTTTCTTTACCATCCTTCTGAGTTTCTATTCTACAGGGAAAACCACTTGTCTAATATTGCTTTCTTTTGATTCATGGCACACATTCACATGGCTCATTTTTTTCTGTACTTACTCAGTCAATAAGAAGGTTGAAATATATAATCTCAGAAATATCAGACGCACTATAAAACTCACTCAATCAAGGCAGAATCATTTCATTCTTATTTGTTGCGAAATAAAGCACATACCATCAAATTTCAAAATAAGTCTACAAAATTGAAAAATATAATACTGGTTTTGCTTTTCAGCCTTAGGTCATAATCCTTTTGAAAATAATTTAAGATATTTTAAGAAATTCAACAAAACCAATCTTGGCTTATCTTCTTGAATACACACAGATTAAGTCTCATATTTGATATACTTTCTTACTGACTTTCTTAAAAACAATAGTTTTTAAGTCAAACCCATTATCTTTGTGAGACAAAAGTAAGAATTGTGAAGGAGACAAGGAGCCTCCAAGGAGGTAGGGGAGTTGGATAGTAATAGAGCTTCCAATCCTATGGAACACTCTGTCCAATTCTTACTGTCAATACTTTCCATGACAGTCTTCGTCTTTCTATTTGGTCCTCTTTTAATTTCACTGCATTCAGCCTTGACAAATCACATACCTGAAATGAACTTTCACATACATGTCCTTCCCTTCCTTCCTTGCCAGTATTTAAATATTCAGTGCAAAACACCCTATCAGGCCTTGGGAATATATGAGCCACTTGCTCCAGAGACCTCCACACCATTGCAAAACTTTCAGACCAGCACATAGAGAGGTGCTAAAAAGGCACAACTATCTTCCTCAAAGTCCCCTTCATCTGTACTCTGTTTTAAGCTCAATTTCAAATTTTCATATCAAAAAATCACTATTATTTGTGATGCAGGTTTATCTAAATCTATTTTAGTGTTAGTAAATATCAACGTTTTTTGTTTCTGTTTTTGTGTTTTGGTTTGGTTTTTGGATGTTGCCGTTTTGTTAAATATCAGAGAATTTGGGATAGGTGATGATTTTGTGCCACAATCCCTATGAACTAGTATTTAGATGGTTTGTTACAATGAAAACAAATCTGAGACCAAAGTCTGTCAAAGGCACCAACATTTATTAGTGGCACAGGAAAGCAAGGGCTCAACTCCTGTAGCTCAAGTGAGACAACTTATTTACCCTGAAAACCTCCAACTAGTGCCGTACCTGAAAAGTTTACCATGAGACAGATGCAATAATTCTCTTACTTCCTTTATATTATTAAGATATAATTAAAGGACTGGGGATATAGCTCAGTTGGTAGAGTGCCTGCCTCACAAGCACAAGGCCCTGGGTTCAATCCCCAGCACGGCAAAAAAAAAAAAAAAAAAAAAGTGAAGATGTAAAATCATGAATGCTAGTTTGTTGAGTTTTGGTAATTACACACACACACCCTTATCATAACTATCCCACATAAGATATAGTACATTTTCATTCCCTGCTCCCCATAAAATAATAGGGTGCTCTTTTATAGTTAATTTTCCTCCCATGACGAGTGCCTGGTTTCTATCACCATGAGTGGGCTTGCATATCATATATGCAGTGCTATAAAGCAGACTTCAGGTGAGTTAGAAGATAGAATCTCTGTGCAATGGAGAGATACACGGCTGTGTTGGCCCTATTCCCACTCTTCCATCAAGCTAGGGAGGTGGGTCTGAAAGTCTTTCTAAACAACCATTCATTTCACCATTCACTTCACAAATGAAGAATTACTTCTTACACTGTTACCTGAATTAACAAATCCCCTATCCTAGATGTCCACAGTATTTGAAGCAGTGTTGCAGGGGAATATATTAAAATGTCTGCATTTATATCACAGATTCAGAGATAAGACATTGATAGAAGAAATCATGTTTTAAAGGTCTTACTCTGGTCTTATTCTTCTGAAGAAATTTGATCCCTCTTCCCAACTAGGTAGTTCAGTAGACCTTTTCCCACAACCAAAGCAAGGCTTAGTATTTCTTCTTTCCCCCACTTTTATACATGAACTTTTATTATAGCATATATAAATAGTGAATTGATCATGGAATGGGTTCTTTTTGGGCATGTAGATTATATTCTGAAGAGATTAGATCTTAGAATCTCTGTACTTTGCACGTCCATTGCTATATTCTCTAGAACAGGGTACTAAATAAATACAGTTGCAGGGTTACATGGATGAATGGGTGGATAATTAACATATTCATATATTACTTGGGACTCTTTGAATGATAGTTTATCAAGAGTTTCACTGGGAGGATTTTAACCACAAATGTCTGGATGAGTGGGCCAGAATGAAGCTACCAGATAAGACTTGTACCTCCCTAAAGCACTTATGATGCAATCCACAAAAGCAGATTTCCTTTGTTTCCCTAATTTTACCTAGGTTTTGTGTTTTAATCAGGTTTTTCACTATTGTGACCAAAAGGTTTGATAAGAACAACTTTAGAGGAGGAAATGTTTATTTAGCATTCATGATTTTAGAGTTCTCAGTCCATAGACAGTATAGTTCTGAGTCCCTGGTAATCACATCATGTTGGAAGT